>OU611751.1:5590633-5618133 GCA_914767535.2 Dunaliella primolecta | reverse complement strand
TGCCTCATGCCTGTGCGGTAGTACCGTACTAGATTCAGATCATCCCGCAAAAAAAATGTTTTTGAGGGGTGCGGGATGAGTGCGGGACGACCTGGAAATAATCATTTTAAGGGCTGCGGGAAAGTGAAAATAAATGTATTAGAGAATTTTAAGGATTAACAAGGGGACTACTGGCCCTGCGGGATAGTGCAGGATTGTAAAAAATATTTAATGAGAGGGGTGCGGGAGTGGTGCGGGACCGTGAAAATAATTATTTGTTTTGGGGGTGCGGGATGATCTCCTGGTAGTACAGTGGTAGTATTTTTTAGCCAAGTTTCTTGATGCTCGTGCGTTGAAAAGGGCCACGCAGTGGGGCTGATGAAGCCTTAAGTTCAAGCTTGCTAAGCTACAGTTGCCAATTTGCAAGCCACATTACCAATCTAAGAACGGGGGAAAAAGATGGTGCCTGCTGATCAATGTCAGTATCCCTTGTGGGTCACATCAGCATCAAAAGCAGAAAATACTTGATAAAATTGGGCACATTTACAAGTACGTGCGCAGCACGTGTTGACTCCTTCCTGGCATATGACGAAGCACACCTTCTCTCCAGCTCCTCCTCACGCTTCTTCAGCTCAGCCTCCTTTTTGCGGGTCACTTCTGCGAGGCCTCCGCGCGCTTCACCCTGAGACAGTGAATTGGGTAAGCACAAAGGGGATCCAGGTTCATACAAAAGTTGTCTGATTGAAGAGGGGTGCCAAAAACAGAGCAAGCATGGTCACTGATGCTCAGAGCGGACGCATCACTCATGACAAAACATAAATCAAAACAAAGAGATCATCGAACACAATGCATCATTCATGACCCCAGGAACCAAGGGATATACAGCCCAAGGAACACACTCGATGCTTTGCCTGCATGATTCTGTTGGGAGCCGTGCCTCCTTATGCATGGTGTTGAACACAGAAAGATAGAAACGAGGTTCAGGCAGGCAATGTATTTAAGTGTTTCATGGTTAAACAACAAGCGGTCATGAAACTCAATTTTTGCTCAAGTACAAATAAGCACACATGGTATACACAGGTACTCAAGAGTGCTTGCTTCTGCACATAACAGTGTCTTTCCAGCCCTCGCACTCACCTGCGTCTGCACTCATATTTGGATTGAGTGACATTTCTGTCTGCGCACCTTCAAGATCTTGCCCTCCATTGCTTTCAACTTCTTGGCCAAAGCCTCCTTCTCCAATCGGATCTGGAAAACAGCCGCGGCACAGGATAAGATGTCTGTGGCTGGAACGCCAAAAATGCAGTGGCATCGATGCGCGAGGAAACCATCATGCTTCATTAATAATAAACAGGATGGAGTGGAGGCAGGCAAGAAGGCCCTGAAGTAAGGCAGTGCTGAAGGCTTGCATGTAAGTTCAACGTCATACTGAACGCCGACCCCTATCAATAATACACAGGATGGGGAGGAGGCTGGCAAGAAGGCCTTGAAGTAAGGCAGTGCTGAAGGCGTTCATGTAAGTTCAACGCCAACCCCGTAGGCATACAGGGACGCATTCTAAATGAAGGACATTGAAGGAACACTCCTACAAATGATACTCATAAATAAGCCACTCTGTTGATGCACGCACCAAGAGAAGCACTCGCTGCTGGCACACCCAAAGCAGCTCAACCCAGCTTGACTCAGATTGACAGACTTCTACATTTTGCTTTGCCCAAGGTTGCATGGATCTTGGCCTGACGTTTAGCCACAGGCACAGGAACACACACGCACACCTTCTCTGCGTCCTCCTGCTTCCGCACAGCCTCCTCATGGATCTTGGCCTGCTTGCGCTTCATCTTCTCAGCGTCAGACGCATGCTTCTGGCGCTCCTCCTCCATGCGCATGGCCTGAGGCATGACACAGCAGCAGAGCACATCATGTGTGTGGGTGTGTATGTGTGCCCTCTCCTCCATGCGCTTGGCCCGAGGCATGACACAGCAGCAGAGCAAAACACTTGTGTTTTTGGGCAGCAGCACAACAGACGAAAAAGCACACGCGCATGTGCAAGACACTCTCATGTCGCTGGTGTTCCAATGGAACGTAAATAACATGATGGATTTGCATGCACAAAACTTCAAGATTGCTTCATTATTTGAACGCGGATGTGCACGCGCATACACACACACACGCACCTCCTCCTTGGCTTTGATAGCAGCCTCCTCCTTGAGCTTTGCCATTTGCTCCTCGCTGATGCCCACCATGCCCTGCTTCTGCGCAAGCTCTGCACGCATCTGCGTCTCCATCTCTGCACGCATCTGCAGAATGAAGTAGGAGATGCTGTGTGTGTATCTGTGCGTGTGTGCGTGCTCGCGCTCGCGCAAATGCAGTAAAAATGACAGGGAATGTGACAAAAGTGCAAGCACAGTTTAGCTCCTCCCCTAGCCAGTCCCAGAAGGCACGCTGGAATGCTTGCCTCATCAGAAGCAAAGAGCAGCTAGAGAACTCATAGGAACGAAGAGGTTTTAGAAGATGTTCCAGGTCCATTCAGTGGGACTCACTTGTCTGCAACTGCTGACAATTTTGTCTTGGTTCGATGCTCACCGGTCAGAATACAAAGCGTAAACTTCCATCTATTCTGTCAGGAAGGAGGCATGATGCAGATTACTTTCTGCCCGGTCGACTCAGACTGTACACCAGCATAACTCAGCTCAAGGGAGCGCAGCAGAGCTAGACAAAACGAGGCGCTTGCACCGATTACTTTTGCAGGTCAAGTAACCACAGACTTTTGGACTTTTGCAGGAAATCTGGCATGCCACACCTCATATCTTGGTAAGCACACACCTTTTCCAGGGTCTGGGGGTCTATGGACTTGTGGACAGTGGGCTTTCCATCAGGGGTGGTTCCTAATGCCCCCGCAGCAGCAGCAGCCTCCAAGGAACCTCCCTCTCCCTTTTATCAACAGCAGCGCGTACAGATGCGTCATCAGTGGGTGCACGTGTGTGTGTGTGTGTGTGTGTGTGTGTGTGTGTGTGTGTGTGTGTGTGTGTGTGTGTGTGTGTGTGTGTGTGTGTGTGTGTGTGTGTGCGTGCGCGCGCGTGCGAAGCAGAGCGCCAAGTGAAAAATTGTGTAATGTATAAATATGAATGTATAACGTGTTGCCTGGACAGCACCTAACACAAAGCTACAGAAACCAGTTACATGACACATGGCACGAGGAATTGCAGGTTTTCTGTGCAAAGCTGTATGGCACGATGAATTGCAGGTGTTCTGTACAAAGCAGTATGCTCTCATAAACAAAGAGGAAATATTCATTTCAAGGAAAAAAGCGGAGCGAACCGTAAAAAGGGCCTTGCTGCAGCTCTGCTTCGCTCACACATACCTCCAGCAACTGCTTCAAGCGCTTGATCTCATCCTGGAACTCACGCAGCATTGCATCTTTTGGATCCTGCAATTGGTAAGCAAGCCAATGCATGAATGTCCGTGCATGCATGCATGTGTGTGATTAGCCTCATGCACATGCCCAAACATTGAGGGTGCTCAAAGATTGCACGATGGTTCTTTGGCAGTTTATACACTTCTATACATGTGTACATATCACACAAGAGCAGCCACACGCAACTGCAGGTGGACACGCTGGAGCAACTGAACAACTTATCAACAACTTATCAACTCAGAGCAATCACTACTTTTGAGGCACTACTCATGAGGCTGCTGGCAGGCAGCCTCAAGAAAAAAAGTGGCAGAGACGTGTCAGCTGTTGGATTGTCTCGTGGTACTCAGGTACTGATGAGCACACCATTCTTTCCTGTGCAGAGAAAGTTGCAACTGCTGGATCGCAACCCTCTCTTTCAAGAGATGAGGCCTGCTTTCGTCTTTGCTGTCATGGCTAAGGGTGTGTGTGTGTGGGCAAAAAGGGTCAGTCAGCAAACCCACCAAAGAGGCTCCAAAAAGGCTCAATTAGGCTCAAAGTAGCCTCTGTGGCCCTCTTTTTTGCCACTTTGCCAGGCCCTGTTCACCCAACCCAAGGGCTCATGGCAGACAGACCTTGCAAAGATGCGCAATATGCTCACCTCATTGATGCGAGGCTTGTTCTTGATATTCTTGGCGCGATTGGCGTAGCGCAGCGTGGACAGGGTCTCGTCATAGTTCCAGTCTGCAGGGCCCATGTTAGCCACCATCACAGTCTTTGTGTTGCCTCCAAGGGAATCCTGCGCGGGAACAAGGCACACAAGTGTACCTGTCAGTGCAACCTCATCTCACGGAGATGCGCGGCGGCACAGGGACTGGCCACACCCTTGCTTTTTCTGTGGCAAATTTTTGAGCCCATGGGGGGCGGAAGGCTCTGTGCCCCTGGCCTACAGCAAACGGGCACTCATGAATCTTTGCCCCTGTTCCATAGCAAAAAAAAACATCATGGGCATCAGCATCATGAGCAGCTAAGCCATGGTGGATCTGTGCCCCTCAAATCCATATGCCCCTCACATTCATGATGATCTGTGTTGCAGCGAATGGGAAACCCACAAACTTGTGCCCCTGTCTTTTGGCAGCTATCAGACTGTTATGAACAAGCGCAGAGGCCTTAGGCAGCCTCTTTTCCTTAATTAATGCAGTGAGTGAGTTTCACAGCCTTCAAAACATATTATTTTTTCCCGTGAATAAGCAGGGGTGCCTGTATGCTTCAGAGCGTCTCAAGTGCCCAATCTTTGGTGGAAGGAACCTCGGCCTTCTTGTCCGGTAAACCACACAGCACCTGCAGCAGCCGAGTGAGCTTGGAGTCACGGTAGGGGATGTGACCGCTCTTGCCGTCCACCAGCGCGCTGATCACATTGCCCAGGGCTGAAAGCGAAAGGTTAATCTTGGTGGCCTCCTTCAGGCGGTCACCTGGAAGGTGATGCGCGTGAGAGTGGCATGAGGCAGGCTAGGCACTGGCCGCAGTGCGTGTTTGCTATCTGTGTGTATGTGTGTGTGTGTGTGTCTGTGTGTGTGTGTGTGTGTGTCTGTGTGTGTGTGTGTGTGTGTGTGTGTGTGTGTGTGTGTGTGTGTGTGTGTGTGTGTGTGTGTGTGTGTGTGTGTGTGTGCGCGCGCGCGCGCATGTGGGCAAAACATGCAATGCGCATTTAAGCTCAGCAGGGCCCATTTTGCGTTCAGAGTTTGAACGGTAAAATCATCCAACCTTGCTTTAGGCCATTTTCAGAAGGCCTGAATTGCAGGGACTGTGTTACATTTATTGCTCCTTCCCTTCAGATCAGACTGGTTCTTGTAGGCCCCGCTCTTGCTGCAGCTTAGAGCTGCCCTTGTAGGCAGGTACAGCTATATAACCCTTTCCTCTCCTGGTTCAGCTCATCTCAGGCCTCCCCAAGGAAGAAGAGGCTACACAAGCCAAACAGATGTGTGCATTAAAGGTTCCCTGACTAGCAAACTAGTGAGGCTCTCACCAAAAAGCCCACATCCCTTCTACGGGCTCATTCTGGAAAGAAAAAAAGCTGCGTAGACAGAGGAAACTCTCTTTACATCAACTAAGGAAAAGGAGACATTGGCTCAAAAAAGCCGCAAGACCCCTCCACCACAAAGTAGGAACATAAGGGAATAGTGGGACCTGGAGGGTTGCTGGAAGCACCCGGCTTTAGTACCTGGCTGTGCTATTCTTGCCCTCAACAGCGCGTCTTGTGGCAACCAGTTTATGAACATGCTTTACAGACTGTGCATCAGAGTTTATGTGCAAGCTTGTTAGCTTATTGATGTACCGAGGCCTCATTTTTTAATTGGATTGAATTGAATTACTTATGGTACGCACACGGTAACAAGTTCCACCACAACCAGAAAAATGATGCGGAACTCTGGCTCACACTGTCTATACTCTGTTTTTCAAGAATGTGGAAAAAAACCTTATTATTCAGTGGTTGAATCAAAATTATTTGCTCACTGAGTGCCCAAAAAAAATGTCCTCCAAAAAAGCACCTTCTTGTAGCACACAACGTGTACCACACGGAAACAAACAACAGTGTGTGAAGAGTGAACTACATGTATGCTGCGTACCAGTGGCGCCCGTCTTGGACTGGCGCTCGCTGCCTGCAAGATCCACCAGGTTCAGTTTGCCCACACGGATGTGGCCCTCGCTCTGTGCACAGACAAGGAGGTGGCAAGGGTGAGGCTAGGTTGTGCCAAGGAGGTGGCAAAGATGTGGCTCTGTGCAGAACCCTGTGTGGCCCTCACTCTGTGCATAAACAAGGATGCTGCAAGGAGGTGGCAAGGACGTGGCTCTGTGCACAGGCATGGATGCGGCACGCGGTCTGTGCACAGACAAAGAGAAGCAGGCAAGAAGTGGCTCTGTGCCCAGGCACAGATATGGAACAGAGGTGGCAAAAGGATGTTGCTCTGCGCTGAAACATGGATGCAGCCCTCGCTCTGTGCACAGACATGGGCATGGCACGGAGGTGGCAGGGATGTGGCTGTGTGCACACAGATGTGGCACGCACTCTATGCACAGGCAAGTACAAGCAGGGAAGCAAGCAACAGCAGCCAAGACGCAGAAGTTGCAGAAGCGGGCTCCTTATTTCAATCGCAATCAAGAGGTATGACTCTCCGACACCTGCTGCGGGCTCTCAGCTTTCGCAAGCAATCCCTGAACTTTTGGATCCGTGTTGTGCAAGACAGAGGCTACAGCTGGCTGGCACAAAGCTGCCTCGTCATCAGGCACCTAGACCCTTCTTCTCCTAGGCAAGCGGTACATTGCAGAGGCCACCCACATTTGCTGCAGCATTCTTGTCCATGCCCTCGATGGTGATGGAGAAAATGGAATGGGAGCGGGAGGAGTCCTGGTTCATCATGGTGGCACCCGTGGAGCGATTCTTGTCGCCCACCTGCACACATATGGCCAATACAGCGAAAAGAAAGTCGGAGGGAGACTTAACGATGCCCATGGGCATGACCTCCTTTTTAAGATCAACTTTTCAGTCATCTGGTTTTAATGCAGACACCCTTAGGCATGATGCCAAGCGCCTAACATGCTTCCATGAGTTTTGACAAATATATATATATATATATATATGCACATGTACGAATGCCCAGATATGATGGCAAGCGGCGCGTCTCGTGTTCTTTACTCGAAAAAAAAGTTTTGACCAGGCGCAGGAACACTCAGCATCCAAGAACACCTGTGGAGAGATTGTATAGAAAGTTGCACCAAAACCATGCGACTGCCAACAAAAGCATCACCCCTCCTCACCATCAAATTTTTAGACTCAACAATTGGCTGCTGGGCATAAGCATGCTGATATGGATTTCCAAAATGTAATATGCATGGAGGCCTGGTCCTAGGTACAAACAAGCAAACCAAGACCATGGGACGCACCGCTAGCACATTCTGCAGCTCCGGCACGCTCTTGACGACGAATGCGTTCAGGCCCTTTACGTACACACCGCTCTCCTTGTGCTCCTTCACATCTAGCTTGTTCTTGGGATCCTTGGAGAGCAGGTCCCGCACCTTTGTGGATGCAGGGATGCGATGCAAGGAGTGTGTGTGTACGTGTACGTGTGTGTGTGTGTGTGTGTGTGTGTGTGTGTGTGTGTGTGTGTGTGTGTGTGTGTGTGCATGCGCGCGCGCGTGCAAAAACAATGAGCAATGTCAGCAATAAAAGGCTTAGTTTTGAACATCAAGTTTGCTGTTTGTCATAAAGTAGCTCATACTTGGGTGCCTGAAAAAGAAGGATTGAAGGCTCAAAGGTATGAAGGCTCGCTCATTCGCCATTACTTCTCCGAAGCACATCTAGTGCATCACCCTGTTTGCACCGGTACTCAATAGTGCAGTGTCATGCCCGCACCTCTTCATTGTAGATCTCCAAGAAGGATGCCCGCACCATCCACTGTGTGTCGCTGCTGCCTTCCACACCCTCAAAAATGTGTGCAAAGGAGCGCGGGATGATACCCGCCTGCTCCCCAGGCTGTCCAGTCATGGTGTGTGACTTCCCTGTCCCAGTCTGTAGCCAAGAACACATATGCAGACTGAGCACATGCATGAGTGCAGCACTTACAGCAGCATGTTGCAAGCAACAAAGAGAAGGTGCAGAATGGGCAGAATGCTGTCATGCAGAAAATGAGGAGCGGAGGGGCCATGAGCATTTCAACCGGCCTTTTAAAAGATACTTTCCAGCAACAGGAACAGCACATGAGCGATACATGTTTATGAGTGTGCCCAGTCCAGAAATGCTGAAGCAAGTATCAGTTCCTTGCCCGAGAACCTTCGCAACTAGAAATAAACCCACCTGTCCATAAGCAAATATGGTGCCTGCAAAAGTACAAGCAGGAAGTGGGTCATTGCTTTGCTTGCATGCTCAAGCTTGCTACTTGCGTGCAAGTCAGTCAAGAGAAAACCCTGCTGCACACTTCCTCTTAGACCCCGGTCAAGCAACGTACCGTTGTATCCCTGCATGCAAGAGTTCACGATGGGCTTGGCAGACTGCTCATATATCTGCTCCTGGGTGCAGTTGGCGTCGTAGGCCGCGTCAAAAGTAAACGTCTTGGGCGCCTCTGAGGAGTCCGCAGCAGGGTTCCTTAGCGACACTTGGCCGGACTTGGTGTCCATGTCCACAATCTGGGCGCGCCCATCCGCTTTTTCCTTGCTGTTCAGCGGCCTGCAGCGAACGACGACCTTGACGGCCTCCGGATTGGCTCCTCCAGTCATGGCTCAGCCTAGTTTTGTGTTAAGCCACGGTCAAAGTCCGCAACGCAAGTCCATCTCTTAAGAGGTATTCATATTCATTTTGCTGTCTGAGCTCATTCACAACTTTCACTTCAGCTGTTCATCTGCCATCCGAAACAATCGTGGGCTGCATCCACCCGGTTTACTTCATACTAAGGGAAAACTATTTTTGTCTACGGGTTCACTTGTGTATTTTTCTTCTTTACCCGACGCATTCTCACTTGCAAAAACCTGTGGATTGATCCAGCCTCTCTTTCAAAAAAATTGTATTGTTGTAAAGTTTTACGTTTCATCTGTGTACAAGGTGGCATCAGCCCAGAGAAACAGGGGATCTGGAGCACGTTGCATTCATGAATCCCTTTGATTAAAGCCACGTGACATACTAGCTCCTGTGGCAATATTCGCAAGATAAGGACCCTTATCCTGCTTAAAACCTGAAATCTTGAAAACGCAGCTATCCTTGACATCAGTCGCTATGACGCAGCACTCGGGGGAAGAACACAGAAGCATGCATAGCAACAGCCAAAGCAACCTCATGATGGCGCGCAAATGGCTGAACCTGCTGATTGGACACGTAAAGGAGAATAGATTCACTGGGATTCTGGAGGACGGGAGGACTTCAAGCAGAGATGATCATAGCGTACATTTCACCAATTCGTGCACGACAGGGGTGGAAGAAGTTTAAGGCAGATTCACACTCCAACATCTCATCGAGGCATTTGGCAATCAGGGATGCTCTCCACCTCCATTGATCTTATTAACTATATTACGCAAGGTCCTATGGGCCGTTTAGCCAGCATGTGGAGAAACTCTGGCAAGCTGGCTGGCCTGCCCACCCTTGGTGCAAGCGGCAATAATCTTCGTATGCATTTTTATCTTCCTACACTTCTCCTACACATATCATTATACAAATCTTTTGGCACAACAAATGCCACTGAAAACAAAAATGAAGCACAGTGGCCGGCTCCTTAGTTTGGGATTTCATTCTTGCGCTTGTTCTCCAGATCGGAATGCTTAAATATCAGGTACATTTTTGCTTTAGCTAAGCTGCCCTCAGGAGGATTTGGTGCTCCTTTTCTCTGACTTCCCCTCTACTCACAAAACTTCAAAAGTTTTCTGGACAAGTCAGGCGCTTTTTACTTAAGATATTTCAAAGGACGTCTTTCATTTCTTGCAGAAGCAAACTAATGAGACTCATTGTTTTTCCGTAACATGGTAACTGAGTAACATAACATTGCCAGGTGAATGATTTTGAAAGTGGTCAGCGAAGGCTTTTATGGGTCAAACCTTTTACAAATGGATGTAGGCAGCGCAGACCGTCTGGCTCAGCATGACCTGCACATCATTGAGCAAGTCTCGAACCGCGTTATACCTCCCTGCCTCTTTGACCCCAGCATTCCTGATCAAGCTAGGCGCACTTCAAGTGGAAGTTCCAGCCGCCCTGATGCTATCTTGGTCGCTCCTTGCCCTGATAACCCAAATAGACCACCTACTCCCTCCTCACATCGGGTACTCCGCAGAATGAGACGTAATGATGAAGTTAGAAGCAGCACAACTCCAGCCAGGCAACTTCATGAATTGAACATCCAAAAACGCCATATCCACTTAATAGCAATCAAACATTGCAAAGTTACGAGGCCTGGTGCCCAGTTAGAAGCCTCACAGCAACAACACAAAGAACTGTGCAAACAACTTCAAGGTGCTGAGAGCACTCTCCACACAATCCTTCTGGGTGTGAGTGGGACGATCTATACTGCCCATACCCTGGATCAATTAAAAAACTAGGTATTGACCCGCAAAGGTCTACTAAGCTTGCACGAAGCCCCATGCCCACTCTGTGCAAGTACTTACCTCTGCCAGACGTGCCATGGAAATCAAAAACACCCAACATAACTCTGGTACCCTTAGGCCGCATGCTTCCAGGAACCCACCACACCCACACTAGCTTCCGTCTTTAAGACGGATAAGTTATCCCCTGGTGAGGGAGACTCATGGATCTTTGAGCCAATGTGTCTCCTTTTCCGTAATTGATGTAGGGAATGTTCTCACTGCCTGCATAGTTTTTTCTTTCTTCCTCTTGAAGTCATGGACTTTTTTGTGTGTGGCTGACACAATCCAGCAAGCCGAGCAGCCAAATTACCTGGCTGAAGGTAGAATCCTGCTGAACCTTGTAAGCTGCCCTTGTAGGCAGGCACAGCTTTATCCCCTTTGACTGAAACCATGGACCTCAAGTTCTATTTTGACTGGGGGCCTCTTGCTCCTATAGCATGTAACCTTTTAGGTCATCATAGAATAATAACGCAAAAACAGTTGTAGACTTCAAGCTTTTCTGTTAATTTCAAGCTTAGGTCTGGTTTGGTTGCAGGCATCTCTTTATGCTTCAGCTATGCTGCCCTCGTAGGCAGGTACAGCTACTAGCATAGAATGTAACCCTTTCCTTTCAAAGGAAGTTCCTTTCACCAAATAATAATAAGCCTGATCCTCAGACTCTCCTTTATCATCCTCCTTTGGACTGGTTACAGGCACCTTTGTTTATGTTTCAGCTAAGCTACCCTCTGAGACGTAGGCAGGTACAGCAACATACTGCTTCCCTTTCCTCTCCTGATCATCCTCCTTACAGGAGCCTCTCAGATGCTTGCGCTGGTTTAAGGTGGGATCATAGCTCTTGCTATTGCGCCTCAACTTCCTACGCCTTTAAATAGGTGAGGTGAAAATAAGTTTCAATTGCTTTCTTCTCCATGTTCACTCTCTTCTGCAATGGCCGCACGCGCTTGTGCCCTGGCTCTGATAAGTTCCAAGTACTTACTACCAGGAGCACTGGCACTGGAGCCCTCACTGCGCCCCGTGCCTGCTCCCCCACTCATCCCATCATCACTCATTTCAGCATTGCTGCCCTCATCGCTTGCAGCACCGTTGCCCTGCTCTGCTTCATCGAAGCCCTCAACTGTGCTCTGCTGCTGCCGCAGTGCGAGTGCTGCCTTGGTAGACGCTGTGAGCCGCTCCAGCCGTGCCATTGAATTGCGTAGGCTGTTGTCTTGGCTCGCCACTGCCGCAGCGCGCGCGCCATAAGGAGTCGCAGCCAAGCCTAAAGCGTGATCACGTAATGCTGAGGACACCAAGCCTCCTGTGCTGCCAAATGCGAGGTGGTCCTGGCTCGAGCGGAAAGAAGCCAGCGCTGCGCGAACAGCATCTGTGGGAGGAGTGGGCAAGGGAGCAATGATGGTGTAGTTGGCATGAATATGAAACAAAAAATAGGGAATACCAGTGTGTGCTCAAGCTTGTGAACTGATTGAGCTATTAAGTGCAGCAGCGACCTGTCAAACCAGAAAACTCTTCTTTGGATTCCATTGTCCAGAGATGTCTGCTGCAGGTCCAAAACATTTTGTGCTTGAAGGCCCTGTTGGGACTTCAGAAGAGGGCACCTCTTGTGCAGACATTGGAATGCCCCTTTGGATCCGCCCAGCGTCGAAGAATCCAAATTGCAGCAAGATGGCTCGAAAGGGCACTGCTCAGGATGTGTGTGTTTCTGAGCCATGTGGTGTGCAGGTGGGTGGGAGGCTACTGCAAAAGCTGTCAGATCTGTAGGTGCATGATGGGTCCAGAGGTATTGAACTCTAAGACATGTTGAACAGTGTCATCTGATCTTTGCTCATGTACATGCAGGTCACAGCCATGACATGCTTGGGTGTGGTCATACTATGGGACATACAGCATAACACAGGTACAGTGTGGCCTGTGGTGACCTCCAGTGTATGGGACATACAGCATAACACAGGTACAGTGTGGCCTGTGGTGACCTCCAGTGTATGGGACATACAGCATAACACAGGTACAGTGTGGCCTGTGGTGACCTCCAGTGTGGCCTGTGGTGACCTCCAGTGAGACCTGTGGTGACCTGTGACTATAGGGTGCAAGGTAGTAGAAGACAGTACATATTAACCTCGCACCCTGCCTGCGACAGATGAGACACAGACACACGTATGGGACACGCAAACAGTACAACACGGCTAGGAGCACCAGTAGGACAAGAAGTCAGCCCTCACCTGCTGCACCTGGACCAGCTTCAACGGCAGCTCGCAGGGTCAGGTTGGATCTGAGCTCTGCCATCGTCTGGCCCTGCGATTTGAAGCAGGTCATCGCTTCGTGAAGCAAGCGGGCAGCCTGCCAGGAAAGGTGCTTCTCCAGCTGCAAGGCTATCCCTGAGGACTGAATGCCTGCCTTTGCTGGTGCCCAAGGACTTTGGTTTGCACTCCATGAAAATGTGTGGAGGCCAATGTCTGGTTGCGTTTGCCATGTAAGCCACTTCCAATAAAGGCTTCTTTATAAAGGAGTCAGGTGCACTATAACTGGAATCCTTTGCGCAACACAGCCTCTTGTACTTCCCGTTCCAGCATGATACTTCCTGATCCATACCAATCTTGTGATGACCAGCTGACTTTTTGTTCTGCGTCAGCATTGCTTGAAACAGAGCTTGCCAGTGTGAGGGTACCCTGATAAACACCTTGCCAGCGGCAGCAAAACTTCCAGCCTACTCTGTGTCCTCACAGCACACTCAGATCAGGCATGGAGTCTCAGTACCTGGCATTGATCAATGACAGCAACAGGATGCTTCCACACAGAAGCCCCTCCCTCTCCACGAATGATCCCTACCTGCACCTCTCCTCCCACGCTCTGATCCCCACCTGTGTCTCTGTGTGCCTACATTTGCCTCAGAGTGTCTGTGTGTGCCTCACCACCTGCGCCATGATCTCCACCTGTGTCTCTGTGTGCCTACATTTGCCTCAGAGTGTCTCTGTGTGCCTCTCCACCTGTGCCCTCATCCCCACCTGTGTCTCTGTGTGCCTGCATTTGCCTCAGAGCGTCTCTGCGTGCCTCACCACCTGCGCCCTGATCCCTACCTGTGCCTCTCCACCCACGCCCTGGCGCAGGGCACGGATCGCATCAGACAGCGCCGCCTGCTGCGCACGCTGCTGTGCAAGCCGCGCAGCAGCCTCGGCCTTCTTGTGCTCCACTTCTTCGCGCAGCCAAGTGGGCTGTGACAGCCCCTCCACAGGGTCTTGTGCCTGGGCACCTGGACTCGAGCGCAGCAAGTGCAATCCGCTGTGCATTCATGTGTACTTCTTGCAAGGCAGCGAGTGCATTCAAAGAAGCCAGCGAGTGCATTGTAGGTACACAAGATGGCAGGGTCTTGCACCTGCGCACCTCCTGAGGAGCTGCTGCGGCACCTGAAGGCAGCAAGTGCATCAGCGGAGCAGCAGCAAGGTCACTTGTAGAGGGGCAGCAAGTAACTTGTGGAGCAGCAGCAATTGCATCAGCGGAGCGGCAGCAAGTGCTCTTGTAAAGGGGCAGCAAGTAACTTGTGGAGCAGCAGCACTTGCTTCAGCGGAGCAGCAGCAAGTGCTCTTGTAGAGGGGCAGCGAGTGCAGTTATGGAGTGGCAGCAATGGCCTCTGCGAAGCGGCAGCGAGGGTCTTGGAATGCCTGCAAACCCAGGGAGCAGGTGTGTAAGCAGGCAGGCACTTCCCTCTTGCAGGTGCCAAGTCATGGATGCTCTAAGGTCCTGCATGCACTCCTATGGCCTAAGGTGAGCACCAAACCAAAGTTTTGATTGTCGCTTGTGGGAGCTGAAGACAGTGCCGGACACAGCTGCACTCCAGTTGTGGACTACAGGTACTGGCCAAGGGCCACAAGAGCGCCTATGCAAGCTGCTGTGCAAGCAGCTGCTGCTGTTGTTTTTGCTCTCGCTGCTGCTGCTGCTGCTGCTGCTGTCAAGCTTGTAACGGCTCCACAAAAAGGGGTGGTGCCTCTGTGGCAGCTTAAATGCACTCATTCAAATTGTTACACATTCACCATCCATCGGTCAACGGCAGGCTGCTGAGCACATGTGGGTCAAGCAACTACAAAGAGCAGGAGGCTGCAACAACTCCTTGATGCCTGGTTGATACGATCCTGAGAGCTGCAACAGGCCAGAATAACGTTTGCAGAAAGAGGCCTCCTGTCGGCACCCAACTGCATTCATTGTGTGTGTGTGTGTGTGTGTGTGTGCCTACGCATAATACCTGCACACCCAAATGCGCACACCCAAATGCGCACAAACAGTCACCTTGGCCCCACTAAGGTGCCGCACCTGTTGAGCTGCCAGGGATGCTGTTGGCGTTTCTTCTGCCTCTGCCTCCCCCCAGGCCCCCCCCACCCAACGCGCTGTCAGGCCTGCTGCCTCCCTCATCCGCAGAGGCCGGTCGCACTCTACTTGCACTACCAGGGCGTGCTCCACCATTACTGCCGCTGCCAGGCCGCACGTGCGCACTGCCATCACTAGCACTGCCAGGCCGCACGCGCGCACTGCCTGGGCGGCTGGCGCTGGGCGGATGGCTGCCCACAGGTGCGGCAGTGCTCTGGCGGTCGTGAGCGGCGCTGGGGGGCCGGCGTGCAGACGCAGACCACAGCAGCGTGCGGCTTGCACTCGCTGCTGAGGTGGGCCGCGAGGAGGACGGCTGCTGTGCACCAGTGGCCTGCGACCCCTCAGCATCCACAGCACCCCCTTCGCCACTCCAGTAGTTGCTGCCAGTAGCCTGGTTGCTGCTCATGACGTTGTGCGAAGTTGATGGCTCGCTGTTGCTCGCTACGCTGCTTGCAACACCCTGGCCTGCAGCGGTCGGACGCCTGCTTGCCTGCGTTGGAGCCTTGGCGGGCCCCCTCCCCGCAGCTTTTTCCCCCCTTCCTGACACGGCACCCCCCCTGCCTGTGATGGCCTTTCTACCACCAGTACTTCTGCCTGTTCTACCACCCCTCTCCCCACCTGCCACTCCAGCACTCTTCCCCTCCCCGTCCCCCGTCTTTTGATTGCCCCCCCCGTCTCCAGCCTTGCTTGTGCTGCCCCCCCTGCTGTTTGGGCCCCCTGACCCTCTGCCCGGCTTGCCTGCAGCTCCGGTAGGTAGCTCGGCAGCACCCTCATCGACGGCCTCAGCAGCACCGCCAGCAGTAGACGCCCTGCTGCCACCGTGGCTGCTGCTGGGCAAAGGTGCCGCTGGCTCAGGGCTATCTGCGGTTGGGGTTACCAGGGTGGGGTTTGCTGCAACAGAGACGGCAGCCGGTGCAGCGCCAGGTGCCCTGCGCAACGCAGCTGCTGCCATGGGCTCCGTGAGGTCCCTCAGTCGTGTGCGCAGGAGGTCCAAGTCCGCCTCCACGCGCTGCTGCAGCGCCTCGTCGCTGGCCTGGGGCGGGTGTGGCTGGGGCCGGGACTGGGCAGAGAGGGGGCGCCCTGCGTGCCAGCAGCACGCGGTGTGCAAGTGTGCAAGTGTGTGTATGTGTGATGCTTGTCCGCACAGCACTGTGCCCTTTTCAGAGTGCGATGATGAGGTGATGATGCGCCCACACCAAAGGAAGGGCAGCACAAGCGTCGGGAGCCACTCTCCCGAATGCTTGCTTCAATCTGCAGCCGGCCCGAGCACACGCTTGTCACGAGCGTCACAGTGCACGCACCCCTCCCCAATGCCTGCATCCTCTTGCAGCCTGCCCAAGCAGATGTGGTTGCCACGAGCCACACAATACATGCACCCCCCTGAACCCACCCTGATGATCAGCCGGGGTTGGCAGCAGAGGGGACTGGGGGCGGTACTCCAATGGCCCCAGGCGTGCACTTGAGCTGCGCAAGCCTGGCAAGGTGCTGGCAGGCGGGGTGACTGGCCTCAGGGCTCTCCCTCCCCATGACGGAGCTGTGCCACTTTCTAACGGAGCAGGTTCACCACCAGGCAGCAGCCCCAGGTAAGGCGAGCCACTGCTGTTCGTCCCTGTAAAAGAGTTGAAGGCAGCACCTTGGGGAGGGACCCCCCTAAAGCCTCCGCCGCTTTCTGGCCTTCCAGGCACACCCGCAGCACCACCACCGCTGCCGGGTCTGCTGGGTACTGCTGCAAGGTCACCACTGCGTCTGCTGCCAAGCGCGCCCTCCTCTCCCAGCCCCCCCACCTCCCTTGCTGCTTCTGTTGCTCCCCCAAGGCCGCCCGCTGTGCTGCGCCAAGGGCGCATCGCGGGGTGCTCCGCTACGCTGCGCATGGCGCGGCTCATGGACGCGCGCAGGCTGGTGCTGCTGGCCCGACTAGCAGAGGCGTAGCACGCCCGCTCGAGCTCCTCCAGCATGTCCAACGCGCTCCTGACCAGCCGCCCGTTCCCACCTGCCTCCTCCACACTGCCTGCTTCCCCCTTATTCACAACCTCCGCACCCCGTTTCACCCTGCTGCCCCCAGGCAGGCCTTCATCACTGATCTGGGGCAGGTGGGGCAAGGGAGCCCCGTCATCTGACTGATCCCCCTCGCCCTCTGGCTGCTGCTCATCCGCATCACTCGAGCTGCCGCCTTCCTGCTCTACACCATTACTACCAGCGCTGTCATCGTCGTCCTCTGACAGAGGGCCATCCAGGTCTCGAAGCCGGGGGAGGTGTGCCTGAAGGGCATGTGATCGGAAGGCATTCTAAGCATGCTCACAAGCGTCTTTTTCATCTTCTCTTTTGTATCCCTCTACTTCCCCCTCTTGTCCTTCAGCTCCGTAGTTTGCAGGCGTGCGTGCTTGAGCAAGCTTCGCACACAATCACGACAAAATAGCGCGCACATGCAAACTACAAAGCATGCAGAGGGTACTTGACAGGAGCATGTGCATAAGCCGCCAGACCATACCCCTATGACTTTATGACTTAATTTCATCTATCCTACCTCTCTATATATGACTTTAACTATACCATGCAGCGTGGTGGCAGCAACAAATGTCGCTAGAGGGCCAGCCTTTGTCAAATCAGCAAAGGGCACCACTCAAAGGCTTCACGCATCCTCCGCCACCACTCAAAGGCTTCAGGCATCCTCTGCCACCACTCAAAGGCTTCAGGCAGCCTCCTCCCCTCACCTGCAGCTCACTCCTCAAGCTGCGGCTGCCTGATTGTGTGCAAGGGTTGCCGGCTATCTGCGGTCAAGAGTGGAGGGATGGAATGGGATGCGCATGGAATGCGGATGGGATGGAAGACCTGCTGTTTGTGAGCAAGGGTCGCCGGCTATCTGCGGTCAGGAACAAAGGGATGGCTGCAGTCAGGGATGAGAAGTGGATTCTAGCCAAGGGCTGCCAATCATCTGCAGACAGGAAAGGGGCGATGGATAAGGAGGTGCTCCAGCATAGGGAACAAGCCACTGGAAGGCACGCAGGCATTGTCACACTACCTACAACCATCAACAATTGCCAGGTTCAGGAAAGAGCATGGGCAACGCACAAGGCACAGGTGCATCCCTTGTTTGCACTCCTCTCATGTGTTGTGAGAATGATGCGCCCTCACCAAATTGCCGGTGTGATCATGACTTATTAGCATGGCTGAGGAAGCACTGTGGAGAAGAACCAGGCAAAGGGAGTACAGCAGGCAGCAGACAGCAACACACATGGGTCTCGTTGTTTGTCACTGCTATGCAAGATACTACATTATGCAAATGTTGCATCATCATGTCATTCAACAGTGCTGAAGTCGGTGGTGCTATTTCGAGTCTGCTGAACTCGCTCATGGGACAAAACTTGGAAGGGTTAGGTGAGCAAGAGCATTCTAGGCAGACGGAGAGGGTAGTATGTCAGGAGAAATGAAGGAGCGGACAAAGTGGGCAACAGTTTCAGACGGATGTGTGAACGCGGACACGAACACCAGGTGAATGCGGCCTCAAAGTTGTGCGCCAAAGCATCACAGAAGGCCCTTCACAACAATCTAGTAGTGGTGGTCGAGGCAGTTAGTAGTTGCTTGGTCCTGACCTGTGGTATGATATGCCCATGCCATGCCATGCCCATGCCATGCCCATGCCCTGCCCTGCCCTGCCATGCCCATGCCCTGCCATGCCCATGCCATGCCATGCCCATGCCATGCCATGCCCATGCCATGACCTGCCATGCCCATGACATGACCTGCCATGCCCATAACATGACATGCTTTGCCATGCCCATGCCATGCCCATGACATGCCATGCCCTGCCCAGGCTTGGTTCCTAGCAGGGTACTGCCCGTACTTGTGCGTCCAAATCCTGGTTTTATCAACTTTTTCTGAAGCTGGTTCATTCAAGTGGTGTAGCCAGCCGCTTTGCGGACACAACACTCACAACCTTTTGGATGCCTATGCATGTATGCCCCACCGAGCCAATTCACCTGCACCCACGGCAGGGCAGCATCTTGTTTTTTAGATTGGACTGGTTTGGTTACAGGCACGTGTTGCTTCAGCTGAGCTGCCCCCGTAGGCAGGTACAGCTGAATAAACCTTCCCTTCCCTTCACGGCGGGACAGCATGGCAGCTTGGAAACGGCTTGGACAAATGTTGCTTAACACTGAAGCGTCTCAGGAAAAGAGTGAGTGCTGAGTGTGATACCCAGGTCAATCCACCCACATTGGATACAGTGCACTATGCGGACTTCTGCCCTGTCAGTGGACGCGTGGGCCCTTCTTGAGATCAGACATCGCATGGGGTCAGGAACACATCTGCTAAATGCAGTGAGAAATCTGTGGAAGATCAGCCCTCAGAAGCACACCTTGATACACAACATGCTCAACAAGTCATAACACGACAGAAGGTTTATTTCCCATTACATTATGGTGAGCACCCCCCAGCCTTCTCCCATGTAGTGTTGGATGTTGGCCCTTCGAGACTTGGCAGCACATGTTCCAAGCAACGCCATGCAGAGATGATGACAGAGGGGCTCACAAACAGTGGAGGGACTCAGCAGCAGCACCCTCAGAAAGCAGCAGCATGTGCTTTTCCAAAGCATTACATGTCAGCTCTAAATACACACGGCAGCACATCCTAAATGGAGAGCAAGCTAGGGATCTGGCAGGGAGGTCGATTGAGGGGCTCACAAACAGTTTTTTCTACCGGCAATGCAGCACCACGCAGGCAGCATGCAGGGAGGGCACAGCGCGCCCCGCAAGCCTCCCTGATTGACAGAGAGGTCCTGTGAGGGAGCACTGCGCCACTGCCCTGCAGAGCTCCCCTGCATGGGCACTGCCATTCGGATATCAGCTCTGGTGTCGTCATCACTGCCCCTCTGCGAACCTCACCATGAACTAAGTACGACTGCTGTGAAGGCTTACATCATCACCATTTCTGTCACTGGCAAAAGCGCTGCAGCACTTTCAATGCTGCTGGTGCAAAGTCAGATTGCATGATGCTGAGCCTGCATCTCAAGCTGCATGAGGCTGAGCACACAAGTCAGGCTGCAAGTTGCTGAGCCTACAACTGAGGCTGCATGGTGCTGAGCCCACAACTCAAACTGCACAAGTCCGCGCCCACTGCTCAAGAATCACAGAACTGATGTAAGGGGCTGAGACCACAGCTTAGGCATCATTGAACTGTATTGTGGGGCTGAGCGCACAGCTCAGTTATCACCGTACAGTATTTTCGGGGCATTGCTTGAGCTGGCAGGAGCATAATTTAAACGCTAAATTTGTTGTCAGCAAACCCATTTACATTGCACACTTCAAGCATGAGTTGCGTTTAAAATCTTCATCAGGAACACAAAGCCTGCTTCACCTCAGAAGCCATATCTTGAGTCCCCACTTCGTTTTTTGTATATGTATCAGGTAAAAGAGCGGCTGAAACCAGGCATGCTCATTTGCCAATGTCTAGCAGCATCCATCAGGCAAAGGAGTGGCAAAGGCATGCATCAGGCAAAGGAGCGGCTGAAGCAAGGCATGCTTATTTGAATGACCAGAGTAGGTCAGATCACCACTCCGTCATAAAGTGTGCTTGTAACGGCATTGGCATTAGCACAGAGGAGAAGGCCATGCATCCCATCAAAAAAGACTTCTGGCCTTGCTCGCCACTTAATTTCTCCTTAAACTAGCCCTGCTTGCCGCATAAACTGGCGCCACTAAAATCGGCTCACCACTTAAATGGGCCTCGTGGCCCACTTTGATGACTGCTGGTTTGCTCGTTTTGCTGTGTAGTTGTGCACTTTCTCACCTTGCAGAGTGCAGGTCACCTTGGTTTTAGATGCATCAGCGAGCTGGAGTGACACCAAGGTTGATGCGTTCGTAAGAGCGTTGGATGAGCAGAAGGTCTTCTGCCCTAAGCACAAGCTTTTCTTTAGTAGGGGGTGTGCGTAAGCGAAGGGACATGCAACCTGACTCATGCTCATTCTCTATGCTCACAAGCTGCAGCATGCTAAGGAAATCAACACTCTTTAACAGCCCCCTTTTCCCCCCATTTTGCCTGCAAGAAGCCTACAGGTCTGTGCAGCTGCTTCATGTCCGGCTTGTGCACAATTGCACAAGAAATTTGAGGTCCTTCAACACCCACAATTTCCACCCCTGCCTGCAACAAGCCAGCAGATCTGGGAGGCTGTTACATGTCCAGCCTGCGCACAATTGCACCAAATCATTTAAAATCCCTCAACACCCGCTCCTCCCCTGCCTTGCCTGCAAAAAGCCCACAGATCTGGGCAGCTCTTGTACGTCCAGCTTGTGCAGCTGGTTGAAGGATAGATCCAAGAACATGAGGCAAGGCAGATTGGCAATACCCTCCACCTGCGAGGCAGAAGAAGAGGCGGGACGGAGCTTGTGCAGAGGGGCAGAATGGGGAAGCATCGGAAAGCAGAGGCCGGGAGGCACTCGCTGAGAGGTGAAGGTGATGTTGTTGTTGCAAACATGCTATTAAGGCAGCATCCAAAGGTCTGCAGCTGGCTTCAGTAGCAATAACCACGTAGTGTGTCAGCCACCCTACCTGCTCTATCTTGTTGTGAGACAGGGCCGCAAAGCGCAGGGCAGGAAGGGCTGCAAGGCCTGTACTTAAGGACAGCACACGTAAGCAGGTGTGTGTGTGTGTGTGTGTGTGTGTGTGTGTGTGTGTGTGTGTGTGTGTGTGCACGCGCGCGCAAACCCTTCGGCCTGCACAAAACCAAGGAAATTGATAAGTAACAATGACATCAATGCAATTCTATTTATATTGCCATCTTCTTTTGCAATCCTGGACATCTGTTTCCCTTATGTTTTAAAATTGATCACAAATGCAAATGCTTTATGAGCGCATCACATGTAATTATTTTGCTCAAGTGCACTGTGCTACTCCTTCAGACAGAGACTGACTTGGAATAACACACCATTACATGAAGATGGCATGCAAAGGAAAGCAATTGCAAGCTGTAACATACTGCAGACATGATGCCATAAAAGCGCTGCAGACATGCATGCACAGGCTTACATTAGGAGCACAATTCCTAAAGCTAAATACTTGAGCAAGAGCACACAGAGGTTTGGTAATCCCTACTTGTACTGAAACCATAGGCGCATGTCCTTCTCAGCTGCCGGGTTCTGCGGATTTTGGTAACACATTCCCCCGGGGCTGCACTCACCAGCCATGCTGCTGAGCTGGTTGTGCTGCAGGTACACATGGGTGAGCCGGGGCATGGCACTCAGCACTGTGGAGGGGAGGCTGCCATCCAAGTGCATGCGGTCGAGGCGGAGGTGGGTGAGGTGCTGGCAGAAGTAGGCCCTGTGTATGTGTGTATGTGCGTGCATGCGTGTGTGCGCATGTTTTTTGATGTGGCTGCGTGGGGCTCTAGCAGGGCAAAAGTGAAATTTGAGGTCTAGAAGAAAATTGAGGACACTGCAAATTCGCTTGTTTGTCTCGGGCAAACCTTGTGGTTGCAGGCAACAAAGCAAGACAACAGTAGAAACACCCATTTCCCCCTATCCAAACTTTTGGCCCTCTCTCTGCGGTGAACACTTAGTGCACACCTGTCTTCAGGCGTCGGGGACACCAATTCATCGTCCAGTGCATGGTGCTGAACAACCAAATCCTGCAGCACATTATGTTGAGCAGCATCGTACCCATGATGGTGGCATTGCGCGTGACGTGGCATTGCATGGCATTGCATGGCACTGCATGGCATCACATAGCATTGCATGGCATTACATGGCATCACATAGCATTGCATGGCATCACATGGCACTGCATGGCGTCACATAGAATTGCATGGCATTGCATGGCATCACATAGCATTACATGGCATCACATAGCATTGCATGGCACTGCATGGCATCACATAGCATTGCATGGCATCACATGGCACTGCAACGCATGATATTGAGATGATACACCGCATCCATGAGTCCGCATGAGATTGCAAGAGGTTGCGAGCACAACATCAGCTGCATACATGTAAGTGCCCTTCAAAATGCCTCTCGTACACATGCTCTCAAGTATTCAGGTGAACATACGCATGTGTGTGTATTATGCTTGCACAGTAGTTGTGCCAGGGTTGCAAATGTTTAGAGCATAAGCTTGAATGCATTGGTTTTTGGAGCAATTGGGCAGCACAGCTGTTTTGAGCAGGAAGTCTGAAAACCTTTCTGGTCAACTTCAACTTCAGCCCACGTACCGACATCAGCGTGTGCGTGTGTACGTATGTGTGTGCGTGTGCGTGCGTGTGTGTGCGTGTGTGTGTGTGTGTGTGTGTGTGTGTGCATGTATGTGTGTGCGCGCGCATGCGTATGTGCATGTGTGCGCGTGCGTGTGTGTGCGCGCGCGTGTGTTTATGTGTGTGTGTGTGTGTGTGTGTGTGTGTGTGTGTGTGTGTGTGTGTGTGTGTGTGTGTGTGTGTGTGTGTGCGTGCGCGCGCGTATGTCATGCTTGCGCAGTGGTTGTGCCGGGTTTGCTTGCTAATGTTAAGAGCATGAATTTGAATGTATTGGTTCTCTGAGCAATTGAGCAGCACAGCTACGTTGAGCAGGAAATCTGAAAAACTTTTTGGTCAACTTCAGCCCACGTACCAATGTCAGCTCTTGACTGGGGTGATGCCTGCTTGACTGGATTTCCTCCTCAATCTCCCTCTCCACTTCTTGCATCTCAGGCTCGTGCAAGTCATGCTCCTCTGCATAAAAGCTCGCGGGTTTTGGAACATGACCTTGGCCTTCAGACTCTACGTGGCCTGGCTTCGTGGCGCCACTTTCCTTCGTGGTCCTTTTTTGTGGGGTGCTGTGGCCTTGACTTTTTGCTTTAGGTGGCATGTTCACATCCACCGCGTGTTACATCAATGCTACCTTTCTGAAACAATTCTGAAATAATGGGAAAACGAATCGCATTGACATTTCTAATCGTTCTGCCTCTTTGGAGTCTAAGCTTCCTCGCAACTTCCTCCTCCTCTCTCCATTTTGATGTCAGCCGAATTGCAGTGGAAGTGATTTTAACCTGCGTGTGTGTTTGAAGTGCGCGAGGGCTTATTAGTCGGACTGAGGCTGCACAAAAGATTTATAACAGTGCGATCTCGAGAGTTTGTCGAATCAAACACACACCTGAAGAAATCCCGCCACAGCAGCTCAAACATCAACCAATTGCTGCCAAGGGCTCGCTGCCCCTGACCTGTTTGTGCGCATCCCTCCTCGCTTGAGCTGCCGAAGCTGCCAAGGGTGCCAAGCTGTTGCAACATCTCATGGTACACCTGTCAAACGGACCAGGCAAGAGTTCCATCTCATTGTTGGCGCCTGTTCACGTCAGTTGTTTGGCCCGGGACTCTCCTGCTCGACAGTGGTGGCCCAGTGGTCTCGGGCCCAATGGCCCGCATGAAATTGAAGGAAGCCGAGACCAATTCTGTTGGTTGAGGTGCCAGCCTGTTTTTCAATCACGAATCGAAGTCACCCACCGTGCGAGGGGAAATGCAGCCCAGCGCCAGCCAGGGGCTGATCTTGCAAGAGAAGGTGGGCCCGACGCACATACCCTGCAAGTCCGCCCCTCTCGGTCCACAACCAGGTAGTTCCTTTTGGGCAGCCCCAGCAGCATTTTGCAGCTGCTCATGCTGCCTAACAGCGGCTGCTTTGACATCTAGGATGAAGGCCCTCAGGTGCTTTAGTGCCTCTCCTTCCCCTCCACGCAACCTTCCAGGCCCGAGCAATGCTGAACAGGGGGTCAGTTCAGCCTCCTTTGTCAAGCCAAGTTGCGTGAGGGTGGGCACATCCCCAGGGCTGATGCTGTGCAGCAAAACAGTTCAGGGAAAGACAGAGGAGGAAGGTTTTTGTCTGAAGTAGTTGGATTCCAGCCTTAAAAAATTTTGCTGACGTAAATTGCAAAACGGCCGCCATTCCAATTGCTGATGCAGCTCCATGGCATGAAGGGGATCACACACACAATCAGCTGATAGGCAATAGGTCTCTGGCACAGGGAACTGCACTCACCGGCAGCCAGCTGGCATGGCTTGCAGCAATGTGGGGGTGGGAGTTGGCATGCGCACGGGCACCTGGGCCAGCGCTTGGCTGAAGTGAGCATAGTTGGTTGGAACTGCCGTGCGCCTGTGCATGTTGCCCAAGACCAACATCTCCTGGTTGGTTACATTTGATGTTAGAAAACAACTCCTAACAGGTGTACCATTACACGCGCTCTTGATTAAGCATAGAATCTTGAAAGTGGCTGATCAAGTATGCCAAGCACCTCTCGCTTTTGGTTTTGGAGGGGGCGAGAAAGTTGCAAAGAGCATTGCCACATTAGTCTACAAATTGGCCATTGCATTCAAGCAGACAACACCAAAGAGTCCATTAAGAAGCTGTAACCCAAGTCCACTTACGCAAACGGCAAGTCATCTGCATGAAAGAGTGTGCTGCCTCCCCAGAAGGTTTTCAGCTGCACTCCCACTTGCTGTAATGCTTCATGCACTTCCTTTTCAGCCTGCAAAGCAACATTGTGAGCTTGATCATGGAGCAGTGCAACCAATTCTCATGCCAAGCAACGAGGGAAGGAGAGAAAATGGAAAGGTTTCAGGCGCTAAATACTTTCATGTGGTGACAGGTTGATCAGACACCTTTAATTGGGATACAAATCCGCAAACATTTCTTCGCAGATAGCTAATTGCTGCAATCAAGGTGCATCGCCTTGCTGATCAGACGACATTTTCTCGTGTAATACACTAATACACTAGCAGAACAATGAGCAAGCTACATCTGGCTAAACTTACCTGGTGTGATTCTAACGCAACATCGCTGTGGCAGTATACGGCTTGTGCTCCCACTTGGGCTGCCAAACGAGGCAGCACATCTTGTGGGCGGCCTGCAAGTATTTGTGCGTGTGTATATGTGTGTGTTTGTGAATGCGTGCGTGTTGTGTGTTCGTGTTTGTGTGCGCGTGTCGTGTGTGTATGCGTGCGTGTGCACATACATGCCTGTGTGCAATGTGCTAGGAGGTTTTGGAAGAAGGACCCTCAAGCAGCTTCTTGATCTGCGACCTGGTCGTGACAGAGTTCTTCTCCCTCAAATCCCATTCTTGCAGACAGTGTGCAAGGCTGTAGGACCAGGGTTTGTGGATGGCCTACTTGAGGCTTTTTTGGCATGTGACGCGCTTTATCGAAAATTGTGCGTGTTGTATGCTGCTGCCAGGTACCTTATGTTTTGAATTAAGAAGCACTTGAATGGATACAAGTTCTGCACTCACCAATGCGGACAATTAGGTCTGAGCCAAGTGCTTGCAGCTCTTGACGAAGGGCAACTACGGACTCGATAATGAAGCGCGCACGCCCAGGGCCTGTCCGCTCAAAGCTGGACCCATCCTGCAAGATTGACGGCCATGCAGGCCAAAGACACACTTCCTGGATTTGTGGCATTGCAGAAGTGTCAACTATGCTAGTTCATACTGGACTTGCTGAGGTTGAGCTCAGGCTGCGAGCCCCCTAGCTCCGGACCCCCTCAGTGTAGCCCACCTCTACCTCAATTGGACTGTTTCCTGCCTTGACCGAGAATCAACACCCTCAACTAACATCCTGCTTTGACTCAATGTGTACTCACTCTCCCTCAGTGTCATTCTGAGCCAAGACAAAATAAAGAAAAATAAATAAAATAATAGAACACAAAACGTCTGGCTGCGTGCATGAAGGAAAGGTCCCCTCTGAGTTACGCTTAATTGCCTTCTGCCTTGACCACCAGTATCACAACGCTCACCCGGAACGGGAGCAATGCGCACTCACCCTCACTCTGAAGGAAAGCTCCCAAAGACAATAATGTGCATGTAAACTCCTGCTTTTCATCAGGGATGATACTTCAAAGAGGCTCGCACTTTGCCAACCTCATACTGGGTTGAAGCAGCACCATGGCGCGCACGTTGCCCTACTAGATGGCACGTACCTCGCCTTAAATGCAAGCACTTACCTTGCCACGCTCAGCGGAACCAAAGCAGCGCCATGGCACCCACCTTGCCGAACTCAATGGCACTTACCATGCCATGTAGGGTTGAAGCAACACCATACCACAAACACCTTGCCAAACTCAATGGCACTTACCTTGCCATACTCAGCAGGGTCAAAGCAGTACAATGGCACAAGGCTGCTGCATTCCATGGCTGCCACAGAGAGGGCTTCGTGGTCGCTCACACGCAGATCAGATCTCATCCACACGATGCCTGCTTGCAAGGGGCCAACACGCCTGCCATGGCCATCATCTGCTGCGTTGGCTCGCTTGGGGAGCTGCAAGCAACACAGGACCTTATTTCAGTGTACAAGTTTCCTGTAACACTTTAGTACTGGTAAACAGGGAAATGCAGGCTAAGTAGTGGCGCAGACAACGTGCTTTCAACTTGAGGTTTTAAACCATGAGCTCTTATGCCGTGCGTGGGAATACATGCGTGAATGGCTGAATGCAGACACAAGACGATGTTGTGCCTGATCCAATTTCAGAAAATAGCATGACTTGCGATTAGGGGTTGGGTGGACTTGCATCATAATGGTGCCTTGGCCATAAGTATCCTCTTTTCCTAAATTGATGTGGGGGGTATTTTCATCGCCTACATAATTTTTCTTTTCCTCCCTTTCTTCATCATGTTGGTCTATTCTGGCATCATATTTTCCTCGTCATATGACCCTGTAATT
>OU611751.1:5430633-5585633 GCA_914767535.2 Dunaliella primolecta | reverse complement strand
AACGGTATGTTTAGGCAGAAATCAGGGGCAATTGCTCAAGCCCTCTTGGTCCAGGCTTGCATGGGACAGGTTGACAGAGCCTGTCATCTGTATGACGCACTTAATCGTCACCATCCTCCTTTCGCTCCACATTCCACATCCATCCATCCTTGAGACTGGCTGCTTATGCGTGCAAATTTGCATGCAGGGCGTGCTCGGCATGGCCTGGTCCCCTCACGATCCGTCGCTGCTGCTATCCTGCGCCAAGGACAACCGGACTATCTGCTGGGATGTACACAGCACAGACATGCTGTGTGAGCTGCCTTCACACCCTGGAGCCTGGAATTTCGATGTGCAGGCACGTGTAGTGTGTCTTTCAACCACCCAATGAGGGCTGTTGGCCTGTGCGCCAGTCCCTTTACTCCTTCCTTTTTTAATGGACTCCCATGTTGCTTGAATCCGCTTATTGGTGACTTGACTGCCGAAACCAGCCCTCCAAGGTGACTCCTGGATGGTTTGCATGCAACACAAATCCCTCAAACCTGGAAGGTTGGATACCATTCTGGCCTGGCCAGTCGTCAGCAGCAGCAGCTACACGCTACAACTGTTGCACATCATTTTGACAGGAATAGGTTTGCCCAATTCCATATGCGTATGTATAAATGTATGTATGTGTGTATGTATACATGTGTAATCCATATGTATGCGTGTGTATGTGTGTGCGCCACATGTTTCACATTTCCCCTGCCACAAAGTGGGAATATCCGGCATGCATATACGGAACCGGTCAACCCTAAGCGTGAAGCTGCACATGTTGATGACTGGCCGGCAACCAAAAACATGTATATTCGTGTAAGGGCTCAGATTTGTGTTGTCTGCGTCTGGCTGCAGGCATGCAGCTTGAATCTGCTTATGCTATGAGCGGCCAGACCAACAGCGCTCATCCTGAACCATGGGAACAAAAATGGTGTCAGCTCAGACGGCCTTGTATAGCCATACATAGTGATTGTACTAAAAATGGCCACGTTGGCTTGGATTTTAGCTGCGAAGAACCTGTGCGGCATCGGGTCAGATGTTATGTATGTGTTTGCTTTCCCTTGCAGTGGTGCCCAACCATTCCTGGCATTTTCTCAACCTCCTCCTTTGATGGCCAAGTGGGGGTGCACAACCTGCACGCCTGCACGTCTGGGAAGGTGACAGAGACGGTCAACCCTGACTTCTCCGTCACGCAGCATGTCATAGGTGGGTACCCTATTTCTGGCGCTCTCCTTCGTCTATTGTGTTCAAAGCAATGCTGCAGATGGCCTTGTGCGTTGATGTGTCACTTTGTGAGCAACCTCCTTCAGGATCCCACACCCACAGTCAGCCAATGACCAGCTGCCGCACCTTTTGTACAATGACACCAAATTGCCATAGCAAGGTAGGCTGATGCAGTCCTGTTACTCTTGCATGCACCCCTGCTCCTGGTCTGTAGCACCCTCAACCATGCGCATTGCGCTAGGGGCATGTTGGGTGAATCGCTTCTCTGTGCCTCAAGCACGATCCCACACAGGAAGTATGCCTTCAACATCCCATTTGCGGACAACTGCAGCACCAGCCAATGGGTGCTGCGACCTGAAGGGAAGCCATTGTCGGATAAACACACACACACACACACACTCATGCGTCTGTGAGAGAGGCCAGCCCCTGAGGCAAAGCACCCAACGGGATGCAGCATGCTGTCGTGCACTTGATAATTTAACCTGCAGAGAGGTCTTGCATCCCCACAAAGGTCGAGGTTTAGCCTACAAGCAAGGCCCCCAGCTGGATGGAGACGCGTGTCATATGCATACTGGGTTACGTCTTCAAACCTACACCACCACAGGCAAAGTGCAACCCTTAGGCAAGGCCTTCAACTGGATGAAGATGCACAGAGTCATGCACTCAGGAGTCAACATCATCCGCACCTCCCCACACCACTGCAGGCAAGGTGCAACCCTTGGGCAAGGTGGCCACCTGGATGAAGACACAGAATCATGCACTAAGAGTCAACATCATCTGCACCTCCCCACACCACTGCAGGCGAGGCGCAACCCTTGGGCAAGGCGCCCAACTGGATGAAGCGGCCGTGCGGCGTGTCCTTTGGCTTTGGAGGGCGCCTCGTGAGCTTCACCAACCAGAAGGCCCCCGTCATGGACCTGCACCACCACGCGGGGCCTGGGGTCATGCGGGAGCAGGGCATCATCTCTGTGTCCCAGGTGTGTGTGTTTGGGGGGGGGGGGGAGGTGATGGCGTTCTTATGGGTGGGCCTGGGTTACTGGTTTTGCTGATGTGCACAAGAGTTGCATGGAGGTATGGGCTCCGATCTAAAACACAGGTTGTGGTGCCTGCAGGTGTGAAGACTGGGCGTGAAGTCCATTGTGGCTTTGTTCATTACAGCATGCATGTGTCATCACGGCATACACTGGGTTTAATGCCTGCAGGTGGAGGCTGAGTGTGAGCTGGTTTTGGCTTTGTTCATTATGGCATGTCTCTTCACGGCATAAACTAATTATGATGTTTGCAGGTGGTGACTGAGCATGAGCTGGTGGAGCGGTCTCAGCAGTTTGAGCAAGCCATCGCTGGAGGGGAGAAGCAGACGCTGCAGGTGGGTGTGCTGGCCACGACCTCAGGAACGCGCTGCCCACGATACAGGGTAATGCTTCTGGATAGTATGCGACAGTTGGATGGGCGCAGGATACTGCTACTGGATAGTACGCGACAGTTGGAGGGGCGCAGGATGCTGCTACTGGATAGTATGCGACAGTTGGAGGGGCGCAGGAAACTGCTACTGGATATTGTGCGACAGTTGGAGGGGCACAAGGTATTGCTACTGGATAGTGTGCGACAATTGGAGGGGCACAAGGTACCGCTACTGGATAGTGTGCGACAGTTGGAGGGGCACAAGGTACTGCTACTGGATAGTGTGCGACAGTTGGAGGGGCACAAGGTACTGCTACTGGATAGTGTGCTATAGTTGGATGGGCACAGGATATTGTGTGGAAAGTGTGCGACAGTCGGATGGGCTGTAGGATGTGTGGAAAGCGATGGCAGTGGGATGGGTCGAATAATGCCTGGTCTAAAGGCTGCTGTCAGCGAGGCTGCTGCACCTGCAACAGCATTTCTTCGACAGAAAGCTCATCGAAACGAGGTTGGCTTCCCAGAGATATGCTGTTTGGGGGGTTGCAGCCTTGCTGACTCCACCCAAAGGGCCAGTACTGCTCTATCCACCCTCCCTCAAGAGGTAAAAAGAAAAAAAGGATACGCTGGACACCAGTCGGTGTGCATCAAGGTTAGACCCGACAGGCAGCGCTTGCAGGAGCAGGGAGCCCAAAACCAACAATTCTCCCCCACTCAATCAAGGCTTCTTCCTTTGAATCTGTCCACACCAAATCATTCATTCTGCCTCCCTCAAGACTGTTGTGCCTGCAACTGTCCTCAAGATGTACTGATAATACGAATGGCAGCACATCAGCAGGCCAAAGCTATAAGTTTTAGGGGGCATGCATGCAAGCTAGGAAGAAGCCCGGAAGCTTCTCTTCCAGATGTGCCACCCCCCCTTTCTTGCCTGTCGTTCACTCAGCAACGTCTGCTTTGCTTTTAGACTACAACCTTATAGGCGCTCTTTCCTTCCTAACGCCTGCCACACCTCCATTCACACTGTGTGGACGCTGCCTTTTCATACCTGCAATGGAATCGAAACTTCACATGGCTGCCTTCTCATTACACACACACACGTTTGTGCATTCATGGCTGTACGCATGCATGCCCTCCCTCTCCTCCACTCGCAGGAATACTGCGCAAGCAAGGCCCAGAGCGTGGTGGCTGCGGGGGATGCTGAGGAGGCTGAGGCCTGGTCCTTCTTGTCGCTGCTCTTTGAGGTGCGAGCACCGTCCCCCTCCTGAAAAACATCCCTTTACTTTCGTGCTGTGGCGCCACTGTCACCTGTGCCATAGCCTTCAGTGTTGCAGCAAGTTGGAGCTGAAAAGATCAAAATGGTCTGCATGACATTGCTACGTGCCTGTTGTTAGGTAGGTGTACGCTGCACGAATGGGAAGGTTTCCTGGAAAAATGTACAAAGCTGTGTGCAACAGGAAACGGAGCAGGCGCAAATATGCTGTGTGCGCCGTGCCCATGCTCAATGAGCGCTTGAAAGTGCTTATGCTTTGCACCCAGTTGATCATGTGTGATCCATGCGCGAATTCAGACTTTGCATTGACATCTCAAGCGTTGCCATGTAGGTGCAGAGTGACGGGCTGCTGGACTGATCAGTGAAAGTCGCACTTTATGCTCTCAGAAAACTGAAAAGGGGCTCAGCTCATCCAACAGCCTGCATTTGACGCAGGTATCATTGCCTGCATGTGTGGGTGCAAGGTGATGGGGTGCTGCGTTGGTCACTCCGAGTCACACCTTGTGCTTCCAAGGAGCTGCGAAACAAGAGGGGCTTTTTAAAGCCTGTGTTGACACGAGCATTGCCATGTGTGGGCGCAGGGTGATGGGCGACGGGAGTTGTTGAAGCGGCTCGGCTTTGAGGATGTGGTCGTCGCTCAGGTGCGGTTAGGCATGGTCCCATGGCAGGTGGCACCATCAAACCCACGCCACACTCTTTGCCCTTATGCCATGCTTCCAAGGCGACCCTCAATGGCATTGTTTAGAGACGTCTGACAGTGCAGCACAGAATTTATGGCCTTCCTCAGCATCGCTGGAGCTGGAGCCAAATGCAGAGTCCTGGGCAGCATTTTGCCCAAAAATTCTTCGCCACCTTAGATCGTTTTATGCTTTGATGCACCTCAACGCCTGCTGCGTAAGAACTTGAACACCTGTGCCTTGCACACTCAAGTGCATATTTGAGCGCCTATGCCCTGCACACTCAAGTGCATTCTTGACTCAAGATTGGTTGCTCTCCATGCAATTATCAAAATGGGGTTGCTGCTGTGCCCTCTGTTGTGTGTTCATTTGCCCCTGTGCGTCTGCTTGGGAGTCAGCTGGTTGCACATACTTTGCGCACGCGCACACACATACAAACGCATGCGCGCGCGCGCGCACACACACACACACACACACACACACACACACACACGCACGCACGCACGCACGCACAGACACACACGCGCGCACACACACACACACACACACACACACACACACATGCAGCAAGCCTCCGATGCTGCGGCAGCTCAAGCCAACGGCGTGGACGTGGCAGCAGTGGGCATGGATGCCATGCACCTGAGTGCTGAAGGTGGGTGGCCGCAGGGAGTGGAAGTAGGTGGCCTGCAGTGGGCATGCATGCCATGCACTGGGTGCTGAGGGTGGGTGGCCGCTGTAATGGGGCCTTTTGTGCGTACATGCGAGAGCTGTTTTTTTCCTTTGTTTGTGTGGTACCCAAGTTCGCAGGGGGTAAACTTGGCAGGCTTTGGCAGGCTTTAAGGTTGTAAAGTTTAGGGTTTGGTTAGGTCAGGTTGAGGCGGAGCTCCAGATGCTGCAGGCAGAGCCGTCACAGGTTACAGGTTCAGAAGCAGACTCTGTGGCCTTCAGTCAAAACGACTGGCTGCTAGCCATGCAGTGCCCTCAGGCATGGTCCACCAGCAGCTCTGGTCGAGCTGGCCCTGCAAGCCCAAGAGGGCCCCAGGGGAGGGGGCGGTGAGCCTGCGAGGTAGCGTGATTGCACATTTTGTGTTTAGGGTTGTGTGCATAGGGTTCGGTATGTGTGAAAAGAGAGGCTTCAAAGAGCATCTGTGGCCTTTTCCGCCCCCGCTGCAGAGCCTCTCTTAAGTGAGTGCTGAACCCTCTGTACCCAACCTGCAACTTTCACAGTGTGCACGCCCTTGATCGTGCCTGTCAAGCCCACAGGCCCAGTTGCAATGGAACGGTACGTCACACAGCCGCAGCTGTCGGAGCAAGGAAAAGCTCGCTGGAGACCGCGTGCAAACGCCGAGAAACCGTAGCCGCCACTGACAGGCTTTCTTTCAAGTTGCAGCAAGGAGTATAAGTCTTGTTCTGCGTGCGTGTAGGGCAAATGCAGCGCCCAGGAAGCTTCACAAGTTGCAGCGAGGGTTGAATGTCCTGTAACCCTGCGCATGTGTAGGGAAAGCGCCGTCCCCTGAGGACTTTTTTGGTGGTGCTGAGGACGACCCAGACTTCTTCGACAAGCTGCCAGATGAGGTGAGCAGCTGAGGGTCTATGCAGCCCTGACCAGGGTTGGTCAATGCCTTTGTATGGACCATATGGCATGTAAGAAACACTGAAGCCACTGTGAGCAGTGTCAGTTAATATGGTGATGTATTTTGCACGATCTCGTACTGCAGCTTGCAGTGTCGATGGCAACTACATACGATGAAAGCCTGTTTTTTCCTGGCTTGTCTCTTTTGTTGCCGTTCAAAATGCTGTGCGCCGCGAACAGAGCAAGATATTATGATGGCACAGGAGCAGTAAGCAAAGGAAACGCATCTCTTCCGCTATCAGCAACAGCAACCAGGCTCGCCAGCAAGCCCAACGCAGAGGCTTTCTGTTACAAGCCAACCAGAACAGCCCAGATGTGCGCGGGTGCCCCTTGCTCAGAATCTCCTCCAAAGAGCCAAACCAGAACAACCCAGACGTGCGCAGATGCTCCTGAGTGTGTCAGGTTGCCTGCTTGCCTGTGAAAGTCCAAACCAAACAGGCCTCCTGTTTGCTTTGTGTCCACAAACGCAGGGCATCATGACTGTGCCAGGCTTGCCTCCTGTTTCTTTTACGTCTAAAAGCACGTGCCCAACAGGCCCCTGTTTGCCTTATGTCCACAAACGCAGGGCATCATGGCTGCGTCCCCCACCCCTCCTACCCAGGCAGACCTCACGTCTCCATTGGCCAGCCATGGGCTCCATGAGAATGGGGACATCAGCCATGCAGAGAGCACGCAGGAGGCGTCCATGGAGCTGGAGGAGGAGATCCAACGGGCCATGATCGCAGGTGTGTATGTTGCGCAATTGTGTGAGCATATGTGTGTCAAGGAGGAAATATGGCCGCTCCAGCTTCATACTTTCTTTGCAGCTGAAGCCATGCCTTCTTCCCCCAGCCCTGGGGCTCCAGCGTTGAGGACCCTCACGCGTTCAAGCGGCTCTTCCCTGGGCTCGTGTGTGCGCAGGCAATTATGAGGCAGCAGTGGAGAGCTGCTTCAAGGCCAACCGCCTGGCTGACGCGCTCCTCATCGCCAACATCTTCAACCGGTGAGTGAACCTGCCTACGCGCTGTGCACCCTTTATTGCGATACTTCCGCACTTTATTTGGAACACTCCTGCGCCTCTCACCCGATTGCTTGCAAGGCTGCACACTCAGTGTGTGCACAAGGCTTGCAGTCCTTGCTTTCTCGTTCACGAAAACAATGCACCGTGCACATGCTGTTCTGCAGCTGTGTCTGTGTGTGTGTGTGTGTGTCCATGTGCGGCTGTGGGTGTCCACGCGCAGCGTGCAGCCTGCAAACGTTATGAAGAATGTTTCAGAAACCGCTGACATGATGATTGCATTAAGATTGTCTGTTGTTGCTCGTGCTCCCTGCAGTGACTTGTTCAAGACTGCCATGTACCGCTACATGAAGAAGTGCCCAAAGCCATACATGCACATCGTGCGTGCTAATGTGGACGGCGATTGGGAAGCGCTCGTGCGCACACGGCCTGTTGGAAGGTGGCAAGAGACGCTGGCCCTGCTGGCTACATACACAGCGCAGGTGTGTGTGTGCGTGTGAGAGAGAGAGAGAGAGAGAGAGACGTTGGCCCTGCTGGCTACGTATACGGCGCAGGTGTGTGTGAGAGAGAGAGAGTGAGAGAGAGAGAGAGAGAGAGAGAGAGAGAGAGAGAGAGAGAGAGAGAGAGAGATTTTCCCAGCGGATGCCTTCCAACAAGGAACTCTTCACTATTCTCACCAGGGCCACACTGCGTGACATGGTGGCCATGCGCCTCAATGATTTGTCTCAGCCCCTCTCCGTCCACTATTGGCAAAGGAGAACAGAGCAACGCCGTGCGACATATGCTGGCGTGTGCCTTGACGCTGTTGATCTCCTTCCACCTTTGTCTGCTGCGCCTGCAGGGCACTAGGCCATGCTGTGCTACATACTGGCCGCGCGCCTCAATGCTAACTCTTCCCCTCTTAGTCTTTGCTGCGCCTGCAGGGCACTAGGCCATGCTGTGCTACATACTGGCCACGCGCCTCAATGCTAACTCTTCCCATCTTGGTCTGCTGCATGTGCAGGAGCATTGGGCCATGCTGTGTACCACGCTGGCCACGCGCCTTGAGGCCAACTTCTCCTGTCTTTGTCTGCTGTGCGTGCCTCAATGCTGCTCATCTTACCCTGCCTTTGCAGTCTGTCCCTTCTGGGCAGAAACTTGGTGGCATGCAAATGCTGCATCTCCGTTTACTTGAACACCACGCATCGGCCTTGATGGTCTGGACCATGGTTCTCAAGAGCACTCTCTATTTTCAATGGCTCATCTCTGCCTGCCTCTGTAGTTTGACCCCTTTAAGAGGAAACCTGTTGCCAGCCCTGTACAGGGGCATGGAGGAGTTGGGCTCTCTGCTCTGGCGTGCTCCGCCTGCATTGCAATTCAGGCTGCTGTGCTTTGCAGTTCAGGCTGCTCTCTGTTCTGGCGTGCTCTGCCTACGGAGCAAATGAGGCAAATATCCACCTGCTGTGTGCAGGAAAAATGGACCACGCTGTGCAAGATGCTGGCCGCACGCCTCAATGCCATCTCCTCCTTAGTCTTTGTATTCTATGCGCACCTCACTGCTGCTCACCTCTGCCTGCCTTTGTTTGCTGCGCATACTTGATGCTGCTCATCCCTGCCAAAATAGACTGTGTCTCTGCTGCGGCATGCACTGCTTGCAGCGCAACTCAGTCTGCAGTTCTAACTTACAAATGCTGCACGCGCAGGAGCACTGGACCACACTGTGCGACATGCTGGCTGCGCGCCTCAATGCAGCAGGCATGCACCACCCCGCCTCCCTTTGCTACGTGTGCTCTGGCAATGTGGATGCGGCGGTGGCCTACTGGGCACGTGGGGCCGCAGTGGGCAGCACCAAAGTGGAGGTGCTGCAGGTGCGTGAGGGGCAGGGAAAGAAGAAATTTATTTGTTGTTAGCCTGCTTGCCATGTGGATGCGGCGACGGCATATTACAGGGTAGATAGTGTGCAGTGTGCAGATGGTGGTGGAGAAGGCCATCATCATGGGCGTGGGGACAGGCAGCAAATTTTGTCCACTCGTCCTCTATTTGCTTGTGCTCATAAATGGTGGTTGAGGATGCCATTGCCACGGGCCTTGAAGCAGTCAACAAGAAAATGGCATTCGGTGTTTCTTGTTTGCATATGTGCAGATGGTGGTGGAGAAGGCCATCATCATGGGCCTGGCCACAGGCAACAAAAAAACGTCAGGCGCACTGGCAGAGCTGGTGACCACCTACGCGTCCATCCTGGCGGCCCAGGTTCGTGCGGTGCAGCAGTGTATGTGGGTGTGTATGTGTGCGTGCGTGTGTGTTATTGCCCTGCTACAGGCCGCGCTTGATGCCTGAGTTGCACGCTTGCAAACACAAGATAGCTTGGCAGTGTTTTGACTGGTGACTTCTCTTTGTAAAACCCATGGCAAACACAAGTTAGCCGGCCCGAAGCGCACCCACCTTGGAGCCAGTAAGTTAGCCATGTCCTCAGCCAAATATGGGTGGAGTAGGCTGCTGGACAACTCCACACTCAAATCTGAAGAGGTGGGGGGGCTTGTTCCTGTGATCAGGATCTGTCCTCTATGACAAGTCTACCACGCATGCCTGCTTGTCTTGGAAGTGGCAGTGTCGACTACATCAGACCAGCCCTGCACGATATTTTTTGGGGGGGAGTTGCCTTCAGGACGCCTGCTCATAACCGTCACAGGTGCCCTTGATGAATGCCACGGAAGTCAATCCCATCAGACAAACTCTCCTCTGTGTGGCGCGTTGCCACTCGCGCAGGAATGCACCAGCGATTGCACGCAAGGACTGAGCCCACTGCGGGCCCTTGCCCCAACATTGAGGTTGCCCTAGGTAGACACCTCATGTGCATGAGGCCTCCACCTAGGGCGACCACAATGTTGCGCAGCTCCGAAATCGGGATCCCAGGGTTGCCTTACAGGATCACACGGCAGGAGTGGGCGCTGGGATGTGGCACTTACATGCAAAGCCTTCACACCGGCTCCTACACAGACGTGCACACTCATGCATGGGCACGCGCACGCGCGCACACACACACACACACACACACACACACACACACACACACGCACGCACACGCACACACACACACACACACATGCGCATGCACATGTCAATGGGCATTCGATTTGTCCTACTCCTTCCCTCTCCTTCTTGCAGGGCCGCGTGTCTGCCTCAAGTGCTAGCCTGCAAGCACATGCAAGCGCATGCTCTCCCATCCTTCCCTCTCCAATGTGCAGGGCCGCATGTCTGTCGCTCTTGATTACCTGGAGCATATTCCTGGCGAGGCTCACCCCAATGTGACCACGCTCTCCAATGTGCAGGGCCGCATGTCTGTCGCTCTTGATTACCTGGAGCATGTTCCTGGCGAGGCTTACTCCAATGTGGCTATGCTGCGGGACCGCATTTACCGCAGCGGGGCACCCATTCCCCCCGGCACACCGCCCCCACCCTTCCCTTTTGCGCCAGAGAATGTGCGCCCAGCTCCCCAAGTGGTACGTGCTTGCACTGTTTGCGCGTGCAGCGTGTGTGTGTGTGTGTGTGTGTGTGTGTGTGTGTGTGGTCGTCAGCTGAATGGTTTGCTGTCATCACAGTTCTTGTTTGTAGCTTATATTTGGCATTCAATGTGCTTTCATTTAGGTGGGATTTGGACTCTCACCTAGTCTCAGCTTCCCCTCAAACCTGATCGTGCGTTCACAAAGCGACCCTAGTTGAGGATCCGACTTGACTCACTATCAAAACGCAGGCACCTCCAAAAGCCCACTTGCACTTGCATCACGCTTCTCGACTGTTGCATCTGCTTGGATAAATGTTTTTGGCACCCGATCAGGTGCTCTCACTGCTCGAGACAAACAGGAAATGGGTGGGTGGCCATGTGTGTAGGCCGCCCCCCAGGAGGCTTTCAGCACCAGAGTTTGTACACTGCTGGAACTCTTGAAACAGTTTGTTCTATGCGCAGGCTGCCTCCCAGGCCTATAGCGCCTCTGCAGCAGCCCAGCCCACAGGCCTCAGCTCCTGCACCCTGAGCAAGACTCAGCACACTCCTCACCCCTCAAACAATTGATTCCATGCGCAGGCTGCCTCCCAGGCCTACAGCGCCCCCGCAGCAGCCCAGCCCGCAGGCTACAGCTCCGCCAGCTACGCACAGCAGCAGCAACAGTACGCGGCTGCCGCGGCAGCAGCAGCGCAGCCAAAGGTGGCACCCATGCAGGCAAGCTCAGTGTATGGCAGCCGCCCTCAGCAGCCCTCCCCGTATGCACCTGCAGCACCCGCAGCCCCTGTCACATCCTCCTCGTCCTATGCCACCACCACACCAGCCTACGCAGCTCCAACTATGACCATGCCCCAGCAGCAGCAGCCATATACAGCGGCATCTGCGCCACGCGCAACCCCGCCTCCTGCGTATACCCCCACCACCACCGGCGCGGCTGCTGTGCTTGCGCAGCAACAGCAGCAGCAGCAGCAGCAGCAGCAAGCAGCGGCGATGGCGGCGTACAATGCGGCCACCTCAGCAACGCAGCAGCAACAGCAGCAACAGCAGTACGGTGCATCTGTTCCTGCTCACGAGGTGTGTATGTGGGGGGGGGGGGGGGGGATGCGCACACGCGTGTGTGTGTGTGGGGGGCGCGTGTGTGTATATGTATGTATGTATGGAGGGAGGGAGAGAGGGAGTCTGTCCTTGACAGCAGAGGTCACAAGTCCTGCTTTCAAGACGGCAACAGGGAATGCAGCAGTGCACATCCAGTGTACACAACTGTGCCAAGCATTTGCTGGCCAGGCATTTCAGGCACTCACACTTGCCTGATGAACAAGTGCATGCCAAGTGTCTTTTGTCCAGCCCCCGATTGGGCTAGGCTCGCTTTGCTGCTGAACTGTCTGTAAGGCTCTGCGTAATGCATGCTGCTGCGTCTGCCTTACCTAAGCGAGCAAACGCCGTTTCATGCGCCAGCGCATGGGCTTGTGCACCCGGCTCACATCCAATTAACCCTGATGGAACGATCATCGCACAGTGGCATGCACACTCAACCACTCGCAAAAACACTTGGCGTTGGTGAACAAATGGTGAGCAGTTCTTAAGACCCCGCTGATCACCTGACTTGTTGCTGAACAGCACGCAGCACGCTCATCTGCCTGCGCCGACCGTGTGTATGAATGAGCAGGCTGTATGAAACAGTGCCTCTCACTATAGCATTAAGAGCGTTGCTAGCTTTTCACACCCTTCTTTCACTGACCCTCCTGCCCCCACTCCTTTCCACTCTCCCCATGGAGTACGAACCCTCCTCCACGCACCTTAAGCTTGCATGCCTTTCTCCACTGACCTCGTTCCACCCACCCTCTTCCAACACTCTTTCTTTCACGTCCTTGTTTATACACGCACGCGCACACACACACACACACACACACACCTCTTCACGCACTCTTTACACACCCTCCGCATATGCTGTCACACCCACTCTTTCGCACCCTCCCCTCAGGAGCACCCTGCTCCTGTGTACCAAGCCCGCCGTGCCACAGGACCCTCCGTGCCCCCTCCCCCCCTAGCCGCCGCCCCCGTCACCAACCCCTACGCCGCCGCTGGAGCTACCCAGCCACCCCTCACTTCCACCCCCACGCCCACCACCACCGCCACCCCCTCTCAGGCAGCAGCAGCAGCACCGGCAGCAGCATTCGCGGTCCCGAGCGTCAGCAGCGGCACCGCCACCCCCGTGACCTCGCAGCCCTCGCAGCCCACCTCCTACTTCATGCCCACCACCACCCCTGCCACCAGCATCCCCCAGGCTCCCGCGCCCGTGGCCACAAACCCGCTGGCACCCCTGCAGCAGCAGCAGCAGGTGGCAGCCATCCCCGGGAGTATGGCAGCAGCAGGTGCTGCGGCGGTGCCTGCGGTGCCTGGCGTGGTCGTGCCAGGGGCCGCAGCAGTGGCGCCCGCACAGCCACCCAAGCCGCAGCCCCCGCCTCCGCCCCCCGGTCCGCCAGCCAACATCTCGGTGCGTGCTGGATGTATGCCACTGGTGCGTGCAGTATGCACATGGGTGCAAGCGTCAGTGGTTCCTCGATTGCATCCTCGATTGCAAAATGCACGCATGCTGGTGCCTGCCAGGGGCTGTCAGGGGGGGTGGGGAAGAGGAGGGTGTTTGGGTTGGTGAACTCATCACTGGGCTCCTGAGCTCTCACGATTGTGCTGGGGGTCAGTGAGCGGTGCTTTGATTTGTGGCTGTGGGATCCTGAGCTCACGATGAATGCTGGGGGGCGGGGGCGCTTGTGCTGCAGGCGTGGGTGTGGGTTTGGATGTGGGTTTCTATGCTATGAGTGCTCGTGACAGGCGTGGTGTCCCGATGAATATTTTTTATTTATGGTTACTGTGCAGATGGAGGCTATTTTTCATCAGAACGTCACATCTGTGTCCAGCGATGTTTTGGTTAGTGGCTCGTTTTTGAGACGCCTCAGCACAAAAATGTGCGGAGGGTTTCATCGTGATGCAGGTGTGGCCGTGGACAAAAGCGCGCCAGTATGCATTTGTGGTGGAGATGGGTTGCGTATGAGTGCAGTCGCAGCCAGCTCCAAGGTGTTCCTGTACGGTTGCTATTCTGTAGACCACCTACGCATTTATAGGTCGTGGTCCAGCTTTTTGAGTAGTGTGTCTTTTGTTCTCTCGTCCATAAACAACAGGAAGGTTGGTTAAAACTCTCTTCACTACATATGCCAGTTGTTGATGCGCTCAGGAACGAGATGTTTGCGTGGTATCAAGGATGAGACCAGAGGATGTTTTTGCAAACGTTTTTGGAAAGTTTCAATGTGCTACAGGTTGCTTGCAGCAGTCGTGCGGCAAAAGGGTGTCCTGAACCATCCTTGCCATAAAATGACAGTGGAAAATTGTACATGGACAGTGGACAGAATGAACATGACAGTGGAAAAATGTACATGGAAAAATGTACATGGACGCTTTCTTTCCGGTGCCCCCCGACTGCGGCTCCACTGCACAGGACACATGTGCCTCCCTTTGCACAGCACGCATGTGCTGCTCATGTAGCACCGCACACCCTTCCTCAGTACATTGTGCCCACGTTTGTGCCTCACGGCAACTTGTTCTCTATGACGGTGCCTGTGCTTGCTGCAGGTGGCGACCGCGGACACATCCCGTGTGCCTGCCGACCAGCAACCCATCGTGACGTCCCTTGTAAACCTGCATGCCTCATGCACCCCCTTCGCCACCAATCCTGGTGAGTTGCTGGTGCTCAGTGCAGACGCTGAACCCCACTCAGCATGTTTCGTGTTTGATACCCTCTCCTTGATGCTCTCTTGGAAGAGTTCCGTGGCAGTCAAGGTATGCTCGAGAACAGAGCGATTGGGTTTCTCAGCTTGTCATGTTTCTGAACACTCACTCTCCTTGATGCTCTCTTGGAAGAGTTCCGTGGCAGTCAAGGTATGCTCGAGAACAGAGCGATTGGGTTTCTCAGCTTGTCATGTTTCTGAACGCCCTCTTTTAAACGGTTACCATGATGTGGCCAACACAGTCCACTCACCCCAAACCTTGCCGTCACTCTGTTCTGCTGCAGCCAAGAAGCGCGAAATGGATGACAACAGCAAAAAGATTGGGCAGCTGCTGTGGCGGCTCAACGCGGGGGAAGTGAGCGAGGGCGTAATTCCAAAGCTCATGCAGCTGTGCATGGCCATTGACGCCGCTGACTGGCACACGGCAAACCACATACAGGTGTGCATGGCCATTGTTGTGGGAGTGTACAGCTGTGCATGGCCATAGATGCTGCCGACTGTCACACAGCAAGCCACATATAGGTGTGTGGGGGCGAGGATGTGGCAGTTGCATCAGATGTACCAGATAAGAAAAAGAAAAAAACATAGGCAGAGGGTTCTCTGTTTCTCCCTCATCCCTCATCCAATGAGACGAGGCTCCTCTTGACTTCATTTTCGTCTGAGAGGCTTGTTTTTGAGGTTGCAAACAAGCAGAGTAGCCTTCAGAATGGAGCTCGGGCAGTACTACTAGAATGTTCCTTTGTGGGAGAGGTTACCCTCCTTGAAAAGTAAGATGTGTAAGGTGCCTTCACTTTCTAGCCAGGCATCAAAACGGCCCAGCGCTACAGCCTACGAGCCCTCCAGATTCATACAGGACGTGCAGCTAACATCAGTGCAGGCTGTCCTTTGCAAGGATTTGGTGCATTATAAGCGCACATTTTGGCGAGCGCGCACGTGCACACTCGCACATACACACACGGGCGCACGCGCGTGCGCGCGCGCGCGCGCACACACACACACACACACACACACACACACACACACACACACACACACACACAACACACACACAGGTACAAATGACAACCACAGATTGGGATGAGTGTGGCTACTGGCTGTCAGCCGTGAAGCGCTTGATTAAGATGCGAATGCAGGGAATGTGAGGTGTAGGCAAGGGAGTTGTGGATGTGTAGCTTTTATTTTTGGAATAACTGAGTTGAACTTGGAGGTTAAGGTTATGGAAGGTGTCTTGAGTGCGTGTAACATTGCCGGTGAAAAAATATCCTTCGACAATATGAGTGAACAAATGGTCACATGGATCAACTCTGTGCCACTTTTGTTTGGCCATGGCCTTGCATTCATAAATCATGATACTGCAGGACATGGTAATTCGCTTTCTTCAGCAGGACACATTTTTCAAATAGAGAACGTAATGAACCCAGCCAGGGTTGTCAATTCAGCCGGCCAATGCTTGTTCCTTAAGGGGGCCATCGGATTCAAGCATGCAAGCTCTGCACTAACTTAATGTTCAATATCTCGCGTCACTGAAGCGTCCATTTGAGAGCAAAAGCGACAGTCAGTCAAGGTCTGATCACAGGTCCTGCTTGAAACTCGTAAAAACCTCCGGGGGCCAAATGTTTCTTTCCTCTCTTCTTTGTAGAGGGTCATCACAGCTAATCCAGCCAACATGCCCCCTCAACTGATGTAGAGTACAGGAAAAGGAGGCATTCAGTCGAAACGATTGACTGCTAGGAAAGGGAAGTTTACCAGATCTGGCTCTAGTTGCAATGAGTTACAATGGGGTTTGACCTTCAGCCAGGTAGTTTGGCTGCTCGGTCTGCTCAACTGTTCCAACTGCACAAAAAGTATCCATGAGATCGGAAATAAAACGATAAATATCATTAGTTTGCTTCTGCAAGAAATGAATAGCATCCTCAGAGCTAGCATGAGAATAGTAGAAAGTGCCTGAATCGTCCAGAAAAATTCTGTAAGACGAGGGGAAGTCAGAAAATAACTGTGCATAAGCCCTTCGAAGAGAACACACAGAGGCGCAAGAACAAAGGAACACCGCATGCTTTTCATCTTGGAGTCCTTGTTCACATCTATCACAAGTTGATGTGTGCTCCTGCTAAAGTGATGTCTCAACTCTTAAAGTATGAGCATGTAAGCGAAAACGTGCCATGTTTCTTAGCGTGCGCTTGCCCAAATCAAGATGCAAATATCTGGGGACAGAAAAGCACGCTATGTTTCTCAGCATATGCTCACATAAATCAAGATACAAATACCTGGGGACAGAAAAGGGCGCACCATGAACAGACAAGGGTCTCAAAGGAAGTGCCATCCAGTGATGATATTTGGCTAATTTGTTCGTGTGGTCACCATGTTCTGCCAAGGCATCAGCATTCCACACACCTCGCAGCTTTTTTCTCAGATCAACAACCAACTCCCTTATGACTATAGGCTGCCCTGACCAAACACAATGCGTAAACACGTTGCACCTGTCCAAGCCTGTGCAGGCAGCCAAAAATTATGAGGTCCAGCATTTATGGGAAAGCCTGCTCATTTCAACATCTGCTTGCAGTACCTTACTGAGTGTAGTGCTGTTGCTGCGCAGTAAAGCATTGTAAAACCTAACTGCTGCACGAAACCAAAAGAACTGTAAAGGTTCATGCCCACACTCGCGCAGTACAGACCAATTAGGAGTGGTGCGCTTTACCCCAAGGATACGCTTCAATAAGCACAGATGTACAGTTTGCAAAGGACAGTCCATTTCAGCTCCTTCTTTCATAAACCTAGTGCCCCAAATCTGGCATGCATACATGCTAGCAGGGAGAGCATATGCTTTAGTCAGCCAGAGCATGGTATGCGGCCTGTCTGTCAGGCGGTGCTCAGATGCGAATTGCCTAATCCGTCTGCAACCAGCTAGGAAAGGGGCACACATATACTCAGCAGTGGCTTGCGGGTTGCATTGCTTTTTGAACAGCATGCCTAAATACCTAAAAAGAATCTGCACACGCCAAACGAGCTCCACCTAACGTGAAAGCTGGCACATTATCACCCTTTGAATTAAAATGCACAATCTCAGACTTGGCAGTATTGATCACCAACCCTTTCCGCTGAGCATACGTATGTAGCCTATCTAACATCAGTTGGAGCTGATCAGGAAGGTTACTAGTGAGGCACAAATCGTCTGCATACAGCATGTGGGTGACTCGAACGTCCCTAGTGCCTGTAATAGCCCCTTGCACATTTTCTGCCAAGCAGTCCACGTCATTGATGTACAAGGAGAACAACAAAGGGGAAAGTGGGCAGCCTTGCTTAACTCCAAAATGGGGGCGCACACGAGCTTGCTTGCAGCCATCCACCAAGATATACTCATCATTAGTACACATGCTTTTAATGACAGCCAACAGGCACACAGGCATACGAATGCGCTGCAGGTGAGTCCAAAGAGCTTCCCTAGGAATTGTATCGTAAGCCTGCTTGAAATCAATAAAAGCTGCATGCAGCCTTGGGGATGCATTTGGGCGCTTGACCTGAGCAGCATGCTGCAAGTGCCGCAAAATGAAAATGGGCTGCAAAGTGTTACGGCCAGGATAGAAACCAAATTGAGTGTCTGGAATCTTGTTTTTATCTTTACACCACCCAGTGACCACCTCCCTAAGAACGTTAGCATACAGCCTGTACAGGGTGCCACTTACTGCGAGCATGCGATAATTCCCTGGGTCCAGCACAGAGCCCTTCTTGTAAAGAGGAGTTATCTTAGCCACTTTCCAACAAGCAGGAATCTCAGCCCTCTTCATCATGGCAGCAAACAGACGTGCAATGTAAGGAGCCAAAACATTCATCCTATCCGTGCCTCTACCATTAACTGCTGGGACCCTCTTTTCAGCGTACTTAATGAAGGGTGCAGCAACAGCATCAAAACCAGGGGATGTCCTAGCATTCAACTTACGCATGTGCTCGCAAACAATAGGGTACAGGGCAGCTGCATCAGGCAGTTCCATCACATCAGGTTCAGGCATCCACCGAGACTCAGCACCTTGACGGAAAAGCTGCTCAGGAGGCGGGTTGTTGCGCCCCAGGGGCACTGCCATATCCCGAGCTGGAGCTCTAGAGTTGCCAGTCCAGCGTGCAGCAACCCGCTGTGCCACCCCGCGCATAGCTCCAATAACGGACTCCACCCCTCTGCTAATGCTGTCCCACATTCCAGGCCTTCTGCTTAAGGTGCTGTCAGGGCAGCTACCCATGGGGCTTGCTTGTTGATCAGGGATGTGAGGAGCGCTTCTTGCTGGACAAGTGGGGTGCCTGCCCACAAATCCGTTGGTATGCAAGGCGGCGTCCTGATAGTGTGTGCTTTCAGGGCAGCTACCCATGCCATGCATATGTGCTGCTTCTCTATTCGAATGAGAAGAGCAATTGCTCATGCGGGCACCAAAATGATGCTGTAAGTAGGAGCTCCAGCCTTCCGCTGTAATAGGAGTCTGATGGGTGCTCTTGGGCCTCCTATGCCTTTTAAGAATGTCAGGCCTGTGTCTCTTCAGCCTGTCCAAGAAAACTGCTTTCTGGTATTTCTCATAAGCCCGCCGTGCACGCCTTGTTTGTTTTTTGTATTATTTTTTAAGAAATTGGCAGGTATGCACAGCTTGAATAAACAGACGCCTCTTTAACCGACTCTGATCATCAAACCAGACAGGCCTTCTAATCCCATGCTTTTCTGTTCTCTAAAAAACACACGCCTGAACTCTGTACATGCCAACTGTTTGTTCACTAGCAGCTTGCGTTATCCAGCTTCTCAGGCAGAAACATGCTGTATCTATGTTGCCAGCATCAAGAGCAGCCTCCAATTGCACCGGCTTCTCCAAGTATCTTTGGAGATCTGGCTCTAGAGAGGGCTATCTGAGGCCTAAAATCAGCCACGTTTTGCATGCTCCTCGTATGTGTCCCATAACGGGCTGTTTTCAAGTGTGGGTTCCTCTGGTTGCCTGGCTTCCTATAGCACAAGGGTTTCAAAGCAGCCAGTTACGGGAAGCGTGCCTAATCAGCCGCGGTGTGAACCCTACTTTTTGACCACCATACCTCTATCCCCGATCACCTACTTCATCAAATTGGGCCATTGTTAATGATGTGGAGTCCTTGCAAGGAAGTAATATCATTCCAAAAGGAATGGAGTGAAAAGTGTTTGGTGAGATACAGGATATCAGGCATTTCCATTAGAGAAAATCCAGCACAAGGGGTGCCAAAAGGTCATTCCTTTAAAATGAACCTCTAAAACATCAAGTGGGAACACAGAGGTACTTTTTTCCCTCTGGAATCTGACATTTCCTGCATCCTGATGGAGTGTGAGTGGTTATTCTTTCATGCTTGTTTCATGAAGAGTGACAGTGTGTGATTCCCTTACCAATTGGCACTTCTGACTCAGCTCATGGACTAGTTTCCTACTCCAGTTGAAGGGGAAAATTTCGGGAAATTTGCAAGAGGAAATCGGATGAAGGGGTGAGATGGCAAATCCTGGACACGAGCAGCTGGCACTCGTGCCAGCCACTCAAGCTGCACAAGACCTCCTAGAGCAGCAGCCTTATGTTCCCCAGTCTCCCTTCGAAGCGTACATCGTATCAAAGCTCGAAGCCCTGCCACCCATGCAGCGCTCGATGGAGCTCCTGAACAGCCGCTTCACGGAGATGGCCGCCCGTGCGGCCCTGCAGCAGCAGCAGCAGCAGCAGCTCATGAAGCTGGAGCAGCAGCAGCAGCAGCACATGGATGAGCAACAGCTGCAGCTCACCTTCGAGCAACACAGGCAGCGGGGGCATGTAAACGCACTTGCCTGCCAGTGGCAGTGGCAGGCAGCCACCAACATGGATGCCAAGCATGAGGCGGAGGTGGAGGGGTGCCTGGTGGTGTCCCTGCCCAGGAACATCAAGCAGCAGCCCCTGACGCGTGAGCAGGTGGCAGGTGAGCTCGGGGTGGGGGTGGAGCTCCTCGAGCAACCTCCCCACCGGAAGGGGGCCGTGCTCGCCAAGCTGGGGGTGCAGGCAGCGCGGGGGATGCTGGCCTCTCTCCGCAGTGCGGCGGGGCAGGGCCCACCTGCCACACCCGGGGGCCTGCGCGTGCGCCAGGAGAAAACCCAATTGGGGTCACAGCGGCATGCCTGCCTGCAGGTCATCCGCTCAGCAGTGCAGAAGAGGCTGGAGGCGGAAGGGGGGGCTTGGGCCGCCTTCACCATGTACATGGCAGGCAATGCCAGCAACCTGCTGCTCACCAGGGGGACAGTCCAGGAGGCCATGCGGGGCAAGGCATCAGCCAGACGCTACCCAGTGGAGATACACCTCCGTTGGCGGGATGAACTCAATGGGGGAAGGGGGGGCTTCCACCTGGTCCCCTCTGACATGGAGGGACTGGACGCCACCACCATCCAGCATGTGCTCTTGGACCTGCTGGGCCCAGCTCACCCCCTGCCCGCCACAGCAGCAGCAGCAGCAGCAGCAGCAGCCCCACACGCTGTTCCCCCTGGCCCAACCGACGAGTGCCCCTCCTCCCCACCAAAGGAATCCATGCTGCCCTCCCTCACTGGTGGGTCCAGGCAACGTGACCCAGGCTGCAGCAGCGGAGAGGGATCCAAAATCCAAGCGCAACCAACCCACTGACCCACACCTCACCTCCTCGCCCACAAGAAGCGGCCCCCCTGCTGCTGCCCCGCCCATGCGCATGCCCCCCCCACCTCCATCTGCCCCCCCTCCCCATCCGTCTGCCCCCCCTCCTCCTCTGTCGCTCTCTGAGCCCTCCAGCTCTGCTGGTCCCTCACTCCCCCCCCAGCCCGGCTGCTGCCTCCCCCGCTCTCTCCCCTCGCCAGTCCAACCACTGCCCTTTACCTCAGCACGCTGTGGCTGCTGCTGCTGCTGCCCATGCCCGCTCTGGCCCTGCCGCGCGCGCTCCCCGCCCCTCTGGCCCCGCTGGTGCCTCCTCCTCCTCCACCCCCCCCTCACTCACGCGCCTAACGCCTTGTGCGTCCCAGCTCACATACGCGGCTGTAGCCTCCTCTGTGCCACGCCCAACTACGTCCTCGGCTGGAGCCCGCCCTCCTGGCGGTGCTGGTGCTGTGGATGCTGAGGACTGGCAGCCTTCACAGGCCATGGTCCAACAGAACCGGCGAGAGGAGAGGAGGGTACACCGGCACTCTTACGGCAACGGTGGTGCGTATGCTCGTAAGGGTGTGCGTTCCGGTGGTGGAAACAATAATAGATCTCAATAGGGGGCTGACCGTCAGCCAGATTGTGGGCAGCTCAAGCTGCTTGTGCTGGACGTCAATGGCATACCTGACCCTGACGCTGCACCAGAGATTGCATTGAGCAAAACCATGGCGCTCCAGGAGCTCATGAGGAATCATGCTATTGTTGTTCTCACGGAAACCCGGACAGACACTATGGACAGGCTCATGTCTGGTTTGCATGACACGCATCGGCTCATATATGCCACGCACATTGCAACGGGAGATGTTGGGAAACCAGGCTTTGGGGTGGCTGTGCTTGCAGCAGTTCAGTGTGCTGATTTCTTGCATGTACATCTGGACTCACAGCGCTTGCAATGCATTTGGGTGCGTTGTGATAAATGGTTGTTTGGGTTTCAGGAGGATGTCATACTAGGGGCGTTGTACATCAACCCAGTTAGTCAACATTTTCCTGTGCGAGCAGTGACTGACTCTTTCTCTTCTCTCCTTGATGGGGTTGCGCGTGTCACTCAGGTCTCCCCTCATGTGCTGCTTTGTGGCGATCTGAACGCCAAGATTGGCAGGATGAGAGAGGTCACGGACGTGCATGGTGGTCTTTTGATGGCACACCCTGCCCTGCACCACGCTTGTAGATGTAAGTTTTTTGGTGTGAATGCCGCTGGCAGACTGTTGGTAGAGCTTGCGAGCATCTGTGAATTGGTGTTGGGCACGGGCAGGTGCGCGGGGATAATGGGCAGCGTACTTGTTTGGGGCATGATGTTGGTGTTGCAGGGAGCAGACCTGACCATGTTTTGATGTCTGACAAAGTTTTTGGGATTGCTGACTGTGTGCACATTACTGAGGATCACGCCATCAGTGATCACTGCCCTATAAGCATGACGTTTCGAGTGCCTGATTCTAGTTTAGAGGATGCAGACTGGGGAATGCAGTCTGAGCATGTGTGTAAGCCTGGGGGCTGTGGTAGCAGGTTGTCCATGAAATGGCGGCCTGAGCTTGCTGGGGTTTATGCGGAAGCGCTTGTGGGGAACAGTGAGAAGCAAACTCAGTTTGAGCAGGCCATTGCAAAGGAGGACCCTGTGTCTGCCTGTGAGGCAGCATGTTTTTGCTTGCGTTCAATGATTGTACAAGCTGCTGGGGATACGGGCATGACTGGGCTGGTCAGTGTGTGTGGGCCTCTGCGTGCCAGCCGGAGGGGCGCTCACAGCCCTCCCTGGTTTGATGCAGCTTGAAGAGAGAAGCGCCGTGTGTTCATGGAGGCTCTTTGAACTGGTCAGCCTCTGCATGCGCGTGAGTTTGTGCGGAGGCAATACAAGATCCAAATTCGGTGGTCGAAGCGTGCATACACGCAGAGACAGAGGGATGTGTTCCTAGGGAGGCTTTACAGTAAAGACCTGATGTGCATGCAATGCTGAGGCAATCTAAGCGTACTCAGACCACACCTGTGGCACAGTCTGGGTGGGAGAGGTATCTAAAAGCGCACTTTCAGCCCCGTGAGGCAGCTCAATTGGTTCGTTGGGGTGTGGCTTTGTCTGCAAGGGATATGGCTGTTCCTTTGGGTCGTGGGCGCGACGTTGAGGCTCTTTTGAGACAGGGCACTCAAAATAATTGGATGCCTGAGCCGGATACAGTTGCTGTGCCTTCAGAGGAGGAGATGCAAGGGCTGGTAGCCAAGCAGATTGGGAAGATGAATGGGCGTGCTTCCCCTGGTTTTGACTGTGTGGCTGCTCCTTTTATCAAATATGCTGCTGTGGTGCGCCCGCGGGTCAATGGCTGGGGCACTGAGCGGGTAAATGTGCTGGTGCTGTACATTGCCCGGCTTTTCAAGCTGTTCTATGACAAGGCTCGCATTCCTGAATGTTGGAAGAAGGCCAAGCTGACCCCCTTGTACAAAAAGGGGCCCCTCATTGAACCAAATAGCTATCGCATGCTGGCTGTCAGTGGCACAATGTACCCCTTGTATGCTAATGTGATTCGTTCTCTTGTCACGGACTGGTGTGTGGCCTCAAACAAGATTCCAGACACACAATTTGGCTTCTACCCTGGAAGGAACACCCTCCAGCCCATCTACATTTTAAGGCACCTACAGCATGCTGCACGCACAATCAAGCCTGGGCGATCTAGCCGGCTGCACACTGCATTCATTGACTTCAAGCAAGCATATGACACCATCCCTAGGCAGGCACTCTGGCAGCACCTGCAGCGCACACGCATGCCCACTTCTTTCTTGTCCGTCATTAAAAGCATGTACGATGCTGATGAGTATATTTTGAAGGATGGAGAGAAGAATGCTCAGGTGCACCCTAACACAGGTGTGAAACAGGGCTGCCCTTTGTCCCCTCTGCTTTTATCTTTGTATATTAATGACATTGATGAAATTGCGGAGGGGGTGCAAGGTGCTGTCACGGGTACGGCTGAATTCTATGTGACGCACATGTTATATATGCTGATGACCTGACGCTGATGGCCAACGATCCTGTTGCGTTGCAGACCATGTTGAACGAGCTTGCATGCGTATGCTCGGAGGAAGCACTTAGTCATCAACACAGCTAAATCTGAGGTGGTGCACTTCAATTCCTCTGGGTCGGACCTGCCTGTTTTTCATATTGGGGGGGTGCCACTGGCACACAAGGAGTCTTTTAGATACCTTGGCATGATGTTTCACAAGTGCATGAGCATGGCCAAGTCCTCTGAGCATGCAACTGGCCCCTTCATGGCGCCTGCATTTCGGATTCGTCAATTTGTTCGTGAGAATTTTCTGGCAAATAGGCCGTACGTGTCTCTGTGGCTTGGGAAGACGTATGTGGTTCCAGCTGGAATGTATGCAGGCCAAGTGTGGGACACTGAATACATTAAAGCGGGCAAGGAATCTGCAAGTGATCTGCAAGTGCGGCACATGAATTATCTTAAGAGCACGCTGGGTGTTAAGCGTACCACTACAAACTGGGCTGTTCTGAGGGAGAGTGGTCATGAGCCGCTTCAGTTTTACTGGTTTAGGTCTGTTGTCAAAATGTATAATAGCATGCTGAGGTCTAACAGTGAGACGTTGAGAAGAATGTTGAAAGCAGATTTGAATATTCATTCGCGTGAGCCAGCCTGCTGGACTGCTCAAGTTTTAGATGCTTTTCAAGGCTTACGGCGCTGTGATTCCTTTGTGCAAGCTCTGCGGCAGGGCACTCCTATCCCTATTCAAGATTTTACTGATGACCTCAGACACAGGCTGCGGGCAGTGTGGAGAGATGTTGAGGGAGTGAACCCGCGGGACACATATAGTAAGCTGGCAACTTACCAGTCTCTTTTTGCAGTGCCTTTTTGACCATGACGCGCGTGCCCCTGCCCGTTTACCAAGGCACATGCATTTGGATTTGTCTCCACATGGATAGGATAGGATAGGATAGGGTTACATAGCTGTACCTGCCTACAAGGGCAGCTTAGCTGAAGCAAAAGGTGCCTGCAACCAAACCAAACTAAACTAGTGCAAATGTCAACTGAAAGCCTTGAGCTGAGTTCAGAAGCGTCAACTGTAAAAATCACACTCACACTGTCACTCTAATGAAACAAGCACGCAAAGTCATGCTCAAAAAACTCCATAAGGCTGTAGTGTTAGGAATATACACTTTTGTGTTTTCACAAGAAGCACAGAAAGTTTGAGAACAGCACCGCTCTGAAAAAGGCCTAAGAGGCCATAGTAAATGTGTTATGTTCTGCTTTGCACTTCAGTTCTCAGCATCCACTGTTAAAGATGCAATGCTTCAGGAAGGGTAACCGCCGATACAGCCTGGTGAGTGCACATGTCAAAGAAGGTATCAACTGCGTTGCCTTGCTTGAATCTCTTCAGCAGACAAGTACCCTCTGTAATCTCTCCAAGACATGACACGGGGTATGGACGGCCCTTGAGGACCCCCATACACCCCCCCATACCTCCTATTAGGGACCCATGCTGCTTGTATTGCCTGCGCAGTCTTATGTGCTCGAACTCGGGTCTCTTGGTCTGCAGTTTGTCCATGCCTCTTGGCTCCTCCAAAGCCACCTGCGTGCATTTCTTGTACAGGTGCTGCTGCTCCTGCTGCTGGGGGAGGGTAGTGTTGGTGCTGGACAGGGTTGGTCTCTTGGTTGGTGCGCTTCCGCTTGGTGGGAGTGACTGGGGCTCCTCTTGCTGCAGCTGCTGTCGCTCCTGCTGCTGTCGTTCCTGCTGCTGCTGTTTGTGCTGGTGGTGGGGCAGGCGAAGTAGGTGCTTGCGCTGCTGGCCTTGCTGCTGCTGCTGCTGCTGCTGCTGGTGATGGCGAAGGAGGCTTGAGTAGCTGCTTGAGCTGCTGCCCCAGTCGGCCTGCATTGAGGTGCAGGAAGGGCTCGCCAGGGCTGGGGATGCGGCCTGAAGGCAGGTGCTGGCGGAAGGGGTAGGGAACCAGCTCCCCCTCACCAAGTTTGACCACGATTGCTTTTCCCCTGACTTGCACAACCAGTTCCTCCCCATACCCACACTGTCCCCGGCCCAATTGCTGCAGCTGTATGGCCAGGTCCACCAGCGCATTCTGCAGGCGCGTCTTCTTCTGCACCAGGAGTGCTTGTGCTGCATTGCTGCTGTCGCGGAACCCCGCGTACGCTGCAGTCGCTGCCTCTGCCGTGCTGAACCTGACGATGTATCGCTGCTTGCCCAGTGCGTTGTCCCGCATCCGCTCCACATGCTGCACGCTGCCCACCTCGCACTGCAGGAAGGCTTCCACCCCGGCTGGTGTTGCTTCGCAGGGCAGCGCCCCTGCGTTCCTGGAGCGCAGCAGACGTACACTGTAGAACTTCTGACGTTCTTCCCTGTCTATGCTGCATGCTGCTGCCCAGTTGGTGTCAGCAGAGTCTCGGACGAGCTGGTCAACGCTGCCCCGAGTTGCTCGGCCATCCTCCTGCTGCTGCTGCTGCTGCTGCCGTAGCTGGAGCACCACTTGATTAAGCTCGTCGACCTTCTGTTGAAGCTGGCGCACAAGTTGCTCAATCTCCATCTCTTCTTGGCTTCTCACGTCACTTTTCCCCAGGCACAGGTCAGCGTCCGCTCACTGTGTTATCCAATTTACTTTTGGCGTGTGTGCCCCATCTGCGTGCGCGCAAGCACACCTATCCCGCCTGGTAGGGCTCGTTCCGTTCTCAGAGTGTCAAAAACACTAGTGGAGCCCTACCAGACGGTGCAGTGGAAGCGTGAGCTCTCACTATTATTCTTTTCTTTTTTTTTCCACATGTCATAACGAATGTTAGCCGTTTCAGGCTTAGGGCACACACACTGAAGGTGGAGACAGCAGCTTGGGATACTCGGAACACTCTTTTGTGTGATCGCTGTTCTTGTGATGAAATTCAAGGTGAGGCGCATGCCCTTTTGGTGTGTAGAGATGCAGATGCTTGTGCTTTGAGATGAAAGTACGCTTACCTGTTCAACTGTTTCTCTGGTGATTCTTCAATGGAGCAACCATTTTTACAACAAGCCAGTGTCCAGGATGTTTCTGATTTCCTCTTGCAACACAACAACAAGCTTTTTTCGTTTGTTTCTGAGCTTATGGACATTACGTTGGCTGGCGAGGACCAGTCATAGGCCAATCAGCCGAACAGTCTGGCTGAAGGTCCCCCTGTGTAAAATGTAAAATCAACTCCAGTTGACATTTATTCACAAGTTTGGTTTGGTTTTGTTGCAGGCACCTTTTTCCTTCAGCTACCCTAGTAGGCAGGTACAGCTGTGTAATCCTATCCTACCCTATCCCAAACTACCTGGCTGGAGGCCAAATCCCATTGTAACCTAATGGCTGGCAGCCACCATCAAGCCAATCAGTAAAAATACCTGGACTATCCTTAATTGTGTGGGGTAATGAATCGCCGGAAGAAACGTCTTAATGTAAAGAAAAAGAAAAATCTACGTAGGCAGAGAAAACTCTCCCTACATCTTACGGAAAAGGAGACACATTGACTCAGAGAGCCGTGAGTCTCCCTCACCAGAAGATGAGAGGGGAGTTAATGTGGATCGGGTGCGTCTCTGGCAGCACGCTGCTCCAGGGCACCAGTGTTATGATGAGTGTTTTTATTTTCACTGGCACGTCTGGTAGAGGTAAGTTTGTGCGCAAATTGTACAGAATGGGCATGGAGTTTCCTTGTAAACATGTCTGGGAGATACATTGTAAAAAATCTGAATCCATTTTACACACTTGGAGCACTGGATGTGAGAATAAGCATCGCACATATGTCCCACACCACAATAATTCAGGAGAGGGGGGAAACTTCAAAAGAAATTGAGTCAACCTTGAACAAAACTGCATTACTTGAAAGAAACTCAACACAAATAATTAGGGGGCATCCCTAAAAAATCGACAAGGCTCCAGCAGCCACATTGCGCTCTATTTATGTACAGAGTATACCACAATTAATTTAGCTTTGTCTATGTGTTTGGTCCTCCAACTTGAGGCTCTGGAAAAGCCTTGGGTCAGCTTATGCCTTGGGCCTCTCTGATGCTTGCCAGTAAGGCTTGGATTGCAGACAGCCACTCAGCAGCACAAAGGCCCGCGTACTGCAAAACAAGGTGTGTTCAACAAATGATGATGAGTGTTCGTTACAAATGAGTTGAGACTGGCAAGTGCAAAACATTATCATCCATCGTTAGCTTAGGACCAGGGGAGAGCGCAAAATGTCCTGAAGTGCAAAAACAATTTGAAACCCCTCCCGATGAAAGTCTCAGTCATCAGAAAAAAATTCAGGCCTTCATGAGGGGTCATTGCTCTGTGTGCAACGTCAGTTCTACTGCTCTGGAAATGTGGGTGCAATCGTAGTTCTCATGCAGTTTAGCTAAACCAGCCTTCATGAGGGGTCATTGCTCTGTGTGCAACGTCAGTTCTACTGCTCTGGAAATGTGGGTGCACTCTCAGTTCTCATGCAGTTTAGCTAAACCAGCCTTCATGAGGGGTCATTGCTCTGTGTGCAACGTCAGTACTACTGCTCTGGAAATGTGGGTGCACTCACGCTTCTCATGCAGTTTAGCTAAAGCAGGAAACTGTATCTTTGGCAGGAACACGACTGCCAGCGACTATATCAAAGACACTTTGCTGGAAGAAGATGTGTTGAGGGAGGTTGCAGAAGCAAAGAAGGATTGCGCTATCAAGACAGCAGATATCACAATGGAGTCGCCCCCCCCCCCTCCCCCTTCCTCTCACACACACACCCCTTGAGAATTGATCGAGACACAATTCAAGCGCTCCTGCACATCAGGCAGCAGATGCAGAGCTGGCAAGAATACCACTACTCATACAACACGCACACACTTCACAAAACATGCAGAGGCCAATAAAGCGCACCTGCACGTCAGGCAGCAGGTGCACAGCTGGCAGGTTCTTCCAGTCGGACAGAGCCCTCCCGACACGCTTTTGCGCATAAGTCTGCATACCCTGCGCTGTGGCCACGTACTTCTTGACAACCGCCAACCTGCGTGACACGCAGAACATCTGGGTGGCCATATTGGGGCAAGATGGCAAGTAAGAAAATGATGTGCAGGAGCCTCCATACCCTGTGTAGCAGCCAAACACTTCTTGACCATGATGAGCCTGCATGGAGATTACCAGATGACAAGATGGTACACGGGCAGTAATTTGTTCAGCAGTTTGTTCCTTCAGCCTATCAAATCAACAGCTGAGGCAGTGTTTGGCTCTCAAGAAGCCTTCAAATTTTCACCATTGATTCACATTTGAGAATATGTACTCTTTTTTGATACCTCAAAGCACTTGAACTACAAAGCACACAATCAAGGACATCATTAACTTGAAAGAAGTTGGGATGATTGTTCCTGTGTCTTGGACTTTTCTGCTAGACTCTTAAAGCATAAGGGGGGCACTGCCCCTACTCAGGTTGTCTCGGCCATGCCAAATTGGCTTTGTTTGTCGCACGATTCCGACCAGAGCCAGACTAACACTTTCAAATCGTTTTCACAGACATCAGCCCTACTTAATCAAGCAAAACCAATTCCAACAAATATCATTGTGGTGCAACGAGACAATGCTAGGTGCTGAGAAACAAGTTTCTTCTTGACATCATGATTTTAACTGGTCCGTTGATTCACACAGCTTCGCTTCATTAACAAGCCTGAGTTGTGTATTTGAGGTCACCTCTCCAAGAATTGCAGCTGTAGCTTTTCTATGATGATGCTCAGGTGAAGCATGCATGCACGCTTGCCTTGAGAGGAGCACGATGCAGCTGTTGGCCATGTTTTATGCAAGTTCAGGATATGAGCAGCAGCAGGGTGTAGCTCATCTGGGATCCAAGGGTGAATGTATGAGCTGCACGTCCTACTGCTACAGCGGCAGCAGGATTCAAGCCTTTTCAAGAGCATCCAATGCAGCAGCTGGGTGCAGCTCACCTGGGGTCTGAGGGCGGATGTATGAGCTGCATGACCTGCTGCTGCAGCGGCTCCAGGTTATCCAAGCGTGCCTGTGCCTGCTGCGCAGATGTTGATAACCAAGGCTGGCACTTGCGCAGCCATGTGCGCATGAGCTTTAAAGCATCCACGCAATCTGCAGGGCAGGAAACAGACATTGAGAGTCTGTATCTTGAGCTTGCTGCACAGACATTGACAGCTAGGGCTGGCACTGATTTAACTCATTTTGCATGAGCTGCAAGGCACTCACAGCATCTGCGGAGCAAGAGACACAGACATCGAAAGCCTGGACAGTGCCGCCTTGCATCAGAAGCCTATATATCTGTGTCGCGAGCATCAGGGTCGGCATCGGAAATGTGGCAGAAGTCAGCTTACAGAGACCTCCCTGCCATAGGGGGCTCCTTTTTGATGCCAGGTTACCAGGAGGCTAATTGCATATGCCAGAAGAATTTGGGGTAATAGAGGGCTGACTGCATGAGTCTGACCGCATGTACCAGGAGGATTTGGGGTAGCAGAACTCCTGCACATGCCATTCTTCGTCAAAAAGGCATTGCGTTTTGTCACATGAGACCTCGCCTGGCCTGATTTTTGGCCAGGTGGGTGCACGGCAAAGAGACGAGCGCATGGCAATGTAGTACACCCGCACAAGCCATTTTCGCCAAAAAGGCATTACATCGTCACATGAGACCTCGCCTGGCCTGGTTTCTGGCCAGGTGGGTGCCAGCAAAGAACGAGCGCATGGCAGTGCAGAGTACACACACACACACTCACACACACACACACTCACACACACACTTGTAGATGTCTGCAGCTCAGGTTAGGCGGACCTCACAATGCAAGGGCGCCAACATATCACCATCCCTATAAAGCCTCTCAACCATTTGGCCCACAACACAGAAAGCTAGGCTCACCCTGTGGAACACACACAGGCAGAAGAGCTTAAACAGTAACCAACGTTCACCTGCTGTGGAGCTCACAATAATGGCAGGGCACCGCAGGTGGAGCGCACAATGGTGGAGCAGTGTCTTAACACTCATCTGCTGTGGAGCACACAATAGCGGCAGGGCACTGCAATGGAGCGCACGATGGTGGAGCAGTGTTCGAGCACTCACCTGCTGTGGAGCACAAAACAGTGGCAGGGCACCGCAGCGGCGCTAAGGTGTCGCCAAGGCAAGCTGCTTGCAGGACCAGAGGCAGAGGCCCTCCCCTGGGAGGCCTTGTGGGCTTCTGCCTGCACGCGTAGGACCATGTGTATCTTCATGGATGCTGGGTGCATGGCATGTGTGTGTATGTGTGTGTGCGCATGTGCATCAAGCTTTTGATGTTTAGTGGTTGCTTCAAGGCTACATCTCAATGAGGAGTGACATGGGACGCCCGAGCACACTGATTTACAGGGCAAGGAGGGGCCCCGTCACCCCATTCCTTGACATCCCCGCCAGCAAGATGGATTCACTCACAGACCAGGTCGGCATCCATCAGGCACAATGTAGCATTTCGCACCAATAGCTACCTCAATCAAGGAACCTGACCTGGTCAAATTATGTAACAGGTTTTGGGAAGCCACCTTAGCCACAGGTCCATATCAAGAATGAATAGCACTGCTGCAAACAGACAATTGCCCCACCTAAATATCTTGTTTCAGGGTGTATGCCACTCCCATCCCAAACAGGCCTGCAAAAGAGTTTCCCTCACAGCCCCATTTGCTTCAGCCAAGTGAACTTGACTGCGCCAGAGCATGCTTCACATGACTGCCACCTCAAACCGCCCAGTGCTAGTGCCTGGTACCACGGTACCTCATTCAAGAAGTGTGAACCTATGCGCATCCTTACCTTGCAGAAGAAAGCCCAGAACTCCGCTCTGAGACAGCGACAGGGAGGGCGCGGCTGTAGCTGAACAGCACAGTGGCTTGCTGCTGTTGCTGCAACTGTTGCAATGAGGATCCCCTCCTGCAGGGCAGGCGGTAAGCACAAAGACAATGACCATCAAAGTTGATGATGATGATGATGATGAAGTGGTGGTGATGGTGATGTGTGTGTGTGTGAGCATGCAAGCAGGAGGTGAAGCGAGGAAACGCATGTGGTGAGCAGGAGATGCAGGGGGTTGGGCCTGCAGGGCAATTCCTGCTGTGTCAACTTCCAACCTATGGTGACATGGGACGTAATGATGCATGAAATCAACCTGGCTCATCGATCGCTGCACCCATGTTTGCCAATAGGTTGGCAAACATAGAACCCAGGCAACAGGCAAGAGGCTATGGGTAAACTATCTTAACAATTTTTATGGTTATCAATCAATGAAATCTTCCAAGCTCAAGGGCTCTACCGAGGGAGGGCGCAAGCAAGATCTGGTGCCTTCCCTTTTGCATTGACAGGCCTCAGTCTTTTTGTCATTGGTGCCTAGGTGACAGTTAGACCGAACCTTTATGCGAAGGAGATGCCTATATTGAGAACAGGAGCCCATGCTCAACAGATGTGGCAGCACAAGAGCCCTGCACAGTCTCATGTCTTGTGCTCGCCACTTGCACCTTGCTCCCCAGAGACGACCTGTCTCCATCATTGTAGCGGCACAAGTCCGCCCTCAATGCATACCAGCCGCATATTTCAGCACAGCTCACCCGTACACTGCACAGAGCACACACGCACTTGTGATGATGGGTATGCGCTCCCCCTCACCTGTGATGATGGGTATGCGCACTCCCTCACCTGTGGTGATGGGCAAACGCAGCAGCCCTGCCCCTCTCGCTGGCGCCTGCCTCCATCAGACTCGGCAGACAGGGTGGGCAAGCCGCCAAGTTGAGCTGGCCGGCAGCTCTCAGCTCCGACTGGACCACATCCATACCTAGACGGCACGTCAGAGCTGTCGCCTCTGCAGAGTCTGACAGCGTGCCCTTGCACCAAGCCTGCTTGAGAGCACACACACACACGCATGAACACATAAAAGCACAATGGCTGAAACCTGTTGCCTCTGCAGGGTCTGACAGCGTGCCAGGGCACCGAACCTGTTTGAGAGCTCACACAAGCAAGGAGGTTGCAGCGAGGCGCAATGGCTGAAAATTGCCGCCTCTGTCAGCATGCCCTGGCACCATACCCACTTGAGCATGTATGCATGTAGGTCAGCAAAGCACAGTGGCTGAAGCTCACGGCACCACGGTCTGCTACTGGACTGAAACTCTGAGGGAGTCTACACTGTGTAAACAAACACATGCACACGCTTTTTGTGAGAAACCTTATGCAGGGCCACCTTGGTCAGGAATGCGGGTATGCATAAGGGGGAGCAAGGCCCTCTGCCGCAGAGGCCAGCTGCAGTGCTAAGGAAGGTCTTACTTTGCTTGTTTATATGGGAGCTGATGAAAGCAAAGAAATGCACTCATGCAAGATACATGCAAAGCTCCAAGCTGCAAGCTGACAAACTAGTCCTCACACCAATTCTCTCCCCCCCCTCCCCCAACCTAATGCACCCAGACCCACACCCACACCCGCAACAGAAATGGTGCGCAGGCAGTCAAGACATATGCGACTTTTAATGCAGATGCCTGAGAGGCACCCAATTAAAATTGACTGTCCTTAATATGCTCTCCTGCCATAAGGGGCACACTAATTGACATAAGCCCCTCGCCTGACTCATCTTGGCTGCTGTTACAGAAACAAAGCCAGGCCCAGCACCTCACCCGGTGCCCTGCCGCATCCTCGAATAATTGACTATTGAGCCCCACACCAGACTTGTCAAACCTGTGCAGCTCGGAGGCAAAGCCAGGCCCAGCACCCCACCTGGCACCCCGCTGGATCCCCAGGTAATTAACCATCAAGCCTTACACCAGACCCATCTTGGCTGCATGCTACAGAGGCAAAGCCAGGCCCAGCACCCCACCTGGTGCCCTGCTGCATCTTCCTCCCAGCGCACAGTCATGTCACGGTTCTCCTTGATGAGCCTCTCCAAGAGGCCATGGGCTTGCTGGGAATAACAGGATGCCTCATACACACTGCGTGCGAGCACACACCCACGAGCAAACACAGGCATCTTCTGTGGCAAGTCATCGGCACACAGCGCAGGCATGCCGGGAACACAAGAAGCTTTGAGGCACTCGTGCAGGTTGAAACTTTGAAAGCTTGATGTGGTGGCTGGAGATGCTGATGGTAATGAATTAATGATGGAGTTGCAACAGAGATGCCACTAAAAGTGCTTTGCCCAACACCTTGCCTATTTATGAGCGTTGCGGCATTGAGAGTCAGCGGCTCTCCTTCGCATCCTCCTGCCCACAACAGTTCATTGACTGGTCTCCTTTGGTACAAACCCTCTTAACGCTCACTCGTTGAAACAAGTCCTTGCGTCTTTGGGTGTTCATGCTGTCTGGAAGCACCTCAAAGTCTACCCTGTGGTTTCAAATACACTTCTCTCAGATCTATTCGTGCGGTGGTGGAAATGTTTGACAGAGCAACAGGCTGCTCGCAAATCCTTGAACACTCACTCTTGCCCAAATGCTTGGCAGAGTAACAGCTCATTTGCTTACACTCTCAGATGAGGCACGCCCTGTGCCCCTACTTTGCCTCACATGCTCTCTCAGGCTCCTAGTGCCTGGGTCCGTCGTGTCGGGCGCAGGGCTTGAGCCTGGCTGCTCATCCTGTTTTTGCTTTTCAGAGCGGGCTCTGCGTTCTGCATGTCCCCCAAATGTCTTCTTTTTGACTATCAAAAAAATTCAAGCCGTTGACCCCGGCGTAATATATATATGCACTCTCAGGCTCCTAGTGCCTGGAGATTCCTGCAGAGGTCTCGATTCCATGTGAGCAGATCCTTTAGCCCTCCCAATCCTGGGAGCCAAAACAACATCAAAAGACAAAACATGGCTGCGAGGGGGATGCTGGCTCTCCCCCTCTGCATTCCCTGGCCTTGATCAATTCAATTCCTGTTAGCTACATGCTCATTGTAGTGCATAATAAGTCCTCACCCCTGGAACCTTCCCCCATGAACTTGCAGCATCATGCCCTTACTTGGTGGGACCGTGCTTCAACCCAACACTCGAGCACCTGGGCTACTGCACCACAACAGGAAACACCACCTCTTCAGCAACTCCCTACACACACGCACTTGCGCCACTGGTCTTGCAGCGCAGCCTCTGCACGGTGTCGTCCCACCAGCTCCTCATTTAATCGGCCAAGCTCGGATTGCAGCATGGACAGCTCTGCCAGCAGCCAAGCCTCCTGCAGTTTGTGTGCATGCATGCATCTGTGCGTGCGTGCGTGTGTGTGTGTGTGTGTGTGTGTGTGTGTGTGTGTGTGTGTGTGTGTGTGTGCGCGCGCGTGCATGTGCACCTGCGCCCTCGTGTGTGCATTCATGTGCCTTGATGGTCTGAGCAGGTACACCAAAAGAAGCATCGTCATTAAATAAAACTCTGCCAAGAATGAAGGCTTCCGAAAACTTTTTAGAAACACTTTTGATCCTGAAAATCCTAAAAGTAAACCTTTGATGCATCTACCAAGTTTCCTCCAATCCCTTCGTTTCCTTCAGTTCTCTGCCCTCAGCAAAACAATGTGTTTCCCTTTTAAAAGCACAGAACGCCCAAGATGCAACCAGAACACACACACAGCTGCAGCAGCAGGATCCAGCCGCACCTGTAACCTGAGGTGGTTGTATGGCCAAGCCAGTAAGGGCTCCGCAGCCTTGCGGTGCCCCCGGATCAGCTGCACGATGTCATCTACCTGATTCAGGATGTCCTCAGTCGCAAAGAACTTGTCCACATGAGCCTGGGCATTTGGTATGGAGGTGCAAGGTGTGAGCTGCGCACCATCTTATCACGCTGAGTTCACATGCGATTCAGGATGTCCTCAGTCGCAAAGAATGTGTGCACATGAGCATGGGCATGAGGGAAGGGAGGTGCAAGGTGCTCACCACGCACCTTTGTTTCCTTTCCAAACTTGCAAGTTTATGAGTGATAAAGGATGCCTTTTGTTGCAAAGATCTTGTTTACGAGAGTCTGTGCATGAAGAAGGGGGGATACAGTCCTTTGCATGCACACTGCCATTTGACTCGATTTTTGACTGTGCTTGCCTGCTGACAAGCCTGCCTTGCAAGCACCTGCTGTAACGAGCCTGGATTGTGATTTTGCACTTGCTTTCATGGCAGGAAAGGAGCCCCGCTCAGTACTTAGTGCGTTTTCTTGCCCATCATGCCAATAAAATCCATCAATGCAGCCAATTACAGTCATACATTAAACATGTAACCATGCTTACAGCAGCTACACATCCCCCCAATTCTCCGCTGCTGCTTCCACGGAATTGGATGGGTGCTCTTGAGCAACTTCACTGTCACCTTATGGACCACAAGGCAACAGTACAACCACACTGTGGATGACAATTCAGCAGTATAATTACACGTTGGATTACCATGCAGCAGTATAATCTTTCAACAGTCGCAGCAGTCAAGTCTGGTGATCAAACGCCTATATAGCAGCAGTCGTGTTTGGCGATTAAATACCCATAGCAGCAGTCATATCTGGTAATCAAACGCCTATTTAGCAGGAGTCGTGCTCAGTGATCAAACGCCCACAGCAACAGTCATATCTGGTGATCAAACACGCATGCAGCAGTCGTCTTTGACGATCAAACGCCCATAGCAGCAGTCGTGTTTGGTGATCAAACGCCTATGTAGCAGGTCGCGTTTGGCGATTGAACACCCATAGCAGCAGTCATATCTTTGACGATCAAACGCCCATAGTAGCAGTCATCTCTGGTGATCAAACGCCTATATAGCAGCAGTCGTGTTTGGTGATCAAACGGCCATAGCACCAGTCCTGTTCGGTGACCAAACGCCCATAGCAGCAGTCACGTCCGGTAATCAAATGCCTATACAGCAACAGTCGTTTTTGGTGATCAGGCAGTGCACCACAACGCTTCTCATCCTCCCTTAGCAGACCTGATTTTGCATCAATCATAAATCAAACATGATGCATGCACCACCCCACCTGCTGGCGCTGTTGCAGCAGCAGCAGCAGCAGCTGCAGGATGGGCTCTAAACCCCAAACCCACCTGCTGGCGCTGTCGCAGCAGCAGCTGCGGGTTGGGCCCTCTGCTGCTGGGGGCAGCATCCCACTCTGACTCCGGGCCTGCACCGGAGGCTGGGCTGGCAGCTGCACACTTTTCCTTGATGCTGTGGATGGACTGCTGCATGACCTGCGCCAGGTGCGGTTAGGCGGGGTGGTTTTGCTTACTGCCATGGATTCGAACTGAGCTTGGCATGCACCAGCACTTGCCCTAGATGCTGTGGATGGACTGCAGCATGACCTGCACCAGGTGCGGTCAGGTGAGGTGAAACTACATGCTACGGCGGGCTTGACCTGGGATGGACTGCTGCCTAGCAAGCACCAGGTGCGTCGAGATGCTGTTCCAAGTAGGGTTGGCCAATTCCGTACAAAAATGCCATATATATTTCAGCTTTTTGGCAGACAAAATACAACATATATGGCATATATATGGAATTATACATGTATATACATGGAATTGGCCAACCCTAGTTAAAGATGCAAGAATTTGACTTGGGCCTGAGGGTTCTGCAGCAGGCACAGGCACTTGCCCTTGATGCCATGGATGGACTGTCGCAAGACAAGCACCAGATGCGGTTGGGTGAGGTGATGTTGCATGCCATAGTGGGTTTGACATGGGAGTGTGAACCCTTTGCCACAGGCATGAACGACGGGATTTACGCACCACACAACCCGGGACATGCTGCTTTCCCTGCTACTTTTGCTGGGTGCACAAGGAACGCATCATTTGTGCTCTTCCCAGTTCTGATGCATGCAGTGACTGAGGAAACAATTAGTGGACAAGCAGCTGCAGGGCTCAGCTGCACACACTGCAGGGCACACACTGCAGGGCTCAGCTGCACACACTGCAGGGCACACACTGCAGGGCACACACTGCAGGGCTCAGCTGCACACACTGCAGGGCACACACTGCAGGGCACACACTGCAGGGCTCAGCTGCACACACTCCATTTGTAGCAACCCAACAGGCTTCAGGACAGAGCGCTAGCCTCCTTCTCCAATTCACATATTGAACCTCGGACAGTCAGCTTAAAGGACAGGCTTCTCTTTCGTTTCCAACATCAGCTATGCAGCCCTAGTCAACTGTGACATGTACCTCACCCCTCCCCCTGTTGTTACACACCTGCTGTTACACACCCATGGGGCTGGTAGTCAAGCGTTCTGACTCAAGGCCTTATTGCCTCTGTATACTGTACGAGAAAATGGAATGCACACACCTACCTGGATGATGGCATCAAGCGTGATTAGCGGAGAGGTGGGCGATGCGCGCAAGTCTTGTAGCTCGCGGCTGTTGGAGGGGGGCGCCAACAAGATCGTGCCTGACCTGTCTGTGCTGGCCCCCCTAAGGTCGCCTGTAGAAGGAGTTGGAAATGACTTGGTTTGATCATCTAAACCAGATCGATTACAGAAGGAAAAAGGGAGTCACCTGAAGAAGGAGAGAGACACATGCAGGGCGGGTTGGCACTCAAACACACGCATTTGTGAACTGGTTTCGTGGCAACACAGCATGCAGGTACAGGAAACGCATGCACATACCTCGCTGCATGGCCTTGGACCACGCGCAGCATGAGAGCACCGCTCACGCATATACGCACGTTGCTGCATGGCTATAAGGGGGTGTGTCTGCAGCTCTGCCTGCACGCTAGCACAGGCTTGGGCCACGCGCAGCATGAGAGCACTGCTCACGCGCATACGCACCTTGCTGCATGGCCATGAGGGAGCGCGTCTGCAGCTCCGCCTGCACACTAGCACAGGCTTGGGCCACGCGCAGCATGTTGTCTGTATCACCAAGCCGCTTCTGACCTGCAGGCAGATGAGGTGAGAGCAGCGAGAAAGTGAAGGTCATGGACGCTTCCTGCTGAGCACTGTTCAAGGTCTGCAACTCCTCATGATGGGGTTGGCGGAAATTGTGACATTTGTGAGGATGCATTACTGCAACTTGTTGCATTGCGATTGTCTTGTTGATGTTGAAATCTGTGGATACTGTGGTATGGCCTCATCCCCACCACCATCTTTCCCTTGTGTGTGCTTGTCGATTTGTGTGAGCCTCTCAAACAGGTAGTGACTACTCAGTGATGGCAAGCGCTTCTTGCAATGAGAGCTCATTCATTATAGGCAAGAAGCCCGGCCAGCCATGGCACTTGCCCTCACTTGACCAAGCCACGATTGAAAGCCTTCACCTCATTAATCATCCATGCACTTGGCAACACAACTCAGCCTGTTCCTGGCAGCAGGTTCCATACCTTGACTTTCCCCCAAAACCTGTTCCGGAAAGAAAGTGCATCACCTTTCTGCCCACCTGGTGGCGCCTTGGCTACCTGGGCCTGCACCGCTGTGGCCAACCATTGGCCTCAGAAGTAGGCTAGGCCTCAGAAGTAGGCTAATTAGCTGCCTGGGCCTGCAGCGATGTTGCCCAACCCTTGGCCTCAAGAGGTATCCTGATCATGTGGGCCACCCTTTTGACCCACCTGGTGGCGCCTTGGCTGCCTGGGCCTGCAGCGATGTTGCCCAACCCTTGGCCTCAAGAGGTATCCTGATCATGTGGGCCACCCTTTTGACCCACCTGGTGGCGCCTTGGCTGCCTGGGCCTGCAGCGATGTTGCCCAACCCTTGGCCTCAAGAGGTATCCTGATCATGTGGGCCACCCTTTGGACCCACCTGGTGGCGCCTTGGCTGCCTGGGCCTGCAGCGATGTTGCCCAACCCTTGGCCTCAAGAGGTATCCTGATCATGTGGGCCACCCTTTTGACCCACCTGGTGGCGCCTTGGCTGCCTGGGCCTGCAGCGATGTTGCCCAACCCTTGGCCTCAAGAGGTATCCTGATCATGTGGGCCACCCGTTTGACCCACCTGGTGGCGCCTTGGCTGCCTGGGCCTGCAGCGATGTTGCCCAACCCTTGGCCTCAAGAGGTATCCTGATCATGTGGGCCACCCTTTTGACCCACCTGGTGGCGCCTTGGCTGCCTGGGCCTGCAGCGATGTTGCCCAACCCTTGGCCTCAAGAGGTATCCTGATCATGTGGGCCACCCTTTTGACCCACCTGGTGGCGCCTTGGCTGCCTGGGCCTGCAGCGATGTTGCCCAACCCTTGGCCTCAAGAGGTATCCTGATCATGTGGGCCACCCTTTTGACCCACCTGGTGGCGCCTTGGCTGCCTGGGCCTGCAGCGATGTTGCCCAACCCTTGGCCTCAAGAGGTATCCTGATCATGTGGGCCACCCTTTTGACCCACCTGGTGGCGCCTTGGCTGCCTGGGCCTGCAGCGATGTTGCCCAACCCTTGGCCTCAAGAGGTATCCTGATCATGTGGGCCACCCGTTTGACCCACCTGGTGGCGCCTTGGCTGCCTGGGCCTGCAGCGATGTTGCCCAACCCTTGGCCTCAAGAGGTATCCTGATCATGTGGGCCACCCTTTTGACCCACCTGGTGGCGCCTTGGCTGCCTGGGCCTGCAGCGATGTTGCCCAACCCTTGGCCTCAAGAGGTATCCTGATCATGTGGGCCACCCGTTTGACCCACCTGGTGGCGCCTTGGCTGCCTGGGCCTGCAGCGATGTTGCCCAACCCTTGGCCTCAAGAGGTATCCTGATCATGTGGGCCACCCTTTTGACCCACCTGGTGGCGCCTTGGCTGCCTGGGCCTGCAGCGATGTTGCCCAACCCTTGGCCTCAGTGGCAGCCTGCACGAGGCTTGCTTGGATCTGGCGGAGGGCGGCCATTGCTTTCAACATCCTCTCCCTGTAGCAGGCAGCTGCGTTGATCTGCATCGTGCCAGGACGTCAGGAGCACAGGGCAACAGTCAGGTGTTAGAGTTGAGAAGGCATGGTGCCCCTGTAGCCTGCACACCCTGGAATCTGTCGCCGCCTGTGATGAACACCAGAGCATCAATATGAGGAGCAGGTGTCAAGGCTCACTCATGGTGATGATGCCCAAGTGGAGCACAACGAAGAGGCTGCCTGCTGTGCGCATACACACAAGTGCATGTGCAACATGCATGGTCACAGGTGCCGCTGGCTCTTTCTGTGCAGCAGGCAAACAACATGGATCATGCTTTTGCATTATGCTTGTTGTGCTGGACTTGTGTTTGTCAGCAAGTTCGCCTGGGATTCCAGTTTTCCACCTTCATCCTTGCCTGACCTCTACCCCCCCTCCTTCATCTTTCGCGAGTCATTATTGGTGGCTAATATCCGGCTTAGTCTTCAGGCATGCCCTGACTCTTTGAAAAAATAATGCAGGGGCTACACAGCCCATGAATTGTCCCTATTTCTTTGTGCTCTCAAGGAGGCATCAAAAGCTGCATTTGTGCTGCTACAAAAGCCAGAACCTCCCGTTCGACTTCCACATACCTGTGCGCCGACAGCATGGGCTTCTTGCTGGCTGGACTCTCTTTTGCCCTGCTCTGACACAGTCTCAGCAAGGCGGGCTTGCAGGTGGGCCTGAGCATGCATGGAAGCGCTAAGGGCATCAAGTGATGATCCTAATGCAAGCCTAAGAGAGAGCCAGCGACTGTCATCAGCAGTTTGCATGTGCAGGCACACGAGGATTATCACCTTCTCAAGCAATGACCTTGCTCAGGCCCAAGCTCTTCTTATATGTATGCACATACACACACACGCACACACGCACGCGCACACACACACACATACACACAAACATACACACACATACACACACACATACATACACACAAACATACACACACAGAAGCACACACATACACGCACACGCGCGCGCACACAAATGCGAGTGTGTGGACACATACTACCTGAATGCACACATTCATGCTCATGTGCATGCAAAATCTACCTGTCTACTGAAACATGGACTAAGCGCACAAGGGCACCCAGGTCTCACCGCTTGACGATTCAGCATTTCTTGCATGGCCCTGTTCTGCTCCTGCTGCTGACGCCGCTCTGCTCGCAAGCGGGCACGCTGCTTGGCCTCTTTGACTTCCTGGGCATCATTGAAGCCTCCCTGCCGGGCAGCCTGGGCGTCTTCCCTGATCTGCTGGGCCTCAGCAGCAGGCCTGGCGTGCGCCATGAGGAACTCCCATACTGGCCGGTTGCTTCCTTTGACCAGCTTGGCTGCCCCAGACCTGGTGAGCACGGTGTCATTGGCCTTGTAGCCGAGAGATCGTAGCCACCTCACCAGCTCCTCCTCCATGCTGAACATTTTCCACTAAGAGAGACAAGCTTGCATCATAGCATAGTCCCTACATGACATGACAATAATCGACACCTGCCACTGGTATCCATCCAGATATTGTGAAACGTTTTCATTTTTATACACACAAACCACACATCGCACTTCCTGAGATTTGAATTTGCTCGTTCGCAAAGCACAACTTGGAAACCGAGTAAAATTAGTAATTTTAGCGATGATTGCCACCCGTGGTGTCTCTCTCTCCCTGGCTGCCCGCTCCACGCCTGTTCGTTGCCTGAGGCCTACTGTTGCACCTAGAAGGCCAGCCCTCAGGATGGCATCGGGTGGTGACAAGCAGCTGGACCAGGTGAGCCAAGTGGGAGCCAGCAGTGCTTGTGGATGCTGTTCGCATGGACCTGGTTTCAGAAGAAGTATTGGCGCTTTCGTATGATGATGCAGAACACCCCTGATGACGTGTGGAAGACCATCCTCAATGCAGAGCAGGTACGTGTGCTGAGTGAGTGAAAGGAAATCCTTTAGGGAAACAGGAGCTGGGTAGAAGCTCAGTTGTGTATAGGCAGAAGAGATTTGTGGCTCACGTGGATTGTGAGCACGTGTGCGTATGCTTTCGCAGTGCCCAAATGTCTTCAGTTGCTGTGCATAAATCTGGTTGCTGTGCTTGAATATCATCTACAGGTGTCACACTCATTCACAAAGTCCAATGCGGAATAGCAGTTGCTAGTTCTCATGAAGTAGTCCTGAACTGAACCAGTTTGTTGTGCATATCTATGCCATGGAGAGCTTTCACTCTTATCAAGAACGGCCATTAATGCCTCGTTTTGCTGGCTTGGCTTCAATAAGCAACATCGACGATTGCCAGTGCCTTGATCCCTCATGCCCTCCGCAGTACTACGTCCTGCGCCAGAAAGGCACTGAGCCTCCTGGCACTGGCAAATATAATAAGCATAAAGAGGAGGGCATCTACACGTGCGCAGGTAGGTGCAATCACTCTTATCCTGATAGGCATCGAGGGTCAGCGGTGGTTGCTCAATATCGTGGGAAAGCACACCCAAGGACCCATCATAGGTGTGACAGCAGAGAGCACAGTGATCATCTCTGATTGGCTGTGTCAACACTGTGCCCTCCAATATACAGGGTGTGACCAGCCACTGTACACCAGTAAAATGAAGTTTGACTCTGGCTGCGGCTGGCCAGCGTTTTACGATGAAATCCCGGTGAGTGAAGGGGGTAGTGTGGAGAAGAGCGCAGGGCAACCGGGCCTTCTTGCGCCTTCTAGCCCTTGCCAACTGTGTCCTTTTTTAAAGTAATGCTCCAAGCTTGGAACATTGTGTGTAAGGAAATAAGATGTTTGCCTCTTGGCTGAGGCAGCTCCATGCGCTCATGTAGATTGGAATACAGCGCAGCAGGTCTAAGTACTCGAGAGTGTTGAGACTTCCTCATCAGTGCCCATAAGCTCTGGCTCACAGTAAAACTATCTACTCTTAGCTACTTATTGTCCTTCTGCGGCATCACTGCACTTTACTTAATCCGATTTCCATTAATTTTTACACCTGCCAGAAAAAGATCCAGCCCTCTCTTCCATTTGTTGCTTTTGTCCCGCTTGCATGAGCAAAGAAGTTGATGAACCAATAACTTCTCCTTTCACGAATCCAAAGCTTTAATGCAAATCAATGCAACCTAGTATCTGGTCAGCATCACAAATTAGGAAAAATGTAGCTTCTTTGGGCCTACCGGTGGCACCATATCAGTGTTTCATGAACCTGACATACCATGTCGTTCGACATGTAAAAAGGCTTTTCGGACTTTCACGTTGACATGAAATCAACTTCTCCAGTGAGCCCCTGTGTGGGAGGCCGTGTGGAAGTTTGAGAGCCTCTGTGGAGCGACCTCTTCTGTAGGCCTAAAAGGGTCCATTAGCCATCTTTAAGATCCAAAATTTTTTTAATTTTCTGGTGTTAAAGAAATAGCCCAACCAACAAGTTTGAGGCTCAATGGCACCAGCATCTGCTGCCCTTGAGGGACAGCTTTAGCGCCAGCCAGCTCATTGTTAAGGGATGTTTGTAAGAGGGAAAGCATTTGGCAGGATACAGCTCATGCGGGACCACCTTTAGTGCAAGAGGAATACGCAAGATCAGCCTCAGCCATCAACAGAAAAGTACTGCATGGATGCTCAAGCAGAAGGACAGGGCAGGCTTGCAGGAGCGCTTGGACAAAGGAGCAGCATACAAAGCACTTCAGCGCACAGGCCAAATGGCTGCCCCTCAGCGGCAGACTCTGTTTGCTTCTATGTGCTATGAAAGCAGTACGATTTGAATAAAACAGCAACCTTACTCACAGATGCTATCATGTGCCGGGAGGCCGCAGGCCTCTAGCAAGCTGGGCCAGTAAAGGTAAAAGACATGAAATGAGCTTTTTCCGTCTGGGAATGCCATCTTGGGGTGGGACATGAGATGAAGGTTTCCAAAAACCTTGAAGGAAACGCTGCGCCACATTCCTGAAATGTTCTTTGCTTGTTCCCCATTCAGGGTTCATTAGTCAGGCATGAAGACAACAGCTGGATGGGGAAGCGCATCGAGATCGTGTGCAGCAAATGTGGCGGCCACCAAGGGTAGGGCGGCTCCTTGCCTCATTCTTATTGTATGTCAGTTCTGAATATTGACCATACATTAAACCAACATGCAATTGGTGCTGCATGTTATTTCAAACGAGGACATGTCTGTGTATTCCAAGCCATCCCAGAAGCCATCCTCAGTGTTGCAGTTACATTTCTGATGGGTTCGTTGACCAGAACAAGCATTTTATGTTCTCATGTACTGAACGCTAAGCGAGGCGTTCAAGCTTGGCCACATTGTGTATATGTAATTGCAAGCTCATACAAAAATTGGAGGCCAATTTGCTCTACCTGTTTATTTTTGGTCTGTAAAAGCTTAGAATCCGCATGCTTTACCATCCTGTGCAGGCATGTGTTTGAGGGCGAGGGCTTCCCAACACCCACAAACATTAGACACTGGTGAGCGTGGCTTAACCCTTGCAAATAAATGTAACCTTGTTATTCTTTGGGAGGCATGTGCAGTTGTGACCATGTGCAGTCGTGTCAACGCAATGTAAGTCCTGCAGGTGTGCAGGTTGCCCATGAAATTAGAGCAAAATGGGCATCCTTCGCCAGTGTCATGCCTGAATCATAATTTGTTCTCCCCTTTTTTTTCTGCAGTGTGAACTCCATCTCTGTGAACTTCAAGCCCCAAAAAGTGGAGTAGAATCATTTGGGATGGATGGCAAGATCGGATGGATGAACAATTAATGGATGGATAGTTAAAAGAAATTGTGGACGAAGGCTGATGAATTATGCACCTGGGTAAGGAGCATGCCTTCAATTGACACCGTGTCACCTCCCAACCTGGGTGACCTGCCAACCGGCCTTTCAATCTGTAAAGCACTTCTTTTTGTGCATTTTTTTCAATTGCGACGAACCCTGTATGTCTGCCATGGATGAGGTTCCATTTGGTTGGCTTTTTGGCTGTAATAGCATGAGGAATACTAGTGTGTGAGCAGGAAAGGGAATATATAAATACTGAAGTATTGAGCTAAGTGTACTGGAAAATCTTACTACATATGAATCTGGTTGCAGATGGAAAAAAGGCCGGCAGTTGAGAAAGCTGGCTGCTACAGGTTGCAGAAGCAAAACGCCTCAGTCAGAATGCTAGCCTCAGGCTGTTCAAAAGAACAAAACGTTCAAATGAAAAGTGTCCATGTAAGTCAGGATAATCATTTTTGTTGTTTGAATTCATGTGAGTGGACACAAAAAACCTTGGCCGCATTCCGCAATATATCAAAGGATCGTGCTTCTGAACGGAAGACAGGTAAGGAGTCATCTGTGAAGAAGAGTTGAAGTGGGAATGAAGGGGACCTGCAAACAAAGAGGCAAAAAGTAACTTTGAAACCTTTAAAGAAAGAAAAGAAAAAGAAAAACTATGTAGGCAGTGAAAACACTCCCCACATCAATTAAGGAAAAGAGGATACCTAGGGCCGAGGCACCGTGAATCCCCTTCACCAAGAGAAACAGAACAAATAATCAATGGGGATCAGGAGGGTTAGTAGCAATAGCCCGTGCCTGATCTTGGCGATGAGAGTTGAGATTTACAGATTTATAGAATGGACCGTTAGCCACGACGTTGAGAGTTGAGAGAAGTCTTCTCAAGAGCGCGTCTGCTGCTAACAAGTTTATAAGCGTATTGAACAGAATGAGCATGAAGAAAGAAAGAAAGAAAGAAAGAAAGAAAGAAAGAAAGAAAGAAAGAAAGAAAGAAAGAAAGAAAGATCTACGCTTGCCGTTCGGCCGCGTGCATTAAGGAAAGAGCCTCCCATAGACTCCCACCGTTAGAGGGCATCTTTATTTTTTTTCCACCCCGGCCACAAGGATTCGATCCGGGGACCTTCTCCTTGCTGTCGAGCATGAAGCTTCAGAGCAAGCTTGGTGGCTGTATGAGTTTCAAGACCTAGCTCTTTGAGAGGCTCCAAAGTGTGATGGGTGTAGATGACTCCACCCACACCTAACAAAATGGTATGGAGGGTGACTTGAGCTGAGGCCCTTGAGAGATCGCGGCAGAGGTCGCGGTGCTGATGCTTGGAGGCCCCCAGCTGATTCTTGGGCCTGGTGTCTTCACAGTATTTGACCTCCACAAACCTTTGAGAAGGTAAGCTTACATCGCTATATCCACCTACCTTAAGGTTACATCGCTAGGGTCAAAGGCTTGAAACCTTTGAGAAGGTAAGGTTACATCGCTATATCCACCTACAAGGGCAGCTGAGTGGAATCACTGAGGCCTGAATTTCAGGCCCTGAAACCAGACCTAACCCAAAAATGCTCAACTCACAAAACTTGGACTGGAATGGAAAGATAACAAACCATGTTTTTTGTGGGTTGGTGTTTGCAATGGCGCGAGTTAGAGTATGCTTAAAGGCTTCAAAGTTGTTGGATCAGATAAATACTCCGAATTTTAGGAGTCCTTTGAACAAAACCTTTGAACATCAATTACCTCGCGCTATTTCATCACTGATGTTTGGCAAACACAAGGCCGCAACAAACATGATTTGTTATAAGTCCAAGTTTTGTAAGTATTATACCCCCTTACCTCTTTTCAAGAAGATTTTTAAAGAGATGTAGGCTCCCCTCCAGCCGTCCTGATGCTATATAGCTGTATAATCTGCAGATTACTCCCTATGTAGCCAAACCCACTTCTTCTTCTCCTTCTACCTCTGCTCACACCATCATGCGTTACGCAGCAGACACAACCCCACACTGAGGACCACAACAGCCGACCGCGTAAGGCAACCCCACCAACTGAATGTAAACCAGCGGCATGTGCACTGCACATGTGGCACTTGATTGACATGAAGTACTGTGAAGACACGAAGCCTGGACAACAGTTGGAGGCGGCACAGCGGCAGCATGCAGACCTCTGCAAACTCATTCATGCATAAGTTGTGACTCTCAACACCATCCTTTTGGGTGTTGGTGGGACCTGCTACACTGCGCACACCCTTAACCAGTTTAAACAATTGGGACTTGACCACCACCGCGCTAATGAACTTGCTCGCAAACTGCACGCCCATTCTGTCATGTATGTCAACAAGCTTGTTATCACTAGGCGTGCTATTGAAAACAAGGATACTTCTCGCAGCCAGGTTATGGAGCCGGGAGCTTCCAATAACCCTCCAGATCCCCATTAGAATCTTCTTTTTGTAGTCTTTGTGGTGGAGGGGATTCAAGGCTCTTCTGAGCCAATGTTTCTCCTTTTCCTCAATTGATGTAGGGATAGTTTCCTCTGCCTACGTATACTACGTAATTTTTTCCTTTTCTTTCTTCATAGCTGTACCTGCCTTCAAGGGCAAATTAGCTGAAGCAAAAAGGTGCCTGTAACCTTGACCGCCCTACAAGCTGGTCAAAGTCAAAAGTTGTGACCTTATATTATGTTCACAGATGTGTTGTATTAAACATGTGCAGCAAGATGCCGAGCTTATGGTAACTACAATAGCAGCTGCTTAGTGTCTAGTAGTGTGTCCAGCCCTCACATCCATCCCATGACAGCAGCGTGATCAGTCCTCACGTCTAGCCCATGACAGCAGCATGTATTACACCGTGTTCAGACCTCATGTCTAGCCCATGTCAGCAGCATGTGTTGCACCGTGTTCAGCCCTCACGTCTAGTCTATGACAGCAATATGTGTTGCACCGTGTTCAGCCCTCACGTCTTGCCCATGTGTGTGTGTGCCTCTTGGTGTTTGTGTTTGTGTGTGTGTGCGTGCGCGCGTGTGTGAATAAACAGGTGCATGAGTGCATGCGTGCGTGCGTGCGTGTGTGTATTTGTGTGTGTGCGTGTGTGTGCGCGTGCGTGCGTGCGTGCGCGCGCGTGTGTGTGTGTGTGTGAATGTGTGTTAATGTGTGTGTGTGACGCACAGTCGAGTGTGTCGAGTGTGTCGAGTGTCTTGGCAAGCCTGTAAACAGGCAGGTCAATACGATGGAGTTTTCCCACAAACAAAAACCACACTAGGTACCAATAACAATTGCTGAGTTCAATACTTAATTGTTTAAACGTGTTCACGACTCCAAATTTTTCAAGAGTGTTGCCGGAGCTTTTTTGTGCCATTTCTCTTAGCCTACTCTTCAGGAATTAAAAACCAACAGCTAGCAATAGCCATGCCTCCCAGAGGAAGCACGCTGCTCCAGTCTGCTTACAAGTTAGGTTGCTTGTACAAGCAAAGTTTGTCACTCCCCTGTCACTTCATGGGCCCTCTTCAAGTGTGCATGCAGCAGCCTCATATACAGGGGAATAGTAGTAGTGAAAGCAGCTGTCATGGCGAAGGTGTAGGTTCATCTATGCCAAACGCGCCCAGGCTCAACGCGTTCCAGGGTGACTACCAGTCCCTGCAGCTTGGATACATGCCCTCAGCTTTAGCACACAGCCTCTTATCAACAGCACAGCTCCAATCCATTTGTGTGGAGCAAGGTGAGGCGTGAAAGGCACCACCGCTTTTTCATTTCAATGCATAATATGGAGGGTTTGTTCCGGCCGTGTGCACAACTCAACTGCTCCACATGCTGGTTATTCACCACCCGCTGTTTCCTGTTGGTTGATGAAAGGCCAACTAAGTCAGGTGGTGTGAGGGACGTTGTAAATGGGTCAACTTAAGGTCTCATGTTGATGTCGTTGATCCCAATTTTTTTTCCTTGCTCGTATTTGCAGACGATGATGGAATCTGATGGCGCTTCCTGAAGGAAAGAGAAGCTCCCTCACAAAGGGGTAACCTCCTGCAGTTTTTCTGGATGTTCTCCCTTAGGACCGTGATTTCACATTCTAGAATTTGGTATTGGTATTGGCATGACCTCAAGAAATACTTTTCACACTTGAGCGTGAAAAGTAACGTACTGTTTGCTCAAATTTGTTAATACATCTGCAATTTGGCAATCCTCAAAAAAAAAACTCTGCTTGTATCCTTTTGACGGGCCATGCCCATGTCATTTTCGAGTTACCGTTGATTGCTTGGAGCATGAGAAGAACGGTGGGTAGATTCCTGAGCGGGACTAGCCATCTACATGGTAGGGCCAGAAGATGTGTCAATGATCCCATGCCATTTCCCAGCACAGCAGCAAGGAGGGCACTGGGTGCGCCCCACATTGTTTTGCAGCAAATTGTTTTGATCAAGGTGACCTAAATGAACATGCCAGTTCTGATGGAAATGCTTTGCACTATTCAAAGGCTAGTTTTTAAAGCCGCAGCTTTCAAAGGCAAGCAAGCTTTCAGAGGCAGCAGCCGATCAGCCAGAGTCTTAGGCTGTAGGCCAACCCCTTGTAACCCTTGAAACCCTTTCAGAGGCAAGCATGGATGCTTAGGCATACAACACGGAACCTCTGGCTGTGCTGAGTAGTTATGCATAAGAGTCTCCAGGTATGTACCCTTTTGATTCCTGCAAATTTCATTTATCTATGGATCATCGGATGTGTCCACAGTTCCTGACTTGAACTTGCACCAAATTTAAAAATTGCAGCTTAAAACTGGAATTTTTTTGGTGATGGGATAACATATGAGCAGCCTGTGCTTTAAGTATGGTGAAGGGTTATTAACTCCACGGCCAGGACTCCACGGCCAGGATTTTGGCCAAAGTTCAAAAGGATTTCTTCACCTTCATTCAAAGTGTAAGCATGGTAAGGTTTTGCAATGGTCTCCTTACAACCTAGGAAGAAAAGGACGTAGGCATGTAGGATGCCAATGAAAAAAGCACAGCTAGGAATCAAAACTATGAACAAGGGCTTAAGAAATGAAAACAGTTACCTGCTTCAAAGGAGTGCCTTTGAAAAAAACTAAGGAGACAGAAAAAGTAAAGTAACATCGTTATAACTGCATACAAGGGCAGCTGAGCGGAAACACTGAGGCCTGTGACAAAACCTGTTCTCCAGTGATGTAGGCACAAATTTACTTGTAGAAACTTGTCTTGTTTACTGCTTGTTAGCCTTGTAAAAGCTGGTTGGAAATGTTCCACCAGCGATCGATCAGCCAGAGATGCGGGCTGTAGGTTGACCATTGTAAACCTGTCCCGTCATATTATTGTTGTTGCTAGTTTGCTGCAGAATTCTGGATCGAGTAGTTTGGTCGGTTGGAAGAGATATTTATCTAGCTCTGGAGCAACTGACGGGGCCAGTTGTTAAGAAATGGATGGCCTAAGGTCCAGGGGCTAGGTAACTCTAGTGTTGTGTGCTGCCAGGTCAGTGAAATGTGCATGAGAGTGATCTCGCATGACAAACCATGTAACCAGACCTGGCCAAAACAAATGCCCAACTCACTCGGAAACTTGGACCGAAAGAAAAGATAACAAAACACGTTTGTTGCGGTTTGGTGTTTGATGGAATGGCACGAGGTGGAATATGCTTGAAGGCTTCCAAGTTTTATATACCGGTACATGGAGGATGGATCAGATAAATGCTCAGAGCATTTGATGAACATAGTGTACAGCTGCGTATTGTTTGTAAGCGTCCGTTTCAAATATGCCCATGCAATGCTTTATATCCACTAGGATATTAAGCATTGCTTGGCCAATTGGGAGACAGAAAAGGAAAAGGAAAAACATCGAAGGCAGAGGAAACTCTCTTACAACCAATTGAGGGAAAAAAGACACATTGTCACGTCAAATCGTGGTTATTGCTGAATCTTGGCCTCCCCAAATATGCCTCTTGAAAACAATAAGACATGACTGACGCTGATCATGCATGACAACATTGGCTCAAAAGCTGCGGATCTCCACCACCATAAACCTCCTCCCAGTCCTGTCCTTCCAGTTATCTGTCGTGATGACAGTTGTAAATGTGTGTGTATGCGCGCGTGTGTGTTATTCAGACTCCAGACCTGTAATGTTAACAACGTTGCAACGTTGCACACTACTGCTACCTGTAAGTTGTTCAGGCCCCAGACCACAAGTTGTTGTCTCCTCCCCACAACAGAGCAGTTTTTTCGTTCATAACATAACAGTAACTGCCTGGCATATAGGTAGGTATAGGCCTACCAGGCAGGCCTTTGGTAGGTGAAGCGAGAATATCGGTACGCGAATAGGATACGCGTTTCAACAAAAAGATTTAAGGTTTTTATTCCAATCATAAAGCTACTGGATCGGTTGAAATCGAGTTGACTTGGAACTTTTTTCTTGCCGCGCACTGCTGACGTGACATAGGAATGAGTTAAACACACATACCATTTTTAAAGATTGATCTAGGCGAATGGATGTCGAAGACAAGAAGGCTTGTCTAGAGCTCCAGGATGTAAACAGCCCCAAGCTCTTGTTTTTCAAATCCAGGGCATGTGCTCTTTGCTCTAGGCTGGAGACACACGTGCAGCAGGCATCCATCCCAGTTGTCAGGATATGTGCGGACAAAGACAGGCAATGGGCCCCAGAGGTGCGCCGGGGCTGTCATGACCCACTTTGGTAACAGGAAGCCTTGCCCTGGCAACAACGCGCTGTTCTCTACACATCGCAAGCAGATACTCGCTTACAACGTGGACCGAGTGCCTGCTTTTGTACTCTGCAACCATAAAGGTGATTTCCTTTAGTTGTTCTTGTTGCAATCTGTTGCTGTTCATCTTCGTAACTGGTATCCATGCCCCATGTAGTTGTGAACCTCTCCTACAATGATGATGCGCTCTGTGGGCATGCGTTTATTATCACATGCCCGTCTCTTCGTGCGCAGGTGAAGCCGTTGCAAAGTCAGGACACCCCAAGGTGCGCTCGCACCCATTCCTGTACATTCCTGTACATGCTGCTCCAAAAACCATTCCAATGCAGCACTGAAGTCTCCCTATTGGTCCTTGTGTCCTCCTTTACTTCAATCGCAGGGTTTTGAGCACATGTGCGCGAGTTTGGATTTTTTGCATCAGATAGCATCACGCCCCGGGAGAGGTGCATCTTTCAATGGGGTCTGAGCCTTCCTTGTTTTCACCTTGTTAAGAGCCTTATGAATGCGTTGTTGTTTTTTAGCCTGGAGCACATCTTTCTCAGTAGCACATGTTATGAGGTAGGGATTCATCTATCGTCGTCCGTTAGCATATTTATGAATAAGGAGTTCCTCTTTTGCAAAATGATTGAAGCCATCAGTTCATTTCTTTATCCAATCATGGCCATCAGGCAGCTCAGCAAAGAAAAATGCATACCTGCATAAGAAATGGTAGTGTTTGCTTGCCAGCCAGTGCAAAAATAGCTTTGCAATTGTAACTTGCATTTAAGTGTTCAATTTTGATGTGTTACTTCCCTTCGTTCAGTCATCTGCTAGCAAAGGATGAAGGATTTTGTTTGTGACGGTGCTTGGATTTTAGATAAGCCAACCATTTCAATGGCAAACGGAGGTAGTCCTCACCATATTTTGGGTGAGCAAGTACTTTATGAGTGGAAACTTAGTGGCTTCCATTTTGTTGATAGATATATTAAAGTGTAAGTTTCAGAGTGAAGCTATCCATCAGTAGTTGCGTTAGGCTGGGCTTAGTTTTCTAATCTTTCCTCCTTATCCCATTGGCTTTATCGACTCCTGTGTCTCCATGAGTCATTAAAGAGAAATTCTCCTGCGAATGAGCTAGAGTGGCTCAGGACTGTGCAAATTGAAGGTGCAGCATATTGCAGCATGTCAAGGTTCTTCTGTCGGGAAAACAATGTTGATTTGGTCAGGTGTAATACTAGGATGGGGTAGGGTAGGATAGGGTTACATAGCTGTACCTGCCTACAAGGGCAGCTTAGCTGAAGCAAAAGGTGCCTGGTGTAATACTAGGTATACTGGTGTAACACCAATGATAAACAGTTTATCATTGACCATCATGATTGAATCAATGGTTGAAGAACAATGACTGAACCATGGAAAAGAAAAGGATGACACAACCGTGTCTGTTTAGGCAAGCTAGGTCTGGGTATAGGTCTGCTGCGGTCTGCATTGCTGCTCCTAGGCTAAGTCTCCTAAGTTACAACAAGTTTAAATGGGGTTTGACCTTCAGCCAGGTAGTTTGGCTGCTCGGCCTGCTCAACTGTTCCAACTGCACAAAAAATTTCCATGAGATCGGAAATCATACGATAAGTCTCATCAGTTTGGTCCTGCAAGAAATGAAAAACATCCTCAGAGCTAGCTTGAGAATAGTAGTAAGTGCCTGATTCGTCCAGACAAATTCTATGAGAAGAGGGGAAGTCAGAAAATAGCCGTGCATAAGTTCCTCGAAGAGAACACACAGAAGCGCAAGAACAAAGGAACAAGGCATGCTTTTCATCTTCATCTAGGTCTCCTAAGGCTTGGTCTAGGTCTGCTATGGTCTGCATAGCGGTATTCAATTCAATTCAAATCGGTGAAAAAAAGGAACAATGAAAAATTGTAAGGAAAAGGGGCCCCCAGCAGGCCTAGGGGCTTGAAACTGACTTCAAGAACGGCCTTCACCGCTTAAGTTGGAAACAGGGAAGGTAAATGAGGACAGAGGGTTGCAAGAAGCATCCAGGTTCTGTTTGCTCTGGAAACAGAAACAATTTGGATGTACTCAAACACAGCATTTCAGCACTCAGACGCAAAACAGTTCCGTCCAAATGCAAGGCCTGTGAAAGGCAGTCAGGGGTAATGTGCTTTTTAATGTTGCTTGCAATGTTCACTCTAGCTCGAATGGGCACCTCATGATGCCGTTTCCTGGTCAAACAAAGACACTGAGCAATAAGAGCTTGCAATCCAGTCCCACATAAATATGCATTTGCACATGCGCGATTGTAATTCCGTTATTCATGTATCCCAAGATCAGCTGTCGTTGTTTCCAATTAGCAATAATTACTCCGTTCAGGTGGTTGAGACGATTTGAAATATGAAACAGTGATATTTCTAGCCTCAGTCGTGGGACGAGAACAAAGACTAGAGCCTTGGCAGCTCCCCAGCAAGCAATGGAGCAAGTGTAGGTGCGTGCATGACTCACTATAGCTAGCACACATGCATGCGTCAAGCATGTGCAAGCATGAGCACACACACACACACACACACACACACACACACACACACACACACACACACACACACACACACACACACACACACACACACACACACACACACACACACACACACACACACACACACACACACACACACACACACACACACACACACACACACACACACACACACACACACACACACACACACAACAACACACACACACAACAACACACACACACACATGCTTGCATGCTCGCACGCATGCACTCATGCACCTGTTTATTCACACATGCGCGCGTGCAAACACATACACACACACACACATACACACGCACAACACAAACATCTCGCACAAGCATGCACACTTGCTCTGGCAGAGGCATATTTGACAAGCTACGACGTTGCGTCAATTACAAAATCATCAGTTTCTTCCATGCTCCTTGCTCCACCATTGCACTGGCTTGCTTCTATGTATCTTGGGTTTGTTCCTGAGAGTGCAGCAGGGAGCATATCAACTGTACTCACTCATGCAGGTGTGGACAGAGGCGCCGAAAAAGGCGCCAGGGGAACACAACATGAAGAAAGGGGGTGTACTCCCACTGCTGCTTCTGTTCCCAGTGCTAGCCGGCATTGGTGAGTTCATGCTCGGGGGATTGTATTTGACACATACAGGACGTGCAATTGTGTAAACATGGATCCCCCTTTTCACGCCCATTTGTCATGCGTCCTGTGCATCCTCCTGAGTGAAATGATCAATCCTGCTTTTGCACGCATCTGTTGAATCCTTGGCTCGTTGAGCTGGAAAAAAGGTGGCTGCTGATGGACACAGCACATTCTGGCGCTAGGGGCCCTTATAATATCCAGATATCCATGTATCCGTGCGATACCTGTATCCATGCTTGTGAGCAGGTGTGCTGACCACACTATGGAGTCACACAGACAAAGAGACCCTGACCTACCTGGGGCTCGACCAACAAGCTTTCCATGCTCCATCAGCAGTGGCAACAGCAGGCTTGACGGCAGCCACATTCTCACCTGCTGCCAAGCCTGTCTTGAAGGTGGCTCCAAACTTGGACCCTGCCGTCCTTGCACAGCACTGCCCGCTGGCAAAAGGGACGTGGTGTGGAGGGTGAGTGAGGGGTTGTGTGGGCCCGTGAATGCATGGCGTGTGTGTGCGCGCGTGCGTGCGTGCGTGCTGGCAAATGCTGGCAAAGCAGGTTCATTCATGGCTGCATGAGGTCCATTCCATTAAGGTGGCTACAGAGGTAAAAATGCAGTCTTTGCTTTTCCAAGCAAGAGCCCGAGCTCAACTCTGAAAGCACCAGATGCAGGTGGAGACTGCCGTGTCAACAAGTGCTTGTAGCTGGCGGCAGACAACTTGCTGAGTTGTGAAATTGGAGGCAGCATTTAGTTCCTGCTCAGTAGGGTGCAGATTCAAAAGCATACACCACCCTTGGAATGGTTTAAGGGTTACAAGGGTTACATGGATACACCACCCTTGGAATGGTTTAAAGTAGCCTTCAGCCCATGTGGTGTGTGGGTCAGATTGATAGGCATGCAGACAGAATGATTACTTTCATGTTGAAGACAGAACGGACACTGTTATGAGGAAGCCAGGGGGTGGGGTTTGAGGCAGCAACAACGGTTGCCAGTGCATGTTGTCATGCTCTATCTATAAACCCTTGTTGCTGCTCAGGTGGAACACTGAATACTGAAGCGGTGAGGGATCACTCCAAAACTTGCTTGCGCGTCTGTGTCACTTTGCGCACTTGTCCATGCAGTTACTGGCAGCAGCAGCCTGTTCCTGCAAAGCCACCACCACAGGGGAGCAAGGCGTGTTCAAATCCAAGCTGCAATGGGGTGGGCTGGTGTAACTATGATACAGGTGAGGAGGCTGATGCTGAGGGTCCTGAGCACGTCCAGGGTCTCAAATGCCTGTACCTTCTTCCCTTCCATCTTGTTGCTTGAGTGTAGAGGGTTTTGTTCTGGGGCATGCAATCATGCTGCATGCCTAGGAAGGCAGCCCTTGCACTAACACACACACAACACACACACACACACACACAGACACACAACACACACACACGCACAACATATACACACATATGTGTACACAGCTCCTATTATGGCGCATCCGCCTGATCACCTGAGCATTTCCAAGTCAAAGCATGCTGTGCACATTACTGCAGTTGGTTTCTACTTGCCCCATCAATCTGATGTACGGTCCCTTGCTTTCCCTCGGTTTCTGTTAAACTACCTAGCAGTTTGTTGCAGCCCAACATAGTTGCACTGATGCTGTCCTGCATTGAGCTTTCAGGGTATCTCCATTTTTTGAACACCACTTTGCGCCTGGCATCATCATAGTGTTCCTGCATGCTGCAATCTCGGGCACCTCAAACACTGATTTTACCTGCATGCCGAACCTCAGGCACCTGCACTTGCCGTGCTGGGTACACGGGGGATGACTGCTCGCTGCCCAAGAAGCGGGAGTGCTACAACATGGGGCCACACAAGCGCGACAAGAACATGACCTCGGGCATTTGGCTGCACACGAGATGCGCAGGTGTGTGGCCCTGGGCAGTGGCTGTGTTAAGAGGGAAGTTGGGGTTGCTGGACTCTTGTGTATGGCTCCATGTGTGTGTGGGTGTGGGTGTAGGGGGGGTGCGTGCGTATGTGTGCATACATGTGTGTACATGTGTGTGCGTGCGTGCGTGTGTGCGTGTGTGTGCATGTGTGTGTTTCTCTGTGTGTGTGCCTGTGAGCCTCTTGCCTAGAGTCTAGGCCTCCTTGAGTTTGAGTCAATCAAGGTGAGTCATTGTGCGAGCGCTATAAGTTGGCAGTCAATCAGAGCCTCCATCCTAACTAGCCCCATGGCTGTGTGCTTCTTCAGGCCAGAATGCTCTCATTGCTTGACTGCCGCCTTTCCTGTTTGTGGTGCGAAGTTCGGGAGTACACAGCACCCAGTTGTTCCTCAAACTTGTGTGAATTGGTGGCCACATTCCTGAATTACGCTGGCCCGCTCTGCTGTGTGCTCAACCAACAGGCGTGTGTGACGATGATGTTGGGGAGTGCTTTTGCCCAAGTGAGACCACGTATGGCTTGAAGCCAGAGAATGGCGCAGCAGCCAGGTTGAAAGCCCGCCCAATGAACAATGTGCACCCCAAGACGGCAAGTAACTACGGTGATCCCCTCTCGCTTTGTCCCTGTTCATCTTGTAATGTTTTGGCTATTTGGAAGTAGGCAACGTGCTAGAAAATGACTAACGTCTTGAACTATACATGCAAGTGCCTTTTTTAGGAAGAAAGCCTTTGCCTAAGCATTGACCTGAACAAATGCAGGTGGCTAGGCTTTTTTTTATTTCCAAGTTTTTTCTTCTTTTGTGAGGAGGGACCAGCACACCTGATTGCATATATTTTTAGACGCTCTTCACTCATTTAACATGCTGCTGCTGCTTCTTCTTCTTCTTCTTCTTCTTCTTCTTCTTCTTCTTCTTTTCACATAGCACAAGTGCTAAGGTCAAGACCTTGCAGCATGCAGGCAACCAAACATGCGTGCGGAAGCCTAATCCCTCTTTTCATCTTTATTTCAATCTGTCAACCCCTGTTTCCGGCAGTAATTTGCGCTTGCTAGAATTCAGGGGCTCCTGTATGTCCAAACCCCTTGATGCAGGCTTCCACTGCTGACGTGTTTGCAATCCATGAACAACCTGCCTTTTGTGTGTGTCTCATGTGTCTTTGCATCACTGCAACTCTCCCCTACTGCCGGTCAGAAAGCCTGTGGCTTTGATATCTGTTTGTGGACTGGTGGGGTGAGAAGAAAAGAAAGAAAGGAAAGAAAACCGCGTTGGCAGAGGAAACTCTCCCTTCGTCATTTAAGGAGAAAAATTGGTGCAGGAGAGCCATGAGTCCTCTTTACCACAAAGCTACAAAACAGAAAGTGCTAATGAGGATTTGGTGATAGCCATGGAAGACGCACCCCAGATGGAAGGCGCATGCCAGTTGTGTCCCACATCTGATTGTGTCACTACAACCCTCCCCTGTTGCAGACCAAGGAGGGCCTGGTGGTGCCCTGGTCATGGAAGACGCACTCCTATGACGACGTGTTTGGGCCTGACGGCTGGTGCAATGCAGCCAACCCCAAGAGGCACCTAGACTGCCTGCTGGATGGCCTTGCAGGCCCCACCTGCAGCATACATACTGAACAGGTACAACAATGCTGAAAGTGGGCAAACTTGCATGTGCTGCCAAGAGCCGGATTTGGATGTTATCAGGATTGTGCGTACTTGTCCAGGCTACGCTCTCTCAGGCGCATGGTGGTGATAACAAACTGCTGAATGGATGGCTGTAGGCAAAACGAATGGACTGGCGTGCCCTGTATGAAGCGAGCATGCATGGAGACACCAATGAAGTGGTTGAATGACATTCCTGCAGCGCCGGACAGCAAAGTCAGCGCGTGGGGCAGACCGCCTTGGGCTCCTTCTGCCGATTCTTAGCTAGAAGCACTCTTTTCATCATTCCGAGCTAGCAGCACCGCGATTTAAAAGCATCCTTAGCTAGCAGCACTGTGATTGAAAAGCATCCTTCTTCACATTAGCATCTTGATGAGGTCAGAGTCATGTCAGCCCCAAGGTGAGGTCAGAGTCGTGTCAGCCCCAAGGTGAGCCATTAGATGCTCCCGGAAACAGCAGAATGCATGCAAGCCAGAATCTAGGTAAAGAAGCAATGCCCTGCTGCGAGGTAGGAGATGGAAGCTGGTGCCCTTTCATTCCTGCTGTCAGCGCCAGCCCTCATGTTGCCTGATGCCATGAGTCATGGTGCCAGATGAATGATTTCTGTCAAAACTTGTGGTGCAGCAGTTGCGGCACGGATGAAGCAGATGGCAGTGCGTAGGATCACCAGGTCGCCCTAGGCTTTGGCAAGTTGGGGTTGCTTTGTGTGTGTGTGTGTGTGTGCTGTCTCTCGAAGTACAAACTTTTACTACACACATCTAAACACACGTACGCACACACGCCTGCTCTATTTCACTGAGCACGATACCTGTTCTCCCATACTCCTCCTCCCACCTGAGCACAACACCTGCCCTCCCATACTCCTCCAAGTTCTCCCATACATGAGCACAATACCTCTGTTTTCCCAGGTGTGCATGAACCAGTGCAGCGGCCATGGGGAGTGCAGGCAGGGCTTCTGCATGTGCGACCCAGGGTGGTATGGCCATGACTGTGCGCAACGCAAGAAGGGCGCACACGCATCACCAGGTCTGTGGAAATCAGATGATGCTCTTTTTCATGGATGTGCATCAGGCCCTGACTGAGGCATGCCCTCCTGCCTCTGCCTCAACAAACTCACGTGCATACTGTGTGCTGGCAGCTGGCTGAGGCGCATGCTGCAGCCTGTTCCTGCTGCCCTGTACTCCACAACACACACGAACACACATTTTACGCAGGTGGTATGCTGGCATTAAGCTCTCGCTCGGGCATGTGCTTTGCACCTCTGCGCCCAAAACATAAATTCCCATTCACACATACGTGCTCGCACATTTTGATGTGTTGGCATCCATGCCCTGGCAAAGGCGCTTGCTGCTTCCCTGCACCGGAAAACAGAAAGTTTATCTATGTGTGCTTTGCACTCAGGTGATGTGCTAAAAGCAAGGCCCTGGCTGAAGCATGTGCTGCAGCCTGTGCCTGCTGCCCTGCCCCCTTCTGAGCGCCCCTTCAGGTGTGTGTGTGTGTGTATGTGTGCGCGCGCGGGGTATGACCGTCCCAAGCATTGAGGGATGGGCTTTGCACTGTGCCTGTGCTCCATGGTCTAAATCCACTGTCATCGCTGGGCAATGCAACTCAATGTCGTCATAGCCCATTTGGAGCCCTGGTTGCTCTGGTACGGCCAACCTTAAAGAGCCAGGCACACTTTGCTCGTCTGTCTCCAGTTCCCAAGCCGGCAGGTGAGGGGAGCTTTCAGGGTCATCGAGCTCCTCTCAGAAAACTCCTGAGAAGGCAACTTCATCAGCGTCCACTGCTTCTGGGTGCATGAAGAATGGAGATACGGTTTGACTGGGGCCTGAGCGTCATGTATCGGTAATCATTGGATCATGGTGTGCAGGAAGCGCATTGGATCAAGGCGCAGGTTGGCGGCTTCATCCATAAGTTTTTTTTTTCAGGATACGGCTTTTTAATTCGCGAAACGCATCGGATCTTGGTGTGCAGGAATCGCCCCTTCATCTACGTGTACGACCTGCCCCCAGAGTTCAACGCCCACATGATGCAGTACAGGGTGGACAAGCACCTGTGCACCAGCCGGTAAGTGTTTATGCACGCTGCTTTTTATGCATCAGTAAGTCTGGCATTTCAAGCCCACATAATGTAGTACAGGGTGGTCAAGCACCTGCGCACCAGCCGGTGCGTTTCTATTTCCAGCTTGCGCGCTTTCCCTCAATGCGCGAGATCACGCTCGAGACCTCATTATTTAAGCTTCAATTGCACCTGTCTCAAGCCAATTCACAAAGCATTGCTTGTGTCCGTGCTCTGCAGTGTGTTTGAGGCAAGTAACGTGTCACGCTTTGTGAACTACGCGTATTCCTTGGAGACGCACTTCCATGAATTGATGCTCACCTCAGAGCACAGGTGCGCAGGTTTTTTTTGCAGGCTTAAATGTCATTTGCTTTTTTAAATGACCTGAGAGTGTAAGTGCTGCTGCCTTTATTAAGCAAGTTATTCATGTGTTTCATTTAAAGAAATAGAATGATCTCACTCGCTGTGATAAAAAAGACTGCTTAAGATTTTGAGCAAAAGCCTTCCAGCATTCTCTGGTCATGCTCCAAACAAACAAGAATTAACTTAAAAGATGACATGCAGCTTTGCACGTGTGCGCACACTGCTCAGCATGTTTTGATGTGTGGGTGCACACATGTGTGTGGGGGGGCAGGGGGTGCACAATAGGCAAGCCCATCCTGCAACCACCTGCCCTGGTTTGGGTGCTTCTCAGGACTCTGGACCCGAATGAGGCTGATTACTTTTATGTACCAGTACACGTGTCATGCCTGGCGGATGTCATTGGCAAAGCCGACAAGCCCATCTTCCCTGATGACGTACCAGGCGTTGGAATGTGGCGTGAGTAAGGACTCTGAATGCCTGTGCGAGGGATGGAAGGGGATGGAGGAGCACCAATTTGAGCATTTTCCTTGTGGTAGAGGCAAATGACAGGTGCCTTTACTTTGGTCGATTACCACATGCAAGCTGGGTTACACGACTGCATAACCAAGTCATGCTTATCTTGACACATGTTGCATATTTCCGGTGCTTCCCATGTAACTTAAGTATCATTGCTTTTCCTGCTGTCCATTTCTGCTGGCTCAACCCAAGTACATGCAAGGAGGTTCCAGGCAAGAACAGCAGCCCCCTGAGTTGAGTAGATATAGCTGCCAGCGCTATTGTTTAAATGCCCCTCAGAGAATTGTGCAGCCACTTTCAATGAAAATGCAAAGGCTCCCTGGCAAAGGTGTCAGCTCCACCATATACTTTGGCATGACCCCTTCCATTTCTGCATCTCTTACCTATGATGAGTCTTCATCAAACGTCTAAGTGCGCCACTCTATTTTCCCCCCTTTTCATGCCAGACTTCCGAGTGTATCATATGTCAATGATGATGCGGGAGGCATGGAAGTGGATTTCCACCAACCTCCCTTACTGGTAAGGGAATTGGAGATTAAGTGGACATTGCTGTGTGTGTGTGTGTGAGAGAGAGAGAGAGAGAGAGAGAGAGAGAGAGAGAGAGAGAGAGAGAGAGAGAGGTAGAGGTTGGTAGGCAGGTAGGTAGGTAATAGAGGATAATCAGATTGGATCTTAAGATGCTTGTGAGATCATGGGCTGGCACATCAGAGGCAAAGGGCCAGTAGAAAGGCCGACAGGAGAGCCAGGTACTCATGTTTCTGCATCATGCTATGCTATGAAGGCCTCAGTAATTTCCCGTTAAAAAGCTCCGCGGGCTGTGCTTGCCTGGATGGGTCAAAGTCTGAAAATCTGTCTTGGGGACTTATAAGCTGTTACAGGTTCAAGTCGAGTGAACAGCTTCTTCGCCTCCATTCTACCAAAGCTTCTTTACTCCAGGCTGGGGTTTGGAGCCCCAATTTTCCAATCACACTTCTTTCTATTTAGAATCGCAAGATGGTTTGGCAATGAAGCAGGCCATCTCAACAGAGCTCTTCAACTGTATCAATTGAACACTCACGTGTACTTGTAGGGATCGCAAAAAAGGCACCGACCATATTTGGCTCATGACGCATGATGAGGGCGCGTGCTATGCGCCCGTTGAGATCTGGTGAGCCTAGTGATCTGCTGCAATAACATAAAAAGTGCTTTTCCATTTGACTTGAACTTGCTAGGTTTTGCTCTGGGTCTAGGCCAGACAACCAAAGCCAGTGTCACGTGCTCTGAGCATCACTCGTGTATCCAAAATGGATGCATCCTGGGTTCAGCGTCTTTGACCACAGTGCCCATCTGTGGTAGAGATGAATTAGGCTGTAGCCATTCAAGCACAACACCTGCATGTGAGCATGTGCAGCACACACACAACATGCCTCCCATGCATCCGCTCTTTGTTCACCACGCTCACAGGAATTCCGTGCTGATTACGCACTGGGGACGCTTGGACATGCCTCATGGCTCCAACAGCTCCTACCCTGCGGATGACTATTCACGGGAGCGGCAGCACCCCAGCCTCCCCCATGGCTGGCTGGCTGATTCATCTCAAGCACACCCGTGCCATGATCCTAACAGAGTGGGTGCTGGGTCCTTTGCCATGGTCCACGCTTGCCATGGCCCTCCTTGCCTTGCCACCACACTTGCCATCACCCTTGCTGAATGGGTGCTGCACACTTGCCTTGCCATGGCCCTCCTTGCCTTGCCACCGCCCTTGCCATCACCCTTGCTGAATGGGTGCTGCACACTTGCCTTGACATGGCCCTCCTTGCTTTGCCACCGCCCTTGCCATCACCCTTGCTGAATGGGTGCTGCACACTTGCCTTGACATGGCCCTCCTTGCTTTGCCACCGCCCTTGCCATCACCCTTGCTGAATGGGTGCTGCACACTTGCCTTGACATGGCCCTCCTTGCTTTGCCACCGCCCTTGCCATCACCCTTGCTGAATGGGTGCTGCACACTTGCCTTGACATGGCCCTCCTTGCCTCACCACCATCCTTGCACATGCCCTGATTTCTGCCCTTTCAAGCGAAGATGTTTTTTTGCGCTGAGCTTACTTTGTTGGGGAGCCTTTGTGGTGCTGCAACTCGGTTATCGTAATCAGAGGTTCCGTGCGCGAGTACTAAGGCTTGCCTTATTTCTCATCCTGGACCTCAGAAAGCTACCTTGCGTCCTAAAATCATTGTAGCAGATGCGAGCAAGCCATTGCAATGCATGGCTCTTACATGCTCAATCCTCTGGCAGGGCGTTCTCACACCACTAAAATGGCTGTGCATACTGCAGCGCTTCATTCCAACACACTGTTTCACTCCTGCATGAACTCCAAGCCACTGAGCTCACTTTTTTTCACTTGCAGCATTTGGTGGTACCAGTGTTCAAGCCACCTGAGCACTACCGGCAGTCCATCTACCTGGGGGGACCACAACTTCCTCGTGACATCTTCCTATTCTTCAGGGGTGACATTGGGCTGAACAGGCCTGGATGCAAGTACAGCAGGTATTCATTGAGGTTGTGTCTCTCGCACTGTTCTACACCACTGATTTTACGTTTTCCTGCTCTAGCTCGACCAATGGTGTTTTAGCTAACAAGCTCTCTTTGGGTCCTTTCCTCTCATGGCTTTAATACAAGAGCCTTCCAGCTGCCTCTTTTGTCACCTCTCCCTCTCTAAAATGTATTCCTGTTTTGTTATCACACCTTTTTAATGAAAACATCCGCCCAATTAATATTTTTGGACGATTTCCGCTGAGGAGCGTGTTGGGGACTCTCAACATGGGTAAAAATGTGTTTTTAACAAGTTATCAGCAAACCTTTTACTTTTGCATGATACCATACCAATGACATACCTGCTAAGATTTAGCTGCTCCAGATTGAAATCTTTAATTGCTTCCTCTTTGATTCTACCTCGTCTCAAACTGGCAAATTGGGGCTTGATGGGCATTTTCTTTTTCTTTCTCTTTTGGCATCCAGTTTTGGTCTTCAGGCCTCACTCACCTCAGTGACTTTGCTCTTCCTTTTGCATGCTGATGCCCACCTTTGCCCTGCTTGTCCCAGGTGCAACCTCAGTGACTTCGCTCTTCCTTTTGCATGCTGATGCGCACCTTTGCCCTGCTTGTCCCAGGTGCAAGCTCAGTGACTTCGCTCTTCCTTTTGCATGCTGATGCGCACCTTTGCCCTGCTTGTCCCAGGTGCAAGCTCAGTGACTTCGCTCTTCCTTTTGCATGCTGATGCGCACCTTTGCCCTGCTTGTCCCAGGTGCAACCTCAGTGACTTTGCTCTTCCTTTTGCATGCTAATGCGCACCTTTGCCCTGCTTGTCCCAGGTGCAACCTCAGTGACTTCGCTGTGTCTTTTGCATGCTGATGCGCACCTTTGCCCTGCCTGTCCCAGGTGCAACCTCAGTGACTTCGCTGTGTCTCTTGCATGCTTATGCGCACCTTTGCCCTGCTTGTTCCAGGTGCACGCGCCAGAAGCTGTGGGACGTGCTGTACAAGAAGAAGGACATGTGGCTGCGTGAGAAGCACGTGAACATAGTTTTTGGGGGGGGCCAGGAGGCGCCTGGCGATTATAGCAACCTCTTGTCTCGTTCCAAGTTCTGCCTGGTTCTAACAGGTAATTGTGTGTTTTTGTGTGCCTGCTTCCCATGGCCAATAATGAAGTGCAGGACGAAGAATCAAGTCAGGCCTGTTATGAACGAATTCCATGTCACACAATTTGTCAGGCAAATCGTCTGTTGCTTCAAATGGTGTCCTTCAGGAGGTTTGAAAAACACCTGGGGGGGGGGAGTTGTCCAGTTTTGGTAATTTCTCTTGCACGTCATCCATCTGCTCTGACAAACATACCATAAAACACCCCTTGTGTGGTGCCTTTCCCTGCAGGTGATTTTTCCCTGATAAAAGACCATAAAACACTTTTTGTGTGGTGCCTTTCCCTGCAGGTGATGGCTGGTCTGCGCGATACGAGGACAGCACGTCCCATGGCTGCATCCCAGTCATCATCATGGACAACACCTTGGGCCCCTTTGAGTCCCAGATCGACTACTCCAAGTTTGCCATCAGGTATATGCTGTTAAATGAGTACTTTTACTCCAAATTTTTTAAGGGTGACGGCCAGGATGCTGTTGTTGGGCTGTGATGGAGCCATGCAAGTACTGTGGAGGATGTCTGCCTTTGGATGAGTACTGTGGATGTGACTGCCTTTGGAAGATTACTGTGGAGGTGACTGCCTTTGAAGAGTGCTGTGGAGGTGACTGCCTTTGGAAGAGTGCTGTGGAGGTGCCTGTCTTTGGAACAGTGCTCTCTGCTTCAAACCACTGCATCTTGTAAGGGCCCCAGGTGTGGAGGGCTTTGAAGGAGTCTTCAGCATTCTCAGATGAAACTGTGTCCTTCCTTCATGTTCTTTATACCTTGTGAACCTCTTGCTTAGGGTTGTGTCAGGGCCCTTGACAGACCCGCAGATGAGCGACACTCGCTGGTGGATTTCTTGAGCAAAAGGATTGTGCCAGATGGCCCACACCCCAACATGTTTGAGCAAGTGGATTTCTTTAGCAAGGATTGTGCCATATGGCCCACATCCCAACATGTTTGAGCATTCTCGACAACTTAACTGCTGCCTGCCCAACTGATGTCCCTGACCTTTATTTTCTGTCTACCTGTTTGCTTTGACACTGAGTCATACGTTTCACCAACACCCTCGACCATGATCTTTTTCATCTTTTTCCTCGGGTCCCATGTCATGCATGCCCTCCCATTTGCTATTCAAACCCTCCAGGATCGGTGAGCATCACCTGGGGAGTATAGTGGATACGTTGCTGGCAATACCACCTGAGGCTGTGGCTGGGATGCAGGCCAACCTGGCAGACGCATGGATGAGGTGGGGAGTGTGTGGGAGAGGAGGGGGGGCAAAGGCTGATGTTTTCTTTGTCCTGCCTACAAACCATGAGACACTGGAGAGCTACCTTTGATGGGACCTGCTTTGATTATGGGGTGACTGATGCTGTGGCTAGACCTTGCAGGAAGTTGCTAAAAGGTGAGGGCTGCCTTACCTCATATGAGTTTCTTGGGGGTGGTTCTCCTGTGAGAGAGAGAGAGAGAGAGAGAGAGAGAGAGAGAGAGAGAGAGAGAGAGAGAGAGAGAGGAGGGGGGGGGATGGACTGATGCAGTAGCTTAGCTAGCAAATGCAAATGCTGCAATCATCACAGCCATTTTGATTGCTATTAAGACACTGTGGATGTAAGAGCTAATCGCATTAAAGATACACGTGTAAGGTATTCTTGCCATGGCAACCTCATCCTGACCCTTATTTTGTGCACTTCACAAACAACACTGCTTATTTCTTATATTTTTCACTGCTTGGACCCCCCATTTTCAAATGACAGGTTCAAATGGAGCAGCCATCAACTTGTGCAGGACCATGTCAGCAAGGTGGGCTTCAATGCAGTAAAGCTGTGCTTTCTTCCTGCAGTTAAATGGAAGGCCTGGAAAACTGCCCATCAGAAGGAGCAGCTTACCAAAGGTTCCTCAGTTTACTCAAGCATAATCTGTGTTGCATTTGCCAGTTTACTCAAGCAAAATCTGTCTTGCATCTGCCGAGACTAAGACTGCACTTTTGCATGCCTTGCGTTAAATGAGACACAATTGCAACTATGTAAGACGCTACAGAAAGGAGCGCAGCTTTGGCCCCAATTATTCCCTTGGTGCCAGCCTTGTTACAGGTGTCAATGGCGCTCCAAATATAAAAGCTGCATCCTTTTGCCTCGACTTCATGCAGATCATGGAGAGCAACCAGATTCAACGCAGAGCTGACTTGACAGGTGCGTTGTTTAAAGAGCTCAAGCCATCAGGGCAGGCAAAAGCAGGTTAATGGAGTATTGGAGCCGGTTTAAGATCGACTTATATTCAAAGCCCATAGCTTGCCCACAGCAAGCAAAGAAAAAAAGGGAAGACTGTGCCATCCAAAGAGGCCATGTGCATTAAGGGAAAGTGCCTTAGCTGGCAAGCTAGCAAGGGTCTCACCAAAGCGCCCTCCTTCCTTCTTCCCTGCCTCAACTCGTCTGCAGGTCCAGGCATCAAGTGGGCCCCAACCGGGGAGAATGATGCTTTTTCGACTGTGATGCAATGGCTCTTCCACAAGTTAGAAGCACAGGTTTGATGCTATGGCCACAATTACAAGACTGGCAGTCTATCTAGCTACAAATTGTATGCTTTTCCTTCGCGTGGTGGTGGCCATTGTTGATTTCCTTGTTCTCTCGCAAATATGTATATCCATATTTTTTATGGAAGTCAAGATGCACATCCAATCTTGCTCGCTAGTGTCCGGTTTTCACAATCATCAAAGGTGATATCTGAAATAAATGAGCATTCACCTTCGCTTGTGGATGTGCAAAATGTGCATCACTTATCATCATGGCAAAATTTGTATTTTCGCAAGAAATTAGAATTGACTGCCCTGGCCCTTCTGGCCTTGCCTAAAAAGTTGCTTGCCGGGCAGACTGTATGAATTCAGCCTAGTCTTGCGCTGACTTTTTAAAATGTTATCTGCCGGGCTTTTTGCAGCAGGCTGGCTCAGGCTGACTGTGCCTTTAAGAATGCCTACAGCCTGGTCTCCTGGCTGATCAGATCATGCCTATCCTTGCTTCCGGCTGAATCTTTGAAACGACTCTCCTTCCACTCTTTTTTGCGTAATGCTGGCCCTTTGCCCTTTTCTTCATGACCTTCCCACCAACCTGACGTAGAGACGGACCACATAATGTTTCAAACCAATGCTGGCAACCGTGTTTTGCTCCAGTTTTCTTTCCTTTTCCTTCCATAAGGTCAATACGTGTCGTCAATACACTTTGCTCACAAAGTGTGCATTGACAATCCTCAAACTTGTTCTCTCTTCAAGGTTTTTAAAGTTTGCCTTGGCTATGGAATTTAGTGTGGCTACGCCTCCTGGGTCTTATTCTGGATGCTGGAATTATGTCACCCATGTTATGAGCTAGTTATCCTTGACTTAAAGTCAATTAACTGTGTCAAAATGAATTGAGAATATGGTAGATTAGGGTTACAATGCTGTACCTGCCAACAAGGGCAGCTTAGCTGAAGCAAAAAGGTACCTGCAACTAAACCCAATGTGTGCAAATGTCGACTGAATGTGGCAATATAGCTTTATGCTGAGTTCAGAAGTGTCAACTGCTGTAAAAAATCACACGCACTGTCACGTGAAACAAGCACGTAACAAGTTATGCACACAAACTCCATCAAGTTGCAGCATCAGATACTGGAGAATATACCATGTTCCCACATGATGCGCAGAAAAGTAGAGGACAGCATTACTATAAAAAGAGTGGCCGTGTCAGATACGTTCACTGTCATGTATGCATTGCAACGCTTCAAGAAGTGTAGACGCCGATGCAGCCTGGCATGTGATCATATCAGCATGACATATTAGGAGCATTACAATGCTTGAAGCTCTCTATAAACAGTTGGCTCTCTATAAACAGTTGGCACGAGGCTCCAGACATCCTATCAGATACTGCAAATAAATGAAGGTTCAAGAAGCTGCAGCAAAAAAGCTGCCTGTGACCAAACCAGTCCGGCCTGAAGACACGAGCAACAAGATCTCCCTTGAATTTTGACCTTCCACCAGGTAGTTTGGCTGTTTGGCTTGCTGAGCTACGCCAGCTATAAAAAGGCCATAGCTTCAGAACTGTCAATGGATAGCATCCTCAGTTCTAGTTTGAAAAAATAGGGGTTTCAAGGGGGGTTGGCCTACAGCCCGAGAATCTGGCTGATCGGCTTGAAAAAGTAAAGGTTGCCTGATTCATTCAAAATTTTATTATGGTCAAACTCCTAATAGATACACATTCATTCAGCACAGCCCAACTATGTTCAAAAAACAAGGAACACGGAGGGGATGTTGGTTCAAAAGCCAGCAACATAAATGTTGTGTGCCACGTCGGGAGAAACTAGCATGTTGCCTAGGCAAAATGGTGTTATGACACACAGATGTATCCAAGGGAAGTCAGAAAATAAGTGAGACGTAAATTCCTCTTTTGCGGTACGTCAGAAAACAGGCGGAAGTGAAAGGAAAGGACAAGCACGCTTGTTCAAAGGGTACGAGCTTAACCAACTAAGTATAAACTTGTTAGCACCAGACGCGCTCTTGAGAAGACTTCTCTCAACTCTCATCGCCAAGATGAGGCATGCCAGTGGGCTACTGCTAGTAACCCTCCTGATCCCCATTGACTTCTCTCTTGTTTCTCTTGGAGAAGGGGATACATGGTGCCTCGGCCCTAGGTATCCTCTTTTCCTTAATTGATGCGGGGAGTGTCTTCACTGCCTGCGTAGTTTTTTCTTTTCTTTTCAACCGAGTTGGTTCTAAAATGACTACTCAGTCTAGGCCAGTCAATTTAGTAAAGAAAAGGACTGGCCGTGATGAGAGGCGGTCCGTTCTGCATGCCAGTGGTATGATCGTACCACACTGACTGATGGCTTCTTTGTGTAAAACCAGTAGAGGACAGGCCCTGGCTTGGGGGGATTTCGTAGCTGCAGCCTTTGGGCCGAGGTGAGGTGAGAGAAGCTTAGCCATAACAACTTGAAGGGATGCCTGCAACACAGGACTTTTTCCCCTTACATTTGCCCAGGAGATAGCAATGTCCCACAAGGGCCCCAGCAGAAAGATCCAACGCGCAAAGGAAAAGAAATCATGAGGGACAACTTGAAAGTCCCTTTGAATGACAAGGTTCAAAGGCTTCGAGATAGAGGTGAAGCACTCAGATTGGTCCTCTTCTTTCACTTTCCAGCGCCTGTTTCCAAACGGTTACATACCTGTCTTATACTCAACATGTATAATATTCTGTGATATTTTCACTTTTATGAATCAAAGCAATAAGTACTGTTCCCTGTTCTTTATGAACTTCTTTCATTTTATGAGCAGTCCAACAGTCAATCGCTTGAAAAGAAAAGAAAGAAAATATGCATGTAGGCAGAGTCAATCGCTTGGCAAGCGTAGTTTTTCTTTCTAACCTCAGAGAAAAAGAAAAGAAAAGAAAAGACTACGCAGAGACCTTTGTAATCCCTGAAGCTCTCAGATTGCCAAAACACAAAGACAGACATCCAACAGCTGGGTCAGGCTCACTTCAAACATGTAGGGGGGGGTCGCTGGGCGCGCGGAGATGGCTACCAGAAGAAGGAGAGTCCGGGCGTCTCGGGGCACAGCTGACAACCCTCCAGATCCTCATTAGTTCTGTCTCTTTCCCTCTCCTAGGCTAGCTGTAGCTAGTGTAGTTTTGAGGGATCTTTGGTGAGGCCCTTGCTAGCTTGCTAGTTAAGGGACCTTTCCTTAATGCACGCGGCCCCAGGCCTGCGTAGACTTTACTTTTCTTTTTCTTTTCTTTCAGGCTCACTTCAAACATGTATTATTTTAGCATTAACAATTTTGAAATTCTGAAAGAAAAAATGTTTGGCCCAAAATTTTGCATACATAAAACACCTCCTAATCTGTTGCATGCCACTGAGCAGTCACCATAAGTCCAGCATGAAACAGGTGTATGATCCTGCATGCTGGAAACTAGGGTTGAAGTATGTTGGCCACTTCTGGCAACCCTAGGGCCAGGCCCTATGTGTAAAGGGGATAGCTAAAATTGCATGCTTTTTCTTTAGTACATTTTGGGGGAAGAGGCTTCAAGTACAAAAAATTGTCTGATTTGGACTTTTATTCTTAGTTTGCTCCAGGTTTGGCCTCCCTGAGGCTGATCTTGCTAACAGAGTGAATTTAAACAGCACGATCTCGTCAGCTATTCATTTTGGGCCATTCTTCATTATTATGTGGGCCACCCGCCTCACCCTGGTATCCTGGAAGACTAGTGAGACTATCCTCATCGACAAAAACAAGGGAGAAGAGACAGAGATATCATCCTACAGGCCCATTGGGCTTGCCAGCACGCTCTATAAACTGTGGAACTGAATGGTCACTAATGCATTATATGAATATGCAGAAGCACACTTTCTTCTGAGCTCTACTCAAGCTGGTTTCCGTAATCAAAAAGACACCATCCACCAGCTCCAGAATGTCATCATGGGACTTGAAGACGCTAAACATTATGGGAAAGATATTTGCGCCCCCATTGTTGATTTCACCTCCGCATTCAACACTACTGACCATGACAGGATGCTCCGGATTACGTATGAATTGGACTTCCCCACTGATGCTCTTGACACTGTCAAAAACCTCTATGAAAATGCCACCACCCAAGTTAGGTTGCCCTCAGGACGTAGCCCTGGAAAAATTCCTGTTGAAAGAGGTACAATTCAAGGAGATACACTTTTGCCCTTCCTATTTCTCCTCTACATGGAACCCCTCTTAAGATGGCTACATGTGGGAGGACGCGGTTACAAGCACGGCTGCATCCCAGGCCAAAACGCCACTGATACTCACCTTGCTAACGTACTTAGCAGCGCTGCCTTTGCTGAAGACCTTCTCTGCCCCACTAGCACAATCCAGGACCTAAAAATACAATCCAGGAAGCTCACTCTCTACTCTGACTGGGCTGCACTCATTATATCTGGCAGCAAAACTAGAGCAACGGGAATTTTACACAGCCATCCTGGAAAAGACCAAAATGGGGTGACGCCATCTCACGCTCTCTGTCAACAACTCAAAAGAAAAGAAAAGAAAAACTACGCAGGCAGTGAAAACACTCCCCACATCAATTAAGGAAAAGAGGATACCTAGGGCCAAGGCACCGTGAATCCCCTTCACCAAGAGAAACAGAACAAATAATCAATGGGGATCAGGAGGGTTACTAGCAGTAGCCCGTGCCTGATCTTGTCGATGAGAGTTGAAATATACAGATTTACAGATTTATAGAATGGACCGTTAGCCACGACGTTGAGAGTTGAGAGAAGTCTTTTCAAGAGCGCGTCTGGTGCTAACAAGTGTATAAGCGTATTGAACAGAATGAGCATGAAGCTTGAGAGCAAGCCTGGTGGCTGTATGAGTGTCAAGACCAAGCTCTTTGAGAGGCTCCGAAGTGTGATGGGTGTAGATGACTCCAACCACACCTAACAGAATGGTATGGAGGGTGACTTGAGCTGAGGCCCTTGAAAGATGGCTACATAGGTCGTGGTGCTGATGCTAGGAGGCCTCCAGCTGATTCTTGGGCCTGGTGTCTTCACAGTATTTGACCTCCACAAAATGGATGTGCCTCTGTTTTGGAAGGAGATGACTAAGGTTACGGACCTTGGAAGTAGGTGGAGTGGCTGTGGCTGGCGCTGAGTGCTCCCTGTTCCCCCCGCGCCCCCCTCTACTTCTCAATGGATACCTGGAATTGGTCCTTGGCACTCTTTTTATTAGAACAACTAAAATTGCATCAGGGCGACTAGAGGTGAGCCTTTGTTTGTCAGGGAAACGACAAGGGAAAATGTATTTTGGAAGGGTTCTATTTGTCGAGTGTTCAGGAATCTGCAGGTTCTGTAAAGCAAGACGATCTGCGCTGCCAATGTCCATGGAGGCAAGGTCTCCCCCAAGAGGGCCTTTGCTGACACCTTTAAGGAGGATTCTGCTAGCAATATTATGGCATTCAGTTACCATGTTTGATATGGTGGAGTGTTTACATCCTGAGAGAATGTGAAGGGCACTGTCTGCCTCCCCACAAAGGGGACATTGTAGGCTGGTGGACATTTTAAAGCGCACTGCATGCTTTTGATTGAAGAGGGTACCTGTGCGGTAGTTGAACACGTTACGTTTCATTTTAAAAAGAAGTTTTGGCATGGTCCAGAAGGCATTGCTAAACTTATTATGGACTGTAGGAAGTGGGCTTTGGTAATAAGAGTAGTATCCTGTCTCTGTGTTAGCATCTCCAAGTCTGTGTTTTGAGTGCATGTGCGTCATCAGAGCATCATGAAGGTTGGAAAAATATTTAAACTTTGGGGCAGGCAAGTCGGGGCATTCTGATGTGCTTGCGTGGGAGCGGGCAGCTTCCTCAAAGGCAAGCCAGGTGGTGTCATGGAAAGGATTGCCTTCAAGGTTGACACAGGGGAAAGTTATGTCTGCAGGGGTGTCATCACCCTGAATAGCCTGGTGTTTGGCGATGGCATCTGCGCATTTGTTGCCCGCAATTCCAGCTTGAGATTTAACCTTGTAGAGATAGATAGGGGTAGGTGAATTGTTCACAAGCTGTATAATTATTTTAAGGATATGGCCTTGGACATGCTGGCGATGAAGCTCTGGATACAGTATTTGCTGTCTGATCTGGAGGAGTGAAGAAAGGCTATCAGTAGTGTTATGAGAGTGGCCCTGGAGAATTGCAGCTGCTATTGGTGCTAGTTCAGCCCTTACAATTGTATTGGTGATCCCCGCTCCGTTTGGTTATACATAATTGGGACTATCATTGTCAGGGTGGAAGACTCCTGCTCCCATTACTTGTCTTCCGAGGTGTATTTGGCAGCTACCATCTGTGTATGCCCACTCTTTCCAATTCTGGACTTTTCGGACCAGGTGTTTTGGACTCAAAGAAAAAATAGAAGTCCAAAGACAAAAGGCCCAGTTCCTTGCATCATATGAATCTTCCTTTATGTTGGAGTTCAAATCATTACTAACTTGGAAGCATTCAACACATTACCTGTAAACTCAGAAATAAGCTTGATGACCTTGACTCCTATGCTTCCCCACGTCAGACGCTTGGCATTGCCCATACAGCCATTGTCCCTAGCTTTGCCTGTGCTTTTGCAGTCACTCCTTGCGCACCAGTAGACCTCATTTGGGACACCATGATTATCAAACATAAATACAAACTCTGGAACAGCACAGCAGCAGCAATGATTCTCATAAAGTCTGGTATCTTTGGACTAGGGCGCACCTCAATTTGTGTAAAACACCAGGCAAGCAGCTTTCTATGCAGGGAAGATATTGCACTTATGATTGAATGTTTGAGTGTGGGTGTACTTGAGCAGCTTATGTGGGAAGTAATGCGATTGGAAAAGAGCACCTACGTACGCCTCCTGTTTTGTAGGGCTTCACCTGTTAGGACAGCTTGCAACAATTCAATGATCAAACCAAACACAACTTGTTGTTGAAGTGCAAGGCCTACAAGTTTGGTTGCAAGGTTGTTTTGTTATGCACAGTGTGATAGAAAAGTATCGACATCAATGCTGCACCATAAGCCTCAATCTCCTCACCAAGCAAACAGCGGACCTTAAGCTCTTATTTACATCCTATTTTACCAAAAGAGAAGGAACCAACCTGCACAGAAGACGCCAGCTCAACCTTTGCATGCGCGCCCGCCAATCGATAAGTATCCACTCTAGTAAGCTCCACTTCATGAAACACAAGGAAATCATGTTCAATGAGGACTTGAACCACATCCATAAAGCCCGCTCCCTGCATAAACCACCTCCCCACAACCTCTCCTCCTTCATAACCTGCATAATGCAACCCCTAATGGGCCTTTGAGTTATTGGAATCCATGAGCTCACATCCCCGTGTAAGACTCGCTTCATCACAGTAGCTCAGCCTCAAGCCAAACACTCCGAGGTCAACGTCAAATGTAAAATAGCACTCAACAGACTGGCAGCACTGGCTAACCTCCCCCAGGAAGAAGATTTAAGTACATCCATTTAAAAAATCATTGCCTACAAAAACACTGAAATAAACACTTTTGCACATTACCGCCTTATCAAAAACGCACATGTGAGTGGCCTCAATGTGGAACCAGATACCCTGATTCATATATACCCTCTTGTAAGCTCCCCCAGACAGAAGAGTCGAATACATCCTCCATCCAAAAAACCATTGCCTACAAAAAACTGAAACAAACACTCTTGCACATTACCGCTTCATCAACAACACACATGTGAGTGGCCTCGATATGGAACCAGGTACCCTGATTCATACCTACCCTCTTGCAGGCTCCCAACCAAACAGCACCCCTTCCACACAAGTAGTGCCATCACCACAACGTCGCTCCACATCCCACTACAGACACGAACATACTGGACGCCACCTCACACGTGACCAAGCCACCTTGTCTGCCCCTACAATTAAGATTTCTACACAATAAGTTTGTCCTATTACTCAGGAAGTAATGACTGCCAAAGAAACACAACCCACAGAAGAGCCACCCAGTAAAAGAACTCGCTCCAATTATAGGCTGAGCATCACTCCTACACAAAACCTCAACACAAATTACTACTAAATCTAATGTTATGACGCCCACTCAGCAGGATTCACCTACAGAAGGGCCACCCAGCAAGCGCACATGCTCAACAAACACACCCCCACTCCCATGTCTCAACCTGTTAGCCAGAATAATCCAGGAGCAAATGCCAGTCAAAGCACTACTAATTACATCCCAGCACAGCTCAACTCCCCATGCACAACAGATACTAGCCAGAAAGGCAACAACCACAGCCATCAGAAAGAAAGAACAAAAGAAAAACTAGTAGGCAGAAATTCTCCCTACATCAATTAAGGAAAAGGAGACACACTGGCTCAGAAGAGCCATGCGGCCCCTCCACCACAAATCAGTGAAGTAAAAAATGCTAATTGGGATCTGGAGGGTTACTGGAAGCACCCGGCTCCATAACCTGGCTGTGAGAAGTATTAATGTTTTCAACAGCACGCCTACTGTTAGCAAGCTTGTAGGCATACATAACAGAATGGGCATGAAGTTTGCGAGCAAGTTTATTGGCACATTGGTGGTCAGTCCCAAATTTTTAAACTGGTTAAGGGTGTGCTCAGTGTAGCAAGTCCCACCAACACCCAAAGGAATGGTGCGGAGAGTCACAACTTTTGCATTCATGAGTTTGCAGAGGTCTGCATGCTGTCGCTGTGCCGCCTCCAAGTGCTGTCCAGGCTTTGTGTCTTCACAGTACTTGATTTCAATCAAGTGCACATGCCGCTGGTTTACATTCAGTTGGTGGGGTTGCCTCACACGGTTGGCTATCGTTGTCCTCAGTGTGGGGTTGTGTCTGCTGCATAACGCATGATGATGTGAGTAGGAGGTAAAAGGAGAAGAAGAAGAAGTGGGTTTGGCTTTACAGGGAGTAATCAGTACAGCATCAGGACGGCTGGAGGTGATTCTAGATCTCTTAGAAAAAATTTCTTGGAAAGAGTTAAGGGGTTATAAGTATATTTGATGCATGTGCAGGGATTTGAAGGTTGTGCTGCGCCAACCTATCACCACTCCCTATATCCATCTTAACCAAACCTGCTCACCAAGGGCTTTGCTAAGAGCTTTGATGATCATTCTCCCAGCAACATTGTAGCGTTCAGTTTTCATGCTGGAGATGGTATGATTTTGGCAGCCTAGAAGCATGTGGAGTGCGCTGTCTAATTGATAACAGCCTAGGAGTGGGCATAATGGGTTTTTGGACATTTTGAAGCAAACTGCATGTTTTTTTGTTATAGAGGGTGCCAGTGCAATATTGTAAGATGGTGCACTTCATGGGTGTGGATGTACAGGGCATGTTCCTAAAGGCATTGCTGATTTTCTTATCTACATGCATGTAGATAAGAAAAGACATATGTGGTAACAAGTATGTGATAGTATGAGTAGTAGTCTGCTTTGGAGTTGGCATATCCAAGCCTGTATTTTGTATGCATGTGAGACTTACGATATTTCTAAGGTTGGGGAGGTGGGTGATTTTAGGACTGGGTGCAGGAGCTGTGGATGTGCCGGCAGTAGGCTCTCTTACTTCCTCCTTGGCTAATTAAAATCAATGAGAAAATGGATTTCTGCCAGGGCTTGCGCCAGGGATCCCAGCATCAGCCACGCTATTATTGGCTTGGTTTGCCCGATATTTAGCAATAGCATCTGCATATTCGTCACCAGCAGTGCCAGCATGAGATTTTACTTTGTAGAAACAAATATTGGTTTGTAAGTTGTTAATGACTTCCCGGAACTTTTGAAGGAATAGCTTGACAAACACCAGGCCCCAACAACAGTTGGACGCGGCTAAGCAGCAGCATGCAGACCTCTGTAAACTTAATAGCGCTAAAGCTGTTACAATACACCCTATTCTCCTAGGCGCTGGTGGAACTATCTACACTGAACATACCCTGAAGCAATTCAAAGAACTAGGACTGGATCACCAACGTGCCACTAAGCTTGCTCAACAACTTCATGCTCATTCAGTTCAGCACGCGCACAAGCTTGTTTCCACAAGACGCGCTATTGAAAACAAGAGTACCTCTCATAGCCAGGTTCTAGAGCCTAATGCTTCTAGTAACCCTCCAGATCCACATTAGCCTTTTCTGTCTTTAAACTTGTGGTGGAGGAGACTCACGGCTCTTCTGAGCCAATGTGTTTCCTTTTCCTTAATTGATGTAGGGAGAGTTTTTCCACAGTCCCCACACTCCCGGTGCCCTGTGCCAAATCCCCGTGTCCAAATCTGTTGAATGTGCTAGCTCACCCGTTACTGCACCGTTTGAGCAAATATTCTTTGTTAAAAAGCTGAGGTCGCGAAGTTGAAGATGGAAATTTGAGGTCGCGAACTCGAGATGGACTGCTGAAAACTGATTAGGGAGTGATCAAAACCAGATGAGGTGACAGCTTACACCCCCAGAGTACGGACATGCCCTTTTTCCTGGGATTTGATTAGTGCAAAATGGTGCTTGGAGGGCGCGAAGCAGGCAGGTATGCAGAGCGCCCACATGCACAATGAGGGATGGCCCCCAAAATAGGGTGTGTTAGAAAGCTTATGACTCAAGGATTAGAGCAGTATGATTTTCTGCCAGAACGGTGCGGCCTGTGGCGCGCAGCGCAGGCAAACAGCGCGTGTACCTATTTGCTGGCAGCCGTCCACAACACTCCAAAACCTAATTAGGGAGCGATAAAAACCAGACGAGGTGATAGTTTGCAATCCCAGGAGCACAGCCATGCCCTTTTATTTGGGATTTGATTAGTAGAAACTGGTGCTTGGAGGGCATGAAGCTGCAGCGCCAGCTGGTGATCCACCTTGCAGACAGCTGCCTAAATTTTCAACACCACGCCATGATAACAAGCTCACCAGATAGCAGAGGCTTTCAGGAATCTGTAGGTGTGCTTATCTTTTGAAACTGAGCAGTGTGTGGCGCGCTAGAGGGAACACCGTGTCGAGCAGGGTGTGCTTGCTTGCCTAAGCCACACCTCTCCAGGCCACCAGACACACAGTGGCAGGCTTGCTCTTATACATACAAGTATTTTTGCATCATTAAAAGTAGGGGAGGAGGCTGGGGCGGGCTCTGCTACTCACTTTCACAGCTGTCTGTCGCTGCAAACATCCCTAATGGCCCGCAAACTGGACGGATAGAAAAAACAAATATATTGGCGCGAAGCTGACGTTCTCAGGAATACGGCGGTGTGGTCAGCACGCGGAGCCGTCCAGTGTGCAGAGAGCAATCCACATGCAACAGTTTTGCAGTTTTGCGACAGGGGGCACCAGGAGTGTGGGGACTGTGGAGTTCCTCTGCCTCCGTAGTTTTTCTTTTCTTTTGTTTCTACTTGCACGTTTTCTTCCCTTCTTCAGTGCATGTCGTTGGACTCAGGCTTGTCAAGCTGCCACAATTGCAGACACGTTCGCATCCATCCAGGAAACTGCAAGGTCTTGGAACGTGCAAAAATATGAACCCTGCGCCAGCCGGGAATCGAACCCGGGTCCAATGCTCATGCCATGGTGGTGGGAAGCATCGATGATAACCACTACACTACTAGCGCCGTGTTCGAACACGTCCGCACTTGCAAAAATTATATATTATATTGAGTGTCTACACCGGCCCGTCAGCACTGTCCCCGCCCTCCCCCTCTTTGGCCCAGCCAAGCATTTCACAGTGCGGATCGTTTGCAACCATCTCCAAGCCCCCCTTACCTCCCTTCGCACTGCCCGCCTCCATCTCTGTCCCCACACAGCCCTAACCCTTTCCACCACCCCCCACCCCAACCTCCACCGGACCGCAGCTGCCAATGCCCAAGAGGTGTGCCAGCGCCTTCCCATGGTCTGGCGCCTCCCTTGGCGCAATTCCAAGAAGGAAGTGTGGTGGCACCTCCTCTTTCTCACTCAGCAGCAGCAGCAACATCATCATCAGCAGCAGCAGCAGCAGTTGCCCCTGCAGCAACAGCAGCAGCAAGAGCAGCAGCAGCAGCAGCAGCAGCAGCAGCAGCAGCAGGAGCAGCAGCGGCAGCGCCCACATTATCCCGCTCAAAAGTGCGGCTGTGGGTGGAACACAGCTGACAGCCCTGACCCTGCCTCTGCTCTCCGCTCCCATTGCTTTTGGTCTTGTCACATAGCAGTGGCAGTCCGCAACCTTCTCCAAAGACACCTTCCCCAAGGTGTCCATCTCCAACCTTCACACCTCTGGCTCGCAGCCCCCCCCTCCCCTACCATTCATCCTGGCGCCTGGGCAGTGGTCGCCCTTGCCTCCCTCAATGCCATCACCCGTGCTCAGACCCGCCAAAAAAACCTGCGCCGCCTCGCTCACATCGAAGATAGGCAGCGCAGAGTGGACAATACCGACCGCCATCAACGCCCCCTCTCAGCCTTCCCAGGTTGGGAGCAACTCCAAGCCATCCCGAGAGGCCAGCAGCAGCAGCAGCAACAGCAGCAGCATAATCATGAGCAGCAGTAGCAGCAACAACAGCAGCAGCAGCAGCAACAAGATCATCACCAAGAGCAGAAGCAGCAGCCGGAGGAGCAGCAAGATCATCATCACGAGCAGCAGCAGCCGGAGCAGCAGCAGCAGCAGCAGCAGCAGCAGCAGCCCCAGGAGCAGCAGCAGCAACAGCAGCTGCAGCACGATCAACATCGTGAGGAGCAGCAGCATCAGCAGCATCAGCAGCAACAGGATCAACATCACGAGCAGCAGCAGCCGGAGCAGCCGCAAGATCATCATCACCAGCAGCAGCAGCCGGAGCAGCAGCAGCAGCAGCAGCAGCAGCAGCAACATCAGCCCCAGGAGGAGCAGCAGCAGCAACATCAGCCCCAGGAGCAGCAACAGCCGCAGCCTGGTCAAGCGAGCATCGCGGAGAGGGCCAGGAGGTTTGCCCTCCTCAACTTTCTTTGCTCCTTGCAGGATTTTGCCTCCACCAACATTCTGCCGAAGGGCTGGGACAAGATCCAAGCTGACAACCCTTTCCTTGCTGTTCAGCAAGACGCTCATGAAGGCCCCATCGGTGGTGGCAATTGGACCGGTCATGGTGATGATTCTGGTCAGGCCCTCAAGTCAACAGTGCACCTCACCCTTGAAGAGGTAGACCTCTAGCGGAGTGTAGTTTAGTGGTGTTGAGGTGGCCGGGCGGCTTCGGAGTGGTGTGGTCTTGTAGGGGGGAGGGGTTAGGATCCGGTCTGTGGCTGGAGTGGGGCGCTTTGGGGGGTGGAGGGGTATTAGGTTAGCCGTGAGTAGCCGCCCGTCAGTAGGGATCTTCGGCTGAGTTAGCCTCTCCTTGCTTCCTTTTGCGTTTGCCTCTCTCAGTTCTGTAGACGCCTTGCTTCTGTTTCCTTGCTAGTCAGCCTTCGTTCGCCTGCCTGGCTGCTCTCTGCTCGCTTGACTTCAGCTCCCCGCTAACTCAACTCTGTGTGGGTCTCAACTCTGTGTGAGTCTCTTCTGTCTTCGTTGTTCTCTCTTGCTTCCAGTGGCCTTGCCTTTTTTCTGGGCTTGTGTCCTTCTTGGTCTGAACAGTTTTCCTTCTGCCGCTTGCTTTGGGTGGAGCTTGGGGTGTTGTTTCCTACTTGAGTTAAGTTTCCTTCCTGCAACTGCTCTCCCGCGTGTCTTTGTCAGCTTGGCCTTGCCTAGGCCTTGTCTTTTCTCCGTGGGTTCTCAGCAGGGCTGGTCCTTTTCTCGAGTTGTGTTCCAGCGTCTCTTGTTCTCGCTCTTTCTTGCGGCTCTTCTTCTGCTGTCAGGTCCCTGCTGGGGGCCGCTCATGTAAAAGCAAAAAGCAAAAAAAAGCATCATTGACATCATAAAGAGAAACAAAATAATTTTTACCTTAATTCTATGGAGAATGGTTGAGTATTTATGCTATGGTGATCAAGTATCCGTCACGTTGTATCATGATAAATGTGTTTAACAATACCGAGTTTTTGTCAAGCTATTTGTATCATGATGAATATTTTTAAATAACAACGAGTGTGTAACACGGACAGGAGGCGCTACTTGCACTTTGACAACAGTGCATGGGCTTGCTGGTGTTAGCAATGCCTCCTTCCTGGACAGGCTAAGGGTGTACATTTTGAGAGCACCACTCCCTGACTTATGGCAGATTTAGGATTGCGTTCATTGGCCGTAGTACGCAACTCACTCTGCATCGGATGCTTTGTTATCTCTTACAAAGCACACTTCAAAATAGATCTTGCTTATTCCAGCCTCGTACATCCGCATGCATGCGACAGTGCCTGCTGCTGCAAGTGAGAATGCACTCTGCTGAAATGAGTCTTGTTGACAAACACCGATTGTGCAATTCAGAACGTCCGTGACACTTGTAGCATTTGTATGACGATCAAGATAATGCTGGATCAAGCACGCAGATAGCCATTTTTGCTCTGCTGGTATTCAGAGCTTTTCTTGCACAGAGATCAAGACAGTATAAACAAGCAGCAATCGGTCAACAACGCGCTGATCCCGTGCACGCACCACCTCTATAACGTTTACTGTCCGTCATGTTCTCACTGCACGGTCACAAAAATACCAACCTCTTATTCTAGAATGCTGATCAGTTTCAACATGGAAAACAACTGTGCAAGGAGTTCAAACCATGGACCCTGGTGGGAGCCTGAACCACGTTTAACGCCTACCCCTCAAGCATCTCACATTGCAAATATGCATCAGTCCCATCACAGCAAATTTGCAGAGATAGTGAGAGGCATCTGCTCAGCATTTGCACTGGCACCAGCACTAGCACATCAGCCCACCAAGCACAGCTACAGTGCGGAAGTGGCCGAGAAGCAGAACAAGTCAGAGAGTGAGGATGGCAGACTGCCCCCTTTGTGTCCAAGGTGGGTGCAGGCAGTTGTTGTAAGTCGACACCCAAACTTGCCACTGTCACTGATATTGAAGATGAAACTCTCTTCTCTTTTGAAACATCCAAAGTTTTGGGTACACTTGTCAACCAGCCGAATGATTGGCCGCAGATAGGATGGACCTCAATTTAAACCTCACCATCCCAAAATTCGCCTCGGACTTGCCTTGGTCTGATGGCTACCAAAAAGATTAGAGAGATCCAGCTCGAGTCCGCACTCCTCCGCCTCTCTCAGCCTGCCAGCACAGTAAGGAACCAACATGCGCAGTGCGTTCTGTTCTCAGAATGGCATTCCATCAGGGCATGCATGCACATGTGATCACTCTGTCCTTGCAGCCATGCATTTCCCAGTCGAGGATGCCCAAGTCACAAGGGTACATACTACCGTGCTCGTGTTGCACATTTGTGGAATAGAGTACTGCAGCCGCAACTAGCCTCCCTAGCGTGCTGAATGGCTTGCTCACTTCCTCAAGACTCAAACCACGACAGCTGGTGCCGTGCACGCTCTTGCGTGCACTTGCGTTTCGTTTCTGCTTGTCGTCACCACGCGGCAGTGGCGTGCATCAGCAAACAGCAGCCGCACCAGCATGGTGGGTGGGTGGGTGCGAGCTAGCGTGGCACCCACCCCCCATTAGGCATTAAAGAGGCTTGCAGAATACAGCTGGTCCTGGGGTGCGGAGCATGCACGGGACGCTGGTGGAGTTGTGTAGGCAGCGATGAAGAGGGGCTAGGCATCGAGTGGAGGCATGGCTGATATAAGGCAAGTGGAGGGTGGTGCCTGTGGTCTGGGGGCCGGGCAAGGCGTGCACTTGATGTGTTGGCACTAGTGCTCTGGGGGCTGTTCCACAGGCTTCTGCTTGTGGTCAGCAGCTGCTAGCAGCTAGTCTAGCTAGTCTGCTGGGATGCAGACTAAAGTTGTGCTCAGCAGTTAACTGCTGGGCATGGCTTGTCTTGGTTGGAAGGCTGACTGTGCTGACTCTGCTTGTTGTTGAAGGTCTGGAACTCCAGTCTTTCAGCTATCATCCTGCTTTCTTACTCGTTGCTGGACCTTTCTTATTTCTCTGCCTGCCGTGCTTCTCTCAGTCTAAACTTCGTGGTGGGTGGGTCATACGGTCTGTGCACCAATATGGCCCCCTTTCCTTAATTGATGTAGGGATTACTCCTAAAAGGATACCTGCTCAAGATAAGGATATCCACCTTGTGGAACTCAAATACTGCCCAGATACAAACCCATTACCAAGCCTACAAAAAGCTGCTGACCAGCATGCTGGTTCCATTTCTAGACTTCGCACCCGTAGTCTCAGAAACCCAAACAGAAATAATTAAGTGGCCTTGCACACCATCTTACTTGGTGTAGCAGGCCAACTATCTATAATGACTACACCATCACTCCCCTGGTTGAGCTGGGTCTTACCAGACATAACAGAGAAAAATTAGCCTCTCAATTAAGTTGACATGCACTCCAATCACTAACAAAAATTATAAACACCAAGCACTCATTATACTTGCAGGGTTCTTCTGGCAGGGGCATCACTGGGGGCGAGGCAGTTCAGAGCAGGAGGAGGAGAGTCTACGCCCGCAGGCGCATGGCTGACAGCAACCCGCCGGACCCGCATTAGTTGCTCTCCATAGGTTCATAGCTTGGTTTAGACTGGGCCAGTGAACCTCCTCGGTGAGGCCCTAGCTAGCTTGCTAGTTAGGGGACCTTTCCTTAATGCGCGCAGCTGGACCTGGCTTGCGTAGTCTTTTCTTTTCCTTGATGTAGGGAGTGTTTCACTGCCTACGTAGTTTTTCTTTTCAAGGCTCAAAAACTGACGGACAGCAGGGTCAGCAGATGCCATAATCATGAGCTTTGGAATAGGCTCGTTCAAAAGATATTGAAGCCTTATCAATGAAGGCGTCCTTCTATCAAAACACAGCCATAGAAAGGATGTAGCAAGTAAGCCCCCTGGGCTACTCATGTCTGTCATGGATACACACACGTTCCTTACGTGCACAAGAATTCGATGCGCTAGATGGGCACCACCATCTTACGCTGCTCAAGCTAGAACAAGCAAAAGGAGATTGCAATGAAGATCTGGTTGATCTAGATAGCAAGGCTGCACCCACCACTCATTGATCGCCTCCTCCAGGTCATGGACATCACTAGACTTTTCTTCTTCTTCTTCTTCTTCTTCTTCTTCTTCTTCTTCTTCTTCTTCTCCTTCTTCTTTTTCTTCTTCTTCTCCGTCTCCTTCCTGTTCACTGCCGGTCACACTGCATATGCACGCACAGGGATACATGGTTGAGTAAATCCTGCACGCGATTCCTTTTGACTGCCTGCCTGGGCTACAAGGGATTCCGTGTATTTGCTTCTTGCCTAAGGCACCTGGATATTGGCCTGCTTACATACAGATTAAGCTTGTGACCTCTTGTCAATGGCTTCAGACATTCAGGGCTTTCCAGGAACACGTGTGAATCCAGTCCAGGCATTGACGGGCAGTAGAAACAGCATTGGGGCACTTATGTGCCTGAGCAAGAGAGCATGCGCCATGCCCATGTAAGCAGCATGTTCTGAGTTTGCCAGCGCTGTACCAAAGGGGCCACAGGCACACAGGACATCCAGGCATTCCCGGGGAGAAAGGGCGCATGCCCATTCTGGTAAGTCAGGGGTGTCTGGAGATCAATACTTACTTGGTTTGAGGTTTGTTATCGCTCCCACCATGACCAGAATCCTCCTCTTGTTCCTCCACCTCCATTGCCCCCTCCTCCTCTTCATCCTCAAAGCCCTGCCCACTGCACAGACATGCGTCACCAAGTTTGCAACACCACACAAGCAAATTTCTTTAGAGTGTTCAATCTGGCTGTTAGTAATGGTGACCAGTGGCTGCATCTTGCTCATGGATGACATCCAAACACTTTGTTAGGGTGGTGATGGAGGCACTGGTTAGGAGTCAGACTTGCGCCAAAAGGAGTTTAATGTAGATTGGGAAAGAAGGATGTTCAGCGTAGGCGTAAAACACTCATGGCCAAAAATGACAGGAATTGCAGCTTTTACCACACATGTCCTATGGAAGCCAGGTCTGACAGGAGCTCATCAATGCTTACTGAAGGGCATGAAAGGACATACCAGGTGGAGCTGACCGCAGCTTTGGAAGCATGGAAGCCAGGTCCGAGAAACAATGCAATGACTGTGAGCAAGCTTAAATGCAAGGCCTCAATTTATACTGCAAACGTAGATTAAGTCCGCAGAAACCCACCTCTGGCGCACTTTGGCTGCTGCTTTCCTAGAGACTGGCTGGGGCGTCCCATGCAATCCCTGGCCCCTTTTGCTCTGTGGCCTGGCACCTGTAATTACAAACAATGTGGACCAACATTGCAGACATATGAACCTGGATTTTATTCATCTGCTCTGTAGCATGAGCACAGGATCCTCTGTGTGCTTTCCCAGGAATAGATTCAAGCATCAGCCCTGATATACCTAGGTATGCTGTCCTGGGCTGCTGAATTTAAGCTTTTTGGCATGTCAAACATGTGGGCAAGCATGCCTAGCACCAACATGTAGCAGGACATGGTGGCACAAAGTCTTGAAAACCAAAACACGCACACTTCTATTATAAATATCTTCCCAAGCAAAAAACAAACATTCCAAACTGTACCAAGTAGGCCATAGATCCTCACACCAGTGTCACACCCGCTCTCATAGGACCTGGGGACCACCTAGAGCCATGCAATCATTGATGCGCTGATCAGCAGATTTTCGACAAGCCCAAACCATGCAAACAAAAAAAACCATGCTAACAAAAAAAGCAACCACACAGCTGCCACAGTGGAATCAATCCCTATATCAATCATGGAAAAGTGGGCCATGCCTAAGGCCAGGGCAATGCCTATTTCCTCCACCATGAGATGAAAAGAAGTCACAAATGAAATCACCACGCACAAACACAAAGCTCTAAACCGTTATCTATTGTTTCTCACAGCCACCGCGAGTCTGTGTTTGGCAGCAAGGGATCACCTGGCCTTGGGCAGGGTGGGTTTGGGTCAGGATGACTGGCGCCTGGGTTTGGCCCAGCACGACCTGCAAGTCCCTGAGCAAGTCTCTAATCGTGCTGTGCCTTCCTACCTCTTCAAACCCATGATTCCTATTCAAACCACTGGCAGACGCAACTCCACTGCCCTGATGCGATCTTGGTCACTCCTCACCCCACGAACCCAAACAGGCGACCCACTCCACCCTCACACAGAGTACTGCACAGTAGGGGGAGTAGCACAACTTCAGCTCGCCACATTCACTTGATAGAAATTAAATACAGTGAAGATACGAGGCCTAGTGCCCAGCTATAAGCCTCACAGCAACAACACAGCAAACTGTGCAAACAACTCCAAGGTGCAGAGATTACTATCCACCCAATCCTCCTGGGTGTGGGTGGGACCATTTACAATGCCCATACCCTTGATCAACTAAAAATATTAGGGATTGACTCACAAAGATCTGAAACACTTGCAAAAAAACTCCATGCCCATTCTGTACAACTTGCGCACACACTTACCTCTACCAAACGTGCCATTTGTCATGCAAGATCAGCGTCATTCACGTCTTATTGTTTCACCTAGGCATATCACTGGCTGCGTTGTGCCTTGTTTTAGAGAATGTTGTGCTTAACGTCCAGAGTCGCCTAAAGCCATGCGCCAAAGGACAAGTTCACTCGAAACTGATGGATTGAGATGCGAGTGTACTGAGCTCTACCCTCTTCCCTTCTCTTTCTTGCAATGCTAGTTCAATGCTTCCTTCTGCTTGCTCTGTTCTGATGCTCAAACACACACGATACGTACACTGGTTGCCAGCTGCCTTCCGCCAACAGGGTCCCTCCCCAAGGACTACTTGTTTACGCTGTCATCTTCTCTACCCCGGGCACTTTACAAAAGGGTTTTGAGCACGTCTCTTATCAAATCCAGAAACAGAGAGAGTTCTCTAAAACAAGGCACAACGCAGCCTTCCAGCAATAATAACCTCCAACCGAATAACTAACCCAAATAACCATGATTCAGCAACAACCATGATTTGACGTGACACATTGAAAATGAAGACACTCATCACAACACTGGTGCCCTAGAGCAGCGTGCTGCCAGAAACCCACCCAATCCACATTAACTTTCCTCTAATCTTCTGGTGAGGGAGACTCACGGCTCTTTGAGCCAATGTGTCTCTCTTTCCTTAATTGATGTAGGGAGAGTTTTATCAGCCTACGCAGCTTGTTCTTTTTCTTTTTCTTTTCTTTTCCTGAACGCCGTTTCTGCTGCTGCTGCTGGTGGTGTTTTGGTGATAGGGTTGCTGCTGCTGGGGTTGTTGCTGCTGCTGGTGGGGATTCGGGTGCAAAGGCTGCTGTTCCTGGGGGCTCTTGTGCAAGGGTTGCTGCTGCCGAGGTTGCGGTGCCTGCGGTTGCAAGGGCTGCTGCTGCTGCTGCTGTGGTGACAGCTTGGCTAGGAGCCCCACCTGTCTCTGATGTGCAGCTGAGGATAGCTGCAGCGCAGGCTGTTCCGTCCTCTCAGCTGGACATGCATTTAGAAGAATGTGTTGCAGTTATTGAGAGGGATAGAAGGTGTTGCCAATTCTGTTTGTCTGCTTGAACATCAATTATGTTGTGCCAGTCACTTAAACGTAATCACACAAAAACGTGGCTCGCACCGCTCTGTCGGGTGCTGGCTCAGGACCCTGGGCTTAGCAACATCAATTGGATGCATTGTGTCTAACAGGGTACTACCCTGTTGTATTGTATAGTATACAATTTCAAGGGAATTTTAGACATTGGTGCCAAACAAAACACAGATCTCATCAAAGCAGCAAGAGCACTGTGAAAGCGGCCATAATGTCAAGCCAGAGTTTGGACCTGCAAGGGGTTACTGCTCCAAACCATCTCAAAATTTCGACCAATTCTTTTGACAACCTGCCTCCAAAAAATCCATCTTGGAATGGAATGGTCCGTATGCAATCGACCATTCCAAAGATATACAGCTCTTTGCACACACCTGCGTCTCTACAGTCTTGCCATCTGTGTCATCAGCACCGGAGGCAGCAGCAGCAATGTGGGCGGCAGCACCAGCTTCATGAGCAGCAGCAGCACCAGCAGCGCGAGTGCTTGCACCAGCTTCAGGAGCAGAAGCAGTGTTGGCGGCAGCACCAGCTTTGGGAGCAGCAGCAGCAGCAGCAGGGCGAGCTCTAGCACCAGCTTCAGGAGCAGCAGCAGTGTGGGCGGCAGCACCAGCTTCAGGGGCAGCAGTGTGGGCGCCAGCACCAGCTTCAAGGGCAGCAGCGCGAGCATTAGCACCAGCTTCAGGGGCAGCAGCGCACGTACCTGCGCCAGCTCCAGGAGCAGCAGCAGTGTGAACGGCAGCACTAGCTTCAGGAGCAGCAGCAGTGTGGGCGGCAGCACCAGCTTCAGGGGCAGCAGCAGTGTGGGCGGCAGCACTAGCTTCAGGTTCATCAGCGTGGGCGGCAGCACCAGCTTCAGGAGCAGCATCAGTGTGGGCGGCAGCACCAGCTTCAGGGGCAGCAGCAGTGTGGGCAACAGCACCAGCTTCAGGGGCAGCAGCAGTGTGGGCGGTAGAAACAGCTTCAGGCGCTGTAGCAACACCACAATCTCCGTCATCACCCCCATCACTGCGCTCGTCATCTCCTTTGGTGCTATCGCAGCCCTCTACCGCTGGCACCAGCCTTCACTGCTGCTGTGATGGGAGCCCAGCTTCCACCCTGAAATGAATTATGCAAGGAAGAGAAGTAATTGCCAATGTAAGAGCAGTGCTCTTACCAACAATCATAAATATTCAACTAAGCGCCGTTAAAAACAAGCCTTCCTGAGGTGCGACACTGTGGTGTTGCTTCCGAGTGATTGGTCTGCCTTCCTTCAATTGTTGGCTTGCCTGCCATCAAGCACTCATACTCAGCCAGTGCGTCAATTGATGCAGGACTAATTATGTCCTGTGATTGGGAACACATTTTTACCTGGTTATCTGATCTGTAATCCTGCTGCGAGCACTCTTGTCGCATCTGCTTCCGCACTTGACTCCAGAATGCATAACACACACACTCTCACTCACTGAATAGCTGACAGGGCTAGCAGCCCAGTGCTAAGCTGCAGCGAGGCCACTCTCTGGGATGCATCCTGGCCTGTGTGCAATCAGGACATCAGGGTTTAAAAGCTTAGACAGCTTGTTGTGTGAGCACATTGCGTGAGCACATTATGTGCTGCATACTGATCTGCATGGCGATAATGGAAACAACAATAAAAGCATTGAAGCAAGGGAAAACAACAAAAAACATAAAAAAGGAAGAACGCAAAACCCCTACCTTATGCTGGACACCTCCAGAGAACTTAGAGGTGAACCTTTTACATTGATGCTATCAAGATTCCATCTTATGCTTTAGAGCTTATGCTTCCCTGGTGGATTCATCATTCAAAAACCTCTCTGTAGGACATGTTTCCCTGAGTGCACTCCTTGATCAAAATTTGATCTTTATGGGGGGGAAGGAGGAACGCCCACAAATGGGCTTGAAGATCGAAAAGATGAACCAAATGAATTTGGACACACCAAGATGGTTGCCAGACGCATCTGGAACTCCATCCCTATCCTGGCTACCGTCATGTTACGGAGCCCTGGCCAAGCGTGAGGAGGGCGACAGCAAGGAGGAGGTCCCCGGATCGAATCCTTGTGGCCGGGATGGAGATAAAGATGCCCTCTATCGGTGGGAGTCAATGGGAGGCTCTTTCCTTAATGCACGCGGCCGAACGGCAAGCGTAGATCTTTCTTTCTTTTCTTTCCTGGCTTGAAAGGGGGGCCTGTCCCCAAGACTCCGTATTGTCTGAGTCATCAATTCTCATCAGAAGCATCAATTCTGTTCAAGGTGTTGGCCTGCATGGGCAAAGTAAGAGTGGTGATTAGTAAAGGCCCTTTGCAAAAAGTCTTTAAGAGTGGCCAGGTCATTCCGCAGGTAAATGAATTGCCTGGGGTGTACAAGTACAACGTAGCGGGCGGAGTGCGCAGGGAGCCAAAAGGATGTGGTGCAAGTCCACCCGTTCTGCAATATAGGAATAGGAAGGTGCCATGGTGGCATCCGGCCACTGGATCTGGCCTGGTCCTTTTGGCCTAACGCTTCCGTCACGTTACAACAAGTGGCATGTGGAAGCACATGCTTTCTCGCCCCCAGATGAACTCACACACCTGTTGGAGGGGCTGAACAGGACAGATGACTGCTTATTTAAGACAGTTGCACTGATGGCAGCGCAGATGCAAAGAAAGAAAGTACATCAGGCCTGGTGCATGAGCGCTGCCCTCAGGGAATACATTTAGATGACCCCTAACCCCCTTCCAACTCCTCCCCCCAAGCTCAGGCCGCACTGGACTTTCTTCGTGACGTAACTATCTTGAAAGCGTCCTTGGCTTGTTACGTGGTAGCAATCTCTGTAGTAGTGGTGTACACTAAGGGATGAGATCACAGGACCGGGTATGCCGGGGTCGACTTCCGAAGATCCCAATAATTAGGATATACATTCACCACCCTAATGTCATACTGTGGTCTCAATCAATAGGCATCTTGCTAAGGAACACTGCGCTAAGACTCCGTAACATTGGTAGCGAAGCTCAGGAAAGTGCACAGACATTAATATGATATATTATATATGATATTAATATCATTATTACATTATACATTTTTGTCCAGGTTTCCATTTGTGATTAAAGATATCCTTGGCAGAACCAACATAGCTGATGCGCTCAGCCGGTACCCAATGCTATATGATAATGCCACACCAGAGTCGGTGGTAGTTGCGGCTGCAGGCTTAGCCACGCTAGAGAAATGTTACTTATCGGTAACTGCGGTTACGGGCGCATTGGGTGCTCAGTTATATGTTGCTACGGTAACTAAGGGGAGGGCCAGGGCTGCCGCTGAAAGTCTGTGCGCACAGCCCCAATCTGTAAATGACGAGAGCGAGTAGAACCCGCCTCATGTGAACTCCAACTTTCGATACGGTCTACCCTTCAGCAAGGTGGGGGGAAAGGAGGAGAAGTCCTTGTGCCACATCGGGGACGCCTGATGTAGGTGGCTCGGCACCTGGAACTTTTCACCAGGATGGACCCTTTGGGAAGGAGATCCAACAAGCTTATCAAGGTGATCCAATGTTCCATGACGTGCATTATACTGCAAAGTTCAAGAAGAGGTCAGGTGTATGGATGCTTGGCAACAGGGTTATTATTCCCAGCTGCCGTGTTTTGCGGAACAAAGTCATTCGAGCTTGTCATGATGAAGCCTTGCGCGGTCACGTTGGCATTACAAAGACACATGATTAAGTGTCAAGATTCTTTTATTGGGACGATTGTACTGTACAATTTGAGCACAAAATTACCTCTACCAGGCGTGCCATTGAAAATAAAAACACTCATCACAACACTGGTGCCCTGGAGCAGCGTGCTGCCAGAAACCCACCCGATCCACATTAATTTCCCTCTCATCTTCTAATGAGGGAGACTCAGGTTCTTTGAGCCAATGTGTCTCTCTTTCCTTAATTGATGTAGGGAGAGTTTTCTCTACCTACGTAGCTTTCTCTTTTCTTTTTCTTATTGGAACTCTTTGCGAAGAGACGTAGAGGATTATGTGAGGACATGTGAGATATGTGAGACATATGATGCATGTTAGATGCATAAAGCCAACAATAAGGTATACGCTGGAAAGCTTCAGCCACTATCTATTCAAGGCAGGTGTTGGGAGCACATTACCATGGACTTCAAGCTTGACTATAAAGTTAATAGTCAAGCTTTCAAAGACGCAGATGGCAATGATGCTATATTGGTAATTGTGGATCGGCTATCTAAGATGGTGCATCTGGTGCCTACCACAGAGTCTTTGACAGCCTTGGGCTTTGCAAAGCATTTGGATGATAGCTGAAAGACTGGAGTTCCAGACCTTCAACAACAAGCATAGTCAGCACAGTCAGCCTTCCAACCAAGAAAAGCCATGCCCAGCAGTTAACTGCTGAGCACAACTTTAGTCTGCATCCCAGCAGACTAGCTAGACTAGCTGCTAGCAGCTGCTGACCACAAGCAGAAGCCTGTGGAACAGCCCCCAGAGCACTAGTGCCAACACATCAAGTGCACGCCTTGCCCGGCCCCCAGACCACAGGCACCACCCTCCACTTGCCTTATATCAGCCATGCCTCCACTCGATGCCTAGCCCCTCTTCATCGCTGCCTACACAACTCCACCAGCGTCCCGTGCATGCTCCGCACCCCAGGACCAGCTGTATTCTGCAAGCCTCTTTAATGCCTAATGGGGGGTGGGTGCCACGCTAGCTCGCACCCACCCACCCCCCATGCTGGTGCGGCTGCTGTTTGCTGATGCACGCCACTGCCGCGTGGTGACGACAAGCAGAAACGAAACGCAAGTGCACGCAAGAGCGTGCACGGCACCAGCTGTCGTGGTTTGAGTCTTGAAGAAGTGAGCAAGCCATTCAGCACGCTAGGGAGGCTAGTTGCGGCTGCAGTACTCTATTCCACAAATGTGCAACACGAGCACGGTAGTATGTACCCTTGTGACTTGGGCATCCTCGACTGGGAAATGCATGGCTGCAAGGACAGAGTGATCACATGTGCATGCATGCCCTGATGGAATGCCATTCTGAGAACAGAACGCACTGCGCATGTTGGTTCCTTACTGTGCTGGCAGGCTGAGAGAGGCGGAGGAGTGCGGACTCGAGCTGGATCTCTCTAATCTTTTTGGTAGCCATCAGACCAAGGCAAGTCCGAGGCGAATTTTGGGATGGTGAGGTTTAAATTGAGGTCCATCCTATCTGCAGCCAATCATTCGGCTGGTTGACAAGTGTACCCAAAACTTTGGATGTTTCAAAAGAGAAGAGAGTTTCATCTTCAATATCAGTGACAGTGGCAAGTTTGGGTGTCGACTTACAACAACTGCCTGCACCCACCTTGGACACAAAGGGGGCAGTCTGCCATCCTCACTCTCTGACTTGTTCTGCTTCTCGGCCACTTCCGCACTGTAGCTGTGCTTGGTGGGCTGATGTGCTAGTGCTGGTGCCAGTGCAAATGCTGAGCAGATGCCTCTCACTATCTCTGCAAATTTGCTGTGATGGGACTGATGCATATTTGCAATGTGAGATGCTTGAGGGGTAGGCGTTAAACGTGGTTCAGGCTCCCACCAGGGTCCATGGTTTGAACTCCTTGCACAGTTGTTTTCCATGTTGAAACTGATCAGCATTCTAGAATAAGAGGTTGGTATTTTTGTGACCGTGCAGTGAGAACATGACGGACAGTAAACGTTATAGAGGTGGTGCGTGCACGGGATCAGCGCGTTGTTGACCGATTGCTGCTTGTTTATACTGTCTTGATCTCTGTGCAAGAAAAGCTCTGAATACCAGCAGAGCAAAAATGGCTATCTGCGTGCTTGATCCAGCATTATCTTGATCGTCATACAAATGCTACAAGTGTCACGGACGTTCTGAATTGCACAATCGGTGTTTGTCAACAAGACTCATTTCAGCAGAGTGCATTCTCACTTGCAGCAGCAGGCACTGTCGCATGCATGCGGATGTACGAGGCTGGAATAAGCAAGATCTATTTTGAAGTGTGCTTTGTAAGAGATAACAAAGCATCCGATGCAGAGTGAGTTGCGTACTACGGCCAATGAACGCAATCCTAAATCTGCCATAAGTCAGGGAGTGGTGCTCTCAAAATGTACACCCTTAGCCTGTCCAGGAAGGAGGCATTGCTAACACCAGCAAGCCCATGCACTGTTGTCAAAGTGCAAGTAGCGCCTCCTGTCCGTGTTACACACTCGTTGTTATTTAAAAATATTCATCATGATACAAATAGCTTGACAAAAACTCGGTATTGTTAAACACATTTATCATGATACAACGTGACGGATACTTGATCACCATAGCATAAATACTCAACCATTCTCCATAGAATTAAGGTAAAAATTATTTTGTTTCTCTTTATGATGTCAATGATGCTTTTTTTTGCTTTTTGCTTTTACATGAGCGGCCCCCAGCAGGGACCTGACAGCAGAAGAAGAGCCGCAAGAAAGAGCGAGAACAAGAGACGCTGGAACACAACTCGAGAAAAGGACCAGCCCTGCTGAGAACCCACGGAGAAAAGACAAGGCCTAGGCAAGGCCAAGCTGACAAAGACACGCGGGAGAGCAGTTGCAGGAAGGAAACTTAACTCAAGTAGGAAACAACACCCCAAGCTCCACCCAAAGCAAGCGGCAGAAGGAAAACTGTTCAGACCAAGAAGGACACAAGCCCAGAAAAAAGGCAAGGCCACTGGAAGCAAGAGAGAACAACAAAGACAGAAGAGACTCACACAGAGTTGAGACCCACACAGAGTTGAGTTAGCGGGGAGCTGAAGTCAAGCGAGCAGAGAGCAGCCAGGCAGGCGAACGAAGGCTGACTAGCAAGGAAACAGAAGCAAGGCGTCTACAGAACTGAGAGAGGCAAACGCAAAAGGAAGCAAGGAGAGGCTAACTCAGCCGAAGATCCCTACTGACGGGCGGCTACTCACGGCTAACCTAATACCCCTCCACCCCCCAAAGCGCCCCACTCCAGCCACAGACCGGATCCTAACCCCTCCCCCCTACAAGACCACACCACTCCGAAGCCGCCCGGCCACCTCAACACCACTAAACTACACTCCGCTAGAGGTCTACCTCTTCAAGGGTGAGGTGCACTGTTGACTTGAGGGCCTGACCAGAATCATCACCATGACCGGTCCAATTGCCACCACCGATGGGGCCTTCATGAGCGTCTTGCTGAACAGCAAGGAAAGGGTTGTCAGCTTGGATCTTGTCCCAGCCCTTCGGCAGAATGTTGGTGGAGGCAAAATCCTGCAAGGAGCAAAGAAAGTTGAGGAGGGCAAACCTCCTGGCCCTCTCCGCGATGCTCGCTTGACCAGGCTGCGGCTGTTGCTGCTCCTGGGGCTGATGTTGCTGCTGCTGCTCCTCCTGGGGCTGATGTTGCTGCTGCTGCTGCTGCTGCTGCTGCTGCTCCGGCTGCTGCTGCTGGTGATGATGATCTTGCGGCTGCTCCGGCTGCTGCTGCTCGTGATGTTGATCCTGTTGCTGCTGATGCTGCTGATGCTGCTGCTCCTCACGATGTTGATCGTGCTGCAGCTGCTGTTGCTGCTGCTGCTCCTGGGGCTGCTGCTGCTGCTGCTGCTGCTGCTCCGGCTGCTGCTGCTCGTGATGATGATCTTGCTGCTCCTCCGGCTGCTGCTTCTGCTCTTGGTGATGATCTTGTTGCTGCTGCTGCTGCTGTTGTTGCTGCTACTGCTGCTCATGATTATGCTGCTGCTGTTGCTGCTGCTGCTGCTGGCCTCTCGGGATGGCTTGGAGTTGCTCCCAACCTGGGAAGGCTGAGAGGGGGCGTTGATGGCGGTCGGTATTGTCCACTCTGCGCTGCCTATCTTCGATGTGAGCGAGGCGGCGCAGGTTTTTTGGCGGGTCTGAGCACGGGTGATGGCATTGAGGGAGGCAAGGGCGACCACTGCCCAGGCGCCAGGATGAATGGTAGGGGAGGGGGGGGCTGCGAGCCAGAGGTGTGAAGGTTGGAGATGGACACCTTGGGGAAGGTGTCTTTGGAGAAGGTTGCGGACTGCCACTGCTATGTGACAAGACCAAAAGCAATGGGAGCGGAGAGCAGAGGCAGGGTCAGGGCTGTCAGCTGTGTTCCACCCACAGCCGCACTTTTGAGCGGGATAATGTGGGCGCTGCCGCTGCTGCTCCTGCTGCTGCTGCTGCTGCTGCTGCTGCTGCTGCTGCTGCTGCTGCTGCTCTTGCTGCTGCTGTTGCTGCAGGGGCAACTGCTGCTGCTGCTGCTGCTGCTGATGTTGCTGCTGCTGCTGAGTGAGAAAGAGGAGGTGCCACCACACTTCCTTCTTGGAATTGCGCCAAGGGAGGCGCCAGACCATGGGAAGGCGCTGGCACACCTCTTGGGCATTGGCAGCTGCGGTCCGGTGGAGGTTGGGGTGGGGGGTGGTGGAAAGGGTTAGGGCTGTGTGGGGACAGAGATGGAGGCGGGCAGTGCGAAGGGAGGTAAGGGGGGCTTGGAGATGGTTGCAAACGATCCGCACTGTGAAATGCTTGGCTGGGCCAAAGAGGGGGAGGGCGGGGACAGTGCTGACGGGCCGGTGTAGACACTCAATATAATATATAATTTTTGCAAGTGCGGACGTGTTCGAACACGGCGCTAGTAGTGTAGTGGTTATCATCGATGCTTCCCACCACCATGGCATGAGCATTGGACCCGGGTTCGATTCCCGGCTGGCGCAGGGTTCATATTTTTGCACGTTCCAAGACCTTGCAGTTTCCTGGATGGATGCGAACGTGTCTGCAATTGTGGCAGCTTGACAAGCCTGAGTCCAACGACATGCACTGAAGAAGGGAAGAAAACGTGCAAGTAGAAACAAAAGAAAAGAAAAACTACGGAGGCAGAGGAACTCCACAGTCCCCACACTCCTGGTGCCCCCTGTCGCAAAACTGCAAAACTGTTGCATGTGGATTGCTCTCTGCACACTGGACGGCTCCGCGTGCTGACCACACCGCCGTATTCCTGAGAACGTCAGCTTCGCGCCAATATATTTGTTTTTTCTATCCGTCCAGTTTGCGGGCCATTAGGGATGTTTGCAGCGACAGACAGCTGTGAAAGTGAGTAGCAGAGCCCGCCCCAGCCTCCTCCCCTACTTTTAATGATGCAAAAATACTTGTATGTATAAGAGCAAGCCTGCCACTGTGTGTCTGGTGGCCTGGAGAGGTGTGGCTTAGGCAAGCAAGCACACCCTGCTCGACACGGTGTTCCCTCTAGCGCGCCACACACTGCTCAGTTTCAAAAGATAAGCACACCTACAGATTCCTGAAAGCCTCTGCTATCTGGTGAGCTTGTTATCATGGCGTGGTGTTGAAAATTTAGGCAGCTGTCTGCAAGGTGGATCACCAGCTGGCGCTGCAGCTTCATGCCCTCCAAGCACCAGTTTCTACTAATCAAATCCCAAATAAAAGGGCATGGCTGTGCTCCTGGGATTGCAAACTATCACCTCGTCTGGTTTTTATCGCTCCCTAATTAGGTTTTGGAGTGTTGTGGACGGCTGCCAGCAAATAGGTACACGCGCTGTTTGCCTGCGCTGCGCGCCACAGGCCGCACCGTTCTGGCAGAAAATCATACTGCTCTAATCCTTGAGTCATAAGCTTTCTAACACACCCTATTTTGGGGGCCATCCCTCATTGTGCATGTGGGCGCTCTGCATACCTGCCTGCTTCGCGCCCTCCAAGCACCATTTTGCACTAATCAAATCCCAGGAAAAAGGGCATGTCCGTACTCCTGGGGGTGTAAGCTTGACTCCGCGTTCACACCCTTCACTATGAGACAGCAACTTGAAACCAAAGTTTTTGTGGGCAAACTGTGACCTTTGTGAGGCTGATGATGATGTCCAGGATGAACAACATGTCCTCTTCCATTGCACACATCCCCAGGTGGTCTCTCTCCGCAGGAAATATGCTCCCTTGTTCTCACAGGCAGAATCTCATGATGTGTCTGCTTTTTTGAACCAGAACAACAATAAACTTCCTTATTTCCTTCATGAATTGATTGCCTTGTATGAGCAGGCTAGCAGTCGCACTTCTTGACTGAAGGCCTTATCCTTGTAAACCTTGTTCCCGTGGGCAGGTACAGCAATGGATATTCCTTGCCTCATGCAGGCCCAAGCAGAGACACTCCACCCCTGAGCACCATCTACAACTCGTCAAATTCCAGAACCACTCCTGGGCCAGCTTCCTCGTGGCGCCTATTGCGCACCCACGCCATGAGCCAGCTCCAATGTTGCTTTCTCTCCCGCTGCACGGCGGTCGAGAAGGGAGAATCCAAACATCCAGGAGCATGGCTGAAAATTCTCCAGATCCCCATTAGCTCTATTTCTGGCTTTCTCCTAGGCTAGCTGTGTTTTGGTGAGGAGGGTTCACGAAGCAGGCTGATGTCTAAAGTATATATAAAATCAGAGATATAAAAGCAGAGGACACCCTCCCTACATCAATCAAGGAAAGGAGGCACATCGGCGTAAAAGAGCGGTAAGTCCCCTCCATCACACCTAGGATTAGCCAAATATGTGTCAGCATGCCTGAAGCGCTGTGGCAAATTTACGTCCTTGCGCATGTTCTCCAGATCGGACCGGCTACAGGCACTTTTTTGCTTCAGCTAAGCTGCCAACGTAGGCAGGTTCAGCTAAATAATCCTTCCTTTCCTTTCCTGTGCTCAGTAGGTCTGAGGGTCCTTTTTGTGAGACCCTTTCTAGTCAGATAAAGAACACTTCCTTAATGCATGCGGCCTCTTTGGTTGGCATGGTCTTTTCTTTCTGACAAACACATCTATGCAATGTAGAAACTAAGGAAATTTTAAAGGGAAAAAGGGGGAAGGTCAAGGACCAAGGCGAAAGCTGGTCTTTGCTTTGAAATTGACAGCTGCTTCTCTCATCTTCTGGAGGTAAAAAGCAGATGGCGCAAACCTGTCCAAGAAGCAAAAGTGCACCTTGCCCAAAGTGATTTGACGTCTCTCTCTGCTCATTTGATTGGAAAGGCTGAGCAAGATGACCTGTGCCCTGAAGCATGCCCAGCTCTCACCGATCGAGCGTTGGCTCACCTCACATATTTTATCAAAGCCCTTACTGAGAACCAAAGCAAGCACAAGTTTAAAAACAAAGAAACAACATTTTGCCAAACTGCAAGATGCATGTCCGAAACAGCCTCTGCTTTGCTTCCACAGATCAAGCCATGCCTGTGCTCATCCTTGCAGCACACAGCATATGTGTGCTACAAGCATGCTCACTTTACACCTGGAAAGCCACGAGGCCCTGCAGGATTTCCCGTTGAGCCAGTCTGCTTTGATGCTGGAACGCCTGAAGGTGGCGGGCTAAAGCAGCCTGCGCATAACACAGCGATTCAATAAATGGGCACACATGGCACATGCATAGTAAAGTCGGTGCTTGCATTCAGCGCTGACACTTACAAATGCCAGGTTCTAACTCCTTGCCCAAAAGCATAATCTAGTGGAGGTCATGCCCATTTTTTGGATGGTGAACCTGCGACCCGCCAACCGGGTCTCCTCTGCCCCCCCTTATGGTGTTCTTACAAAAGGGGTGCATGTGTTCCTAATTTCATTCTACATCCATCTGCATACATGTCGCAACCACAGCAAGAACGTTCACAAACCCTCATCCTGATTGCAATATGCAAATTGCCACTAGCCTGGGATTGGAGTTGATGTGCTGCATCCCTGGTAGGTACATACTGCAGAGAACTTGCATCACTGCAAACAATCAATTACGTGCCTCTGCAGTGAATGCACTTATGTGAAAGAATATTTTCCCTTAGAGCACATGCTTGTGAGCAGTTGTGAAGAAGCAGAGGTGGACCCTCCCCCCCTCCCAAGGTGTTCCTAAATTGTTTTTGCATAGGTTGCCCCAATCTTGGACACTTAGGTTTGTAACAAAATGTATGACACAAGGGTTTAGATGTACAATACTTTGAAACTCCCTGCCAAAATAGCCGCGGCTGAAACCCGATTTACACCACTTATCCTCCATTCCAGATCATCCACTGCACCAAATTGGGTGAGTTGTGGTGGTTTGGAGTTATATCAAAACAATATCATTGCAAAAAAGCCTGAAAGGACCCAGTGGTTGATAGGATACACAATTATAGCCATTTTTTCAGACTAGATTGTGCTAGAAATCAAGATTTTAATCTCCAATTTCCTCTTTTTGTGGTGGAGGAGGCTCACGGCTCTTCTGAGCCAATGTGTCTCCTTTTCCTTAATTGATGTAGGGAGAGTTTCCTCTGCCTACGTAGTTTTTCTTTTCTTTCCCTTTTTTGATTGTGCAGATTGTCAGCAAGGCATGATGAAAAGGAATTGGCATATAGCGCTACACATCACATTTTCCAGCGCTATTTAGCGTTATATAGTATCATATTATAATAGCACTATCTAACAATGCTACTCCCTAAAAATCGGCATACAGCGCTATAAAAGGGTCATCTATAGCATTAAATAAAGCTATATAGCGCGATACGCGATACAGCGCTATAGGCCAACGCCAAATTCTACATATAAAAGTAAAAGAAGCCTTATTTTGAGATTGAGAATGGTCTCAGGATGGAGTTCTGGGCCGTTTTGGGGTGGTCTGGGGCCAAAAGAGTGATCTGGGGTCCTTTGATCTTCACCGGTCTTTGGTGAACATGAATATATCCTTTAGAATGAAAATGGTTGGCTTGACTAGATTGGAGGAAGGCACCGGGAAAGAGCAAACCCAGCGATATAGGGAAGTTCCCTACGTCTGGTAAAAAATATCATTTAGGGATAGCAAGAGGAACAAGTTGTCAAGAGCGCCCTGACACCTGGGGTACAGCACGCCCAGCAGCAGCTCTCCCGCAGAATGCTTTCAGTTACAAGTCAAGGAAGACAGCAGCAAGGAAACTTGCAGTGCCAGCAGCAGGTAAAGGAGCTGCATTAAGGCAAACAGCAGGGAGGGCATTCGCGATGCAAAATTGGTGGGGTTGGCCAACTTCACACACGCGCACGCATGCACGCACACACAGACACACACATCAATATATATAATATGTTTGCACTTATATCATATACATATTATACATATTTGTATATAATATGTTTGCAATAATAGAAATGAAGGAAAGTGGAGTTACTGTGGGCGAGGCAGTGCAATGCAGGAGGAGGAGAGTCCAAGCCCGCAGGCGCATGCCTGACACCCCACCAGACCCTCACTGGTTGTCTCCTGTCGGCTCCAAGCTTAGTTTAGGCTAGGCCTGTGAGCCTCATTGGCAAGGACACAGCTAGCTTGCTAGTTAGGGAAGTGCTCCATGTTGCACACAGCCGGACCTTGCTTGCGTACTCTTTTTTATTACTTTCTCTTTTTAGGAAGGGGGAAAGGAATTAGGAAGCGTAGAAGGGGTCTGGGCTCAGAGGTCCACCTACCCCTCCAGACATTCTCACTTACCCTGGCCCAGCAAAAATCACCATTTGACCCCATTTCTTTAAGAATGGCGTCTGTGATACCGCTGCTACCCAACTAAGGGTAAGGTTGACAAAATGGGGTTGCTCAGAACGTTCCTTTTGTTCACCATATTGCTCCCTCTTCCCTTTTGAGCACCATAGCACAAACACCAAGCCGTTTTTTCTTCTGAAATTGCTGTACAGAGTTGTGCCTTTGCAAGCACAGGACAGGACTGCATGGAAAAGCATTGGGAAGGGTGGGGCCAGGGAGGCCCGGAAAATTTCCCTTTGACCGATCTTGCTAAAACAGCCCAGTTATGACCATCTGAGTTAAATAATTTGCCAAAAACAACGAGTGAATCAGGACAGGCCCAGCTCAAGTGGGAAAGGTGCAGCACTCACTTGGCTCACAGACATCTGCTCCTCAGCCCTGCTTCGCTCCTGCGCCACAAAAGGCTGCAGCTGCAGTAGCCCAGGATGGTGTGCATGCATGGCACCTGCGCACAGAGAGGAGGCCTGCAGTGACGTGGAAATGCTTGATTGGCCATTTTGATTGGCCATTTCATCGTGTGGATTGCGGCACAAAAACAAGGCGCTCGCTGGTCCCGCAAAGTTAGCATTCAGTAAAGGTGTGGGATGATTGCAGATAACCAGTTTAATGATTTTTAAGTATGTAAAAATGTGCGTGAAGGCAAAAGTTAATAGAATTATGTTCGAAAGTTTTCCAGAGGTTGCAGATTTTTTTGAGCAGGCCGTCAGATGTGAGAGGATTGTGTACAGCTGGACTTCACGCATATTGGAGAAAGAAGGTTTTCCTGAGTGTTCAGGGATTCTGTTTTTATGAACAGGCCTTGACTTGAATGAGCAATGCGTGCAGCTGCATGATGTTTTCTATAAATGCAGCTTTTTGAAAAGTGCAAGGAAGTGTGTCTTCTTTGCCTTCACATACAGGAGCAGTGAGTAGCTTGTCCATGTAGTATTTACTTCACACTTTTTGAGTTTTAGGGCCAATAGGGGCTGATTGCTCCTTCCAGGACATGTGGGGCACCCAAAAATGATTATTGAGGAGAGACAGGAATAAGGCAAGAAGTATAAAATAAATACTTTTTTGAGGGGTGCGGAATGATAATATTTATGTACGGTATGCAGGGGAGGCAATTAGCATGATTGTAAATGTTTTTTATCCTATGATAACATAACTCAACAGAGTTGTTCTATTTGTTTTCCTTCTGTCAGGTGCAAAATTATAGCACTACTAATTAGCAAAAGAGTCTTTTATGGCCATTTCAGGCAAAGCTGCTCGTGGAGATAATTATAAGACACCTTTCCCAACATGCAAGTCGTGGTGAACATTCATGGTGCCTTAGGTTAGTCACACTGAGCAAGGGCACAAGCATGCTTGGATTTACATTGGAAAATGTGGAAAGCGCGCATAAGTTGCTTGACATGGAAATGAACTGCATGAATGAAAAAAATACAAATTCCCGCCATCATCCAGGCCAAAAATTGAAGTATGGAGGTACAAGAGAGTGGGTTTTGCAAGCCTGCAAAAGCAAATGATGCACAATACAAAATTCTGCAAGCATACGGATATGCAACTTTCATATATTATGCACACTCTTTAATTCATTATGCATTATGCTCCTCAAGTACAACAGCTCATTGCAAAAGTGAGGTGTGGACCACTGCTTCCTGCAGTGCATTGTTCTTTGCCAGGAGCAAAACCTGATCAAGCAATAGCAAAACATGTGCCCAGTCCAGAAGGTCACAAAAATTTAAACGCTCCTCCTTTTTCCCCAAATGTAGGACGCCTTTCCCCCGCCTTGCCCTATGCATTTCATGCACCCCAATCCTGATCTTTTGAGAGCACACACACACACACACACACACGTATCTGCACCTGTCCTTGCGTCCAGAAAGCAGGGCTCCTCTGTGCCAGGCCTAATGAAGGGCATCCACCCCTGCAAGAGAGCGCACTTTCCAATTCTTTGAGAAGCAAATGTGATGTGCTTCATGCACAGGGCCTGGTGAATGGAGCCCCTTCATCGGAGTGAATTTTCAAGTGCAAAGGAAAACAAACCAAGGACATATGTAGTTATCTCATGGGGAGATGCGTATTTGTGCAATCAGAACCACTCTTCCTGAAAAGTCCTGGAGTGGAAATGCATTTAAAAATATATGCCCTCCAGTTCTTTAAAAAACCACAAGCATTTTTCAGACTGGCTCACACAATGCAAGTGCATGCAAGCATGCTGGAGATCAATTGCTCTGTAAAATAGCATTTTGTTTTGAAGCACTTAATACACAGAGAAAGTAGCGTTACTCGCTCAACTGTTGCAGAGCTGGCCAATCCGGCGCATGAGCATTTCTAACGCAGCATGATGCATGCATAACTGTTACATTCGTCCTATAAACCATAGAGCCCCAAGTTATTACGGGAACAGATCCCTCAGTATCCCTTTGAGTTGTTCAAGGGGATGTGTCTGCAGATGCAATGGCTAAGCACACTTCTAAGCACACCGCAGTTTTATTGCACAGGAAATGAGGCGACAAGGGCCAGGGCAGCCCTCCTCTTAAAAGAGGGTGAAAGCATGGCAAGAATCACACAGTGTCATAACGCCCTTTCTAAAAGGAAACTGTTAGATCGTCTGCACCCAGCTACCCTACACTTTTACTCATCCAGGATGAAGGTGAGTCATTTCCTGAAACACGCAACATATTTCTCGTTTTCCCTGCCAAAAGCTGGAATGCAGCAAACCACCAATTGGAGCTAGAACTTAGTTGAAAGTTTTGGTGATGATGCCTCCATGTGCCTTACAAAACCCCTCTGCAGTGTCTTAGGCATTTGCTGCTTGAGGCCTGTGCCTCAATACCCTTATAACAATCCTGACGATGGAGGTTGATGGTTGGTGGCCTGTGCCTCACTACCCTCATGAAAACCCTGACGATGATCATCCTGGTCAAGTAGTTAACCCTCCTGAGAGAAACCCTTATGACCACCCTGTTGCCTTTTATTTCCACCGCTTTATTCATGGAACCTTAATGTTTCCTGATTCTTTTCATGCTGCTGCTGCTGCTGCTGCTGCCATGCCCCAGCAATCGAACTTTTCCTTGCCAATCTTCCAGCTGCACCTCATCTTGCGCTATACGCCGCAGGATCCCTTACATCTGCTTAAACAGCCAGGATCCCATACACCTGCTTAAACGGCCTTCTTGAAATAGAATGTCTGACCTGCCCTTTCTACCACTCTGCTCCCTGTTGGTGTGCTCTCGCCCAATTCCTTAAGCACCTCTTTGTAATGCGGGAGCGCTGGAATCGAAATCTGAGGTGCTCAGAAGCATTGAAATTAATCTACAAAGCTTTGCAGGAAATCAATCTTGCAGGAGTGGAAGATATCCAAACTACAGCCAGTCAAGGCTTCATCAAGGGCCATTGTAGGATGTGCACATGAGGACCTTTATGTCGCCTCAGACGCAGGTTCCAGTCCACTCTGTATGCTGGGAAAAAATTTCCTGGAAAGCTGGAACCAATTTAGACATAGAAATTTAGATTGGTTTGTACAGGACTCATGTCTGTCTTTCACTCCTCTTGTCTTCAACAAGAATTGTTTGCAAACCCTCATCTTTGTGCATCACACCCGGCTGAATGCGTGAGCTTTGCTGTGCACAAAGGAAAGCAAAAACAAATATAAGCGCTGCACTGGCAAGGAGCTTTGCACCTGCCTTTGGGCAAACCTGGTCCAGACCCACGTACATACTCAATGAATCAGGGTGAGGATAAGAGGTACCATGACCCATCTTGGGTAGAGCCTGGCCCCTGGAGACCCTGGATTCCCTGCTCAACTATAGCTGCCACTCAGACAGCACTCTCAACCACTACTCATTGCTGAACCCCTGCTGTTATGCAGACCCACCTTGGGCAGAGGCTGGGCCATGGCCACCCTGCATTGCCTGCTCAACCACTGTGAGAATGCAGACTCAAACTCTGCACTCTCTGCAGCCCATTGGGCCATAGCTGCCTGTGATGCATGAGCCTCTTGCTGCACCACGTCCAGCAGCTGCAGGAGCGTAAACACAAAGGACGTGACTTGGTGGGGTACACAAAAAGAGAGCCATACAGCATAGGTACAAAGGGACCCTGTAAAACAGAAGTAAGGGGCTTGGGCAGGTGCACAGGTGCAAAGGCGCTAAAATGCCATGGATCTTGGAAAGGACGCCTGGCTGCTAGATGATTGATGCTGGTGGTCCCAGCCCCCTCATCCCATGCATCATGTTTTGAGGTGCACAGCAAGAGCGCATGTCCAGCCCACTACGTCAGTTTTAAAAAACAAATGATTCATCTGGTTTCCTCATAGGTGCCTCCTTCATTGTGACCTTCAGGTTTCATTCCCTCGCAAAACAACCAAACAATCCAAGCAGGAACACGAGCACCTCTGAACCAGGCATGGCTCTACAATAGGGCCAAAGCGGCTCATCAACAAATAAGGATCTGATTTACATCCTTGTCTCCATCGAGCCATCAAGAAGCTTGTGAAACTGCCAAAATCAAGGTGCAGCAGCATTGCAAATCTCTGACTACGCCAGGGGGCCCTTTTAACCTCAGATGACAGCATAAGGTTGAAAAGCAGTGAAAACTAATTTTTGTGGCCTTGCCAGTTCAACTTTCACAAATATTAAGCACATTTCCACAGAAGTGCATGCAAACACAATACCCTGTAGCTAGTATAGTTTTGAGGGACCTCCGGTGAGACCCTTGCTAGCTTGCCGGTTAAGGGACCTTTCCATAATGCATGCTGCCTGCGGCCTGCGTAGGCTGTTCTTTTCTTTTTTTTCCTTTCCAGTACTTCGGTGCTCACTCCACACACAACTGTCAGAAGGGAGACCCTGCACCCACCCGTCCCTGTTGCTCGTAAGTGCTAGCCATGAATTGGCGGTGCGCATTCCAGGCACGAGCCATACCCCGTCGCCCTCGTATATCTCGGCTGCAGTGCTTCCACCAGAGCTCCTTGCTCCGCCTGCAGTACCACCAAACCATGACATAGCAAAAAGCACACTGAATGCACTACAAACGAAGAGGCATGGTGGCATCATAGCAACCACCTAACATGCCTGACATGATTGTTATGTTATCGTGGAGATTGTTATGTTATCGTGGAGAGCAAACTGAGCGCACAATATCTTGGCTGCAGTCCTTCCACCAGAGCTCCTTGCTCCGCCTGCATCAGTGCATTGAGAGTGCATCAAACTAACATTGAGGGTACATCGAAAGTGCATTGAGATGCATTGAGGTTGCAGGAGAAGTGCTTCTACTAGAGCTCCTTGCTCCACCTGCATTACCACCACAAGACCAGGAGTATAAAAAGGAGCACGACAAGCGCTTTGAGAGTGCAGAGAGAGAGAGAGAGAGAGAGAGAGAGAGAGAGAGAGAGAGAGAGAGAGAGAGAGAGAGAGAGAGAGAGAGAGAGAGAGAGAGAAAGAGAGAGAGAGAGAGAAAGAGAGAGAGAGAGAGAGAGTGCAGAGAGAGTACTTCCACCAGCTTGTTGGTCTGCCAGCATCACTACCAAAGCAAAGGCATAACGAGGCACACACAAAGCGCACATTCTGCTCCTCTGTCAGCACACTTTTGCGAAAGCAGACATAAGCGACCTGACCATACAAAGCCTGCTAATAACCTTTTTATGGAAATGTCCTGACAGGGAGTTATCCAAGGAACCAGAGGTCAGACAAGATCATTCTTTGCACATCATACAGCCTCAGGTATTGCCCGCAAATTTGCCCTCTCCAAGTTTGGTGTTAGCCTGGACATGTGCATTAGCTTATAACAGGTGCTCCTTAGTTGTTAAGGCTGTAATTCTGGCCAATGCCCCACCTTGAAATGCGTGATAGCATGATGGTGCATGTTTGCCAGGGCAAACATAATTGCTCAGGTGCCACAAGAGTACTGCAAAGATGGGCAATTATCGTCAGCATTCACGCACGCGCACACACACTCACAAGTTAAGTGTATGGACATCCTTGCTGGAACAATTTCTAAGACTTCTGATATCAAGCACAGCTCACACAACATGTAAACAACAACACCTTGTGCACACAAGCTGAGGCTTCTCTGTGAGCATGTGCCAGGGCTTGCACGCTGCTCCCTTGCTAGTCAAAACCAGTGTCAGCTTTAGCAATTTTAGCACATAACTCAGGACCTCTTGCTTCACACCATCGCGGCAGACCCTCACACTTGCCTGCACAGCCAACCCCTCACCGCCGCCTGCACACACACTGCTGCTACCTCCTGCTGCGGTGTGTACACATAATCTGCAAAGGGCCTAGTCCCTGCTGCCTGGCAGGGTGCAGGGGCATCCCCCGCCAGTGGAGCTTGAACGCCGGCTGCTGCTGCTGTATCCATTTGTTGCTCTGACGCGTGCTCTGGTGTGCTTGTATCCTGGCAACCACCATTGCTTGAGGGTCCAACCCCCCTGGATCCTCCTTGGAGGCGCTCCTCTTCCTTGGGCATTGCAGCGCTGGACCATTTAGCTGAAGTCAAGTTCATCCTGGGAGTTGCCGGCGCCACACGGGGTGCAGTCACTCCATGCGCGTTTGGCGTGGCAGACGCGAGCACACTTGTGCCTGCTACTCCTGGTTGCAGCTTGGGCTGGACTGTGGACACCATAAAGCAATTGAGGCAAAAATGACAGCAACAAACAGCAGCTTTCAGGAGGCCTCAGCAGATGGCATGCTGAACTCCAAAAGAGAGCATGCAAGCGAAACGTGTTCACACAACATGAGCAACCATACCTACATGCGTGTGGCCTGCGCTCACACAAAATGAGCAGGCAAACCTGAATGCAAGGCTCTGACTGCAGTGCACAGTGTGACTTCTCTTGGCTCTTGCCTGAGAGCAGGATGTGAGCTGCGCGCTGCTGCTTGTAGTGCCGCCTCCATGCACGCTGGATGCGTGTTGCTGCCAGGCGCAGTACCAGAGCTTGTACCTGCAATTAGATGCACAGCACAAAGGTATATGGGAGAATGAGGAGCGTGTGTTCCTGTGTGAGCATGCCTACAAGCATTGGCAGACATAGGCTTGCTGTGTAATGGGCTTATACATAATCACATAAATGAATAAAGGCATGTAAGGAGATTCTTACTTGGTCCGAAAGATTCCAAGATGCGAGCAGTTTTTGATTCTAGCCACAGACACAGAAAACACACACAGAGAGAGAGAGAGAGAGAGAGAGAGAGAGAGAGAGAGAGAGAGAGAGAGAGAGAGAGAGAGAGAGAGAGAGTAAAGTGCATGCTGCCACACCATTTCCTTGCGCTGTTGATCCAAACGCTGCGCCCGCAATACCGATGCCCGCCGCCGCCCCATGGCTCCCCTCCAGTGGCACTGGATGATGGTGGCAGCGCGGGCCTGTAATTGGTGGGCCAGCGCCAATGCCTGCATTTGAATGCATGTGTGTGTATGTAGAATTCACCCTTGCTGTTGCATCCAGCATTCATGAAATTATTGCTGCTTGTGTTCAACACTCACCCTTGCCCTTGCAGCCTTCCAATGTACAGGTAATGTCGTTACAGCTGTGTTGAACCTAACCCACGATGCTGCAGCCAACATTGATGAAGTATCGCTGCTTGTGTTCAACACCCACCCTTTTGCTCTTGCCGCCTGCACTTGGCGCTGGTGATGCACAAAGGACTGCTTGTGTTCAACACCCACCCTTTTGCTCTTGCCGCCTGCACTTGGCGCTGGTGACGCACAAAGGACTGCTTGTGTTCAACACCCACCCTTTTGCTCTTGCAGCCTGCACTTGGTGCCGATGACGCACAATAGGCTGCTTGTGTTCAACACCCACCCTTTTGCTCTTGCCGCCTGCACTTGGCGCCGATGACGCACAATAGGCTGCTTGTGTTCAACACCCACCCTTTTGCTCTTGCAGCCTGCACTTGGCGCTGGTGACGCACAAAGGACTGCTTGTGTTCAACACCCACCCTTTTGCTCTTGCCGCCTGCACTTGGCGCCGATGACGCACAAAGGACTGCTTGTGTTCAACACCCACCCTTTTGCTCTTGCCGCCTGCACTTGGCGCCGATGACGCACAATAGGCTGCTTGTGTTCAACACCCACCCTTTTGCTCTTGCCGCCTGCACTTGGCGCCGATGACGCACAATAGGCTGCTTGTGTTCAACACCCACCCTTTTGCTCTTGCCGCCTGCACTTGGCGCCGATGACGCACAAGAGGCTGCTTGTGTTCAACACCCACCCTTGCTCTTGCAGCCTGCACTTGGCGCCGATGACGCACAATAGGCTGCTTGTGCTCAACACCCACCCTTGCTCTTGCCGCCTGCACTTGGCGCCGATGACGCACAATAGGCTGCTTGTGTTCAACACCCACCCTTGCTCTTGCAGCCTGCACTTGGCGCTGGTGATGCACAAAGGACTGCTTGTGTTCAACACCCACCCTTTTGCTCTTGCAGCCTGCACTTGGCGCTGGTGACGCACAAAGGACTGCTTGTGTTCAACACCCACCCTTTTGCTCTTGCAGCCTGCACTTGGCGCCGATGACGCACAATAGGCTGCTTGTGTTCAACACCCACCCTTTTGCTCTTGCAGCCTGCACTTGGCGCCGATGACGCACAATAGGCTGCTTGTGTTCAACACCCACCCTTGCTCTTGCCGCCTGCACTTGGCGCCGATGACGCACAATAGGCAAATACCAACGCACGACGCGCTGGATCACACGTGCTGCTTGCTGCTTGCGCAAGTGCTGCAACCTGGAGGAAGGGAGCAGCAAATACACGGACTGAGCAAAATTAGCTGGAGGATACACACTTCCACCATGTCCATAGCAACACAGTGCCTTCTGCCCTGATGCCTGGACTGACAAGGTCCATATCCCAACTGCTTCTTTCCTGTTTCCTGCTACAGAGCCTCTGCCCACATCCCCGCTTTGAGAAGACTGCACACCTGAGGGTGTCTGCATGAGTGAGGCCCAGCTGGCCAAGGAGTAGCAGCTGGAGCCAACCTCTCGGGTTCCTGCAAGCAAGGGGAACTTGCAGGCCTCGTTTCTGTGAGGGTGTGTGTGAGTATGTGGGAGGTGAATGGACATGCCTTTCAAGGGCAAACATAGGTTTGAGATTGACTGGATGAGACATTCTTGGGGTTTAAAGCATGCATGCAGATAAATGGCAGCCGCGGCATTCATCCATTTTCAAAGTTGACCTGCAGTGATGGTTTCACAAGGAGGTAACTACAAAACAGGCACACACTGCATTGTCAATTTAACTCAAATAATGAGCATTGAAAAATTTCATGCAGCATGCATAGGGTCAGTACCACCTCAGAAGCTGCAACTGGAAACGGTGTTGAACTCTGGGTTATGGGGTGCTGTACGCATGCTACTGAAGCTCTGATGATAGTGCAGCTTGACAATGTGATTTTCTGATAATTGATGACGGCACTTCTTATCTAACAAGGGCCTGGATCAACACAAGTCATAGGAAGGCAAAGTTCCAGAAGTGGATGCCTGCCCTTTTTTGCGGATGCTCCCACCACCATAAATGCACGCGCACGCACGCACGCACACACACACACACTCACATACATACACACACACACCTTCCTTGATGGACAGCCTCAGACCCTCCTTTCTGCTGCTGCTGCTGCTGCTGCTGCTGCAGAGGCACACCCAAGGCCTCTCCTGCCTGCAGCAGGCATGCCTGGAAATGGGCCTGCAAAGCCAAGGATTTGGCACCTTAGGTGTTGGCAGATCTGGTCAGTGCTCATCCAGTGGCTGGCAAGCATGCATCTACCTACTGGTTAACAAGTCCAGGCATCTTTGCCGTCCTTGGCAAACCGACACAGACAGTAGGCTGTGGACGTGTGCAAGCCAGCTAGAAGAAGAAGGCGTTAGCTTGATTCATGACTCAGAACAAGCGGCGTGCAAATATTTTATCCATGCCATCTTCCTAAAGACTACATCTGGACTGCAATGCTTGGCCCATTCCCTTGACCTTGCAGCACTGCAACAAGGAGCTGGTATAAGGAGAAGCCTTTCCTTCCCACCAGCACAGCCGAATAGGACAAAGTAAACCTTGGGCCTTTCATTCATTTCTTCCTGTTGATGCAATTGCAACCACTGCGTCAAAAGTGGAATCGTAAAAATACAAGGTTGATAACATTATTATCCTGTTGACATCAGGAAGGTCAAGGTCTTTTGTACAACCAGATCAAGGCATGACGCTTAATATGTACAGAAATTAAGAAGTGGGTGGGCTTCATGGCATTTCTAACCATCAAAGGCACGGTCAGCATCTTTGCTGTATTTTGCTGGTGCTGAGAGGTAGGCACTCTACCACGTAGACGATTTCTAAGTTGATTTCCTCTTCACTACATACTCAAAAAACAACAGCCTGCCCATGCAGCCCCACTTTGATTCCTACAAAACATTGTATGGGCCACTTAAACACACACACCTGCATGTGGCCCACGCTCTGCTGCAGAGCCTGCAGTGCGCTTTTGGCTCCCCCTGAGCTGGCATGCTGCTGCAGCCCTTCCAGTAAGCTACCCTGCGCATGATCAAGTGAGCATATGCACACAGGGTTCCCAGATGAGTGCCTGTGAAGCCTTGCTGGAAGTAGGCGGCTTGGTTGAATATAGGTAGTGTGGGCAGCATGATCAATTGAGCATATGTTAACAGGGTTCCCAGATGAGTCTGTGAAGCGTTGCTGGAAGTAGGCAGCATGGCTCAATGGAGGCAGCATGGGTAGGCAGCGCATTGCTGCAGTAGGTGGCTTGGCTTAATGGAGGCAGCGTGGGTAGGGAGCACTTACCACAGTAGGTGTTTGGGCTAAAAGGGAGCAGCGTGGGTAGGTAGCATGGGGAGGCAGTGCCCTGCTGAAGTAGGCAGCTTGGGCTTGATTGAGGCAGCATGGTTAGGCAGCTTTTCGCTGAAGTAGGCAAAGTAGGCGGCATGGGCTAAATGGAGGCAGCATGGGTAGGCAGCGCTTTGCTGAAGAAGGAAAAGCAGGTTACATGGCATAATGGAGGCAGCATGGGCTAATGGAGACAGCGTGGGCAGGTAGCATTTGCTACAGTAGGCAGCATGGGCTTTGTAGAGGCAGCATGGGCTAATTGGAGTCAGCGTGGGTAGCCAGTGTTTTGCTCGTAACTTTGTACGTCACTTACGGGCAAAATGGAGGTAGCCTGGGGCAGACCCCGGTCTGATTCCTTGAGGTGCGCTTAGGGTCAGCTTCTCGTTACAAGGAGCACAGCACATTCAATATCCTCCTCGGTTCTTTACCATAAAGGCCGTCATCAGAAGCAGAGTTGAGAGTTTCAGGCTGTCATCAAAAGTTTGGCCAAGATTCTATGCATTGGAGCGGTTTGGGGCTTTGAGAGAACTCCCAGTGATGAAGCAGCACATATCAGTGTATGTCCTGAGCACACCTGGCTGGGCAAAGGCTATTCATTGCAGTCAAAGGCTTTCCAAAAAACTTGATTCGCCGACTACACAACGCCCAGGTCTCAAACTTCTGGTCCAAAGTTTCCAAATTCTTGAAGCAAGAAGCATATGACCTTTCACGACAGCAAAATCTGAAGCCCCTAGGAAGAGGATCGCATGTGGGAAAGAGCCAGACCGTGAAAAGTCATCAGCTGTAAGCTGCTTGGTTGCTTTTCTGCCACCCAGGAGTGTCCAATCCCTTTTTGCTTGACCACACGTCAGATAGTCTGCCAGAGATAGTGGGAATGTGATGTTCAAAATGATGGGCGATGGAGCAAAATTTTTAGATTATTCAGACCAAGGCGGACAGGTTCTCATATTGCTTCAGTTCAAAACCTTTTGACCGTATCTCTGAGCCTTGGGCCCTTGATCCCTTCAACCCTCGCCCTCACTCAACGCACCTGCAGCCGCAGGAACATCTCAAAGCGGCCTCCGCTCCGCGCAGGCTGCAGCTGAGAGGGCTGGCAAGCACTATGTGGTCGGGGCTTAGGTTGCACAAGCGGGCTGCCCAGCCTGTCCCTCCCCTGCTCCTGCTGCTGCTGCTGCTGCTGCTTCATGTATGAACGGGGCCAGCTGCTATTGAGACGGGGGATCGAACGGTGGAAGTGCGGCAAGGGTGGCGGCTCCTGCACCAAAGCGCCGGTTGCCGCGCTGGTATTGGTGCGGCTGCTGTTAGTATTGCTGCCGGGAGAGCGTCCAGTGCTTGCAGGTGTGTTGCTACTGCTGATGCTGCTGGTGGCATCACCATGGCTGCCGCCTTGGGCCTGTTTTTGCGAGCAGCTGGCTGAGGCTGGAACGCTGGCGGTCTGGCACTGAGGATGGGTGGCAGTGGTGTGAGCAGGCGATTGTTGTTGTTGGTGGTGGTGGGGCTGGTGATGAGTTGACTGGCTCTGCGGCTGGGTAGGCCTTGCTAACGAGTGTGGGTGTCGGGCACGCACTGAAGGGGAGGTGGGGGAAAGAACCTTGGCACCCAGCTGGCTCCGCAGTTGCTGTGGTGTGAGCAGCTGCTTGCCATGAGCAGGGGATGTGGGAGCTGCGAGTTTATCATGGGAGCATATAGATGAGCACTTGTTGGCATGCCATGTACGGGAACATAGGATTGAGGGTAATACAAGTGTGTGTGGAAGCGCCGCAACTGCTTGTTCTCAAATGAAGTGCAAGCATCTTATAGAACTGCAACAAGGGTCACAAGCTGTGCAAGAAGTGGCCCTCGCATGAGGCAACCATGCACTCTGAAGATGATTGCCAGAATGATAAGAAAGCACTGCCTAGATTCATTGCGAGGCTTGTGGGGATGCCATACACTGACAGCGTTAAAACAGAACGACAAAGCTGGGAACCAGCTGAAAGAATCGCACAGTGAGTAGCAAAGGTTGCCATGAAGCACAGACCTTTAGTCGGGGTCAGAGTTGGTCTTGAAGGAGTTAGAGCAGATTTGGGACGGGGAATTGCACCTAGACCCCTGTGGACGCCGGCAAAAAGAATAGATGGATTACTTGGCGCGTTGAAATTGATGGGTCAATTGTGCAATTGTGTACTGCGTAATTACACCAGCACATGTGCTTGCAAGAGTGCACACGATCATGTCCGCAGCGATTGTTGCAGCACCTCCGTTGGAACAGTCAAGCTGTCCAATAGGGGTCAGCACAAATTGACATGCTCAGCTCTACTTTGACGGTATGCTACCTATTGAGGCAACGAGAGTAACGACTTTGCCCAGTGAGAAGCATGCTTTTCTCACCTGGCTGTGACCTGTGGACTTGGTGGAGCTGATGAGGCAGTTCCCGTCTTCCTAGGGTGGAATTTGGCAGTGGCGTGCGCACCATGTTGTTGCTGTGTGGTGCTGCGTGCTCGCAACTGCGGGCAGAAAACGGATTCTTGTCCACTGTCAATATGCGACTCTGCGCCAGTGTGGGAGGGGGTTTCGCTGAGGGCGTGCTTCATCCCCATGTTTCCAGGTGATCTACTTGCGCATTGACGCTCAAGAGCATGCCTGCTGGCGCTTAGACTTGCTGCATGTGAACACACTCGTAGTGAGACTTGTGACTTGGTTCCATTCCAAATTTGCAGCCTGCCGGACTATGTCGCACGCAAAGTCACATTCCACGCCGCAATATTCCCCCAGCATCCCCAATGCATCTGCACAGTATCTTCACCAGCAAGCGCCTATCTCACACATGGAACGGGGAGGCATCATGACCAACAACCGCAGAGATGCAAGGGACATTCAACAAAGCAGGGCTGATCACCACCTCATCTTTTCATTTTCACGTGACCGCTAGGCCATTACAAGAATGCAGGGCCTCATCTTCAATGGCTGCCCTTTGGAGGCCCTGCAGTCCAAAATCCCTGGCAGAGCTCACGCAGCAATGCTCACGCAGCGAAGGTCAGCCCACTGCTTATGATGCACAACGATTCAAGCTCAGAAATTGGCCAGGATGCTGCACCCGCACCTGCTGCTGCAGAGCCTGCTGGACTTTTGCAGCCAGCTCCATGCGCGCAGTGTCATTGATGGAAATGAGGTTGGTGGCCTCAACCTGGGCCAACAGCTTGGCCTCGTTCAGGCAGCGCCATTCCTCTCTCAGCTGGCACTCGCGCAGCAGCTGGTAGGAAGCTGGTGGCAAGGGGGCTGGTTCTTGGGTGACCACCTGTCGGGAAGTCAAGAGCGTGAGCAGGGGGTTTTGGCAGGCTAGCAGGGCTGGACGAGGCCACGCGCATGGCTAGCAGAAAGCCATGCGCGTGGCCTCGTCTGGAAATAGCATGGCTAGCAGAAAGCCATGCGCCTGGCCTCGTCTAGAATTAGCATGGCTATAGCAGAAAGCATTGGCAAAGTTTAGCGGTGGGGGCAATTTTGTAGGGGTGAGCCTGGCCGAAGCCTTTGGTGGGTACTTTGTGGATCATGCACAAGTTTTACACCTAGACGATGCAAGAGATCCCTTGAAGCTGCTGGGCACTGAATAAACCAAATTGCAACTCAGCAATGTCATTTAGATCATGGTACTGGTTATAAGCTGCAGGGTGCCAAACAGCACCTGTCAAGTGGGGCAATGTCAGACTTGATGAAGAACCACCTCCAACTGTGTGTCTGAATTCCAACAATTTTGGGTGGGGTGAACTTTGAGTCCTTTTTCTCAAATCTAAGGGGATGGAGTAAAGACAACCATGAATCAATGAAGCCTTAGTAATTTGAGCTGCATTAGAATTACAGTTACGTCCGACTGAGCAGAGCAGAGAACCTTGATCACCATGTACTTGAGTCAATATGTAGATGCCCCTGCAGAGAGAGCACCCATGCCTCATAAGTGTACTGAGCAGAGACAATTGGAAAGCAGTTTAATCCCTCCACTTACATAGGCATCATGCACACACACCCCACATACACACACGTGCGCGCACGCACGCATGCACGCACGCACACACATACAAGCGCACACGCGCACACACACACATTCACACTTCACACACACGCATGCTTGCATGCTCGCACGCATGCACTCACGCACCTGTTTATTTACACACACGCACACACGCGCGCGCGCACACACACACACACACACACACACACACACACACACACATACACACGCCCAGATAGCAAGTGTACATGCAAGCACATGCATTCATATAGAGATATCAGAGATAAACAAGCGTGCAAGAATGCACTTACTGGCACGCACATGAACACCTAATTGTACACTAGTGTACTGTTGCATATATCACATATAACATGCAAATAAAAACCCTAACCGTCGAGTCCTTATTGCAAAACCCAGGCTTTACCAGTAAAGAACGCCTTACCGATTGCAGCAGCTGCAGGTCCTCTCCGCGCCCAAACCCAATACGAATGAGCTCATGAAGAGCTAATCTTTCATTCAGGCTCACATCCGTACTACCCATGGAGCTGGCCAGCCGAATGACACCATCTTCACATTACTTTTGCTCCCTGTGTGCAGACAGTTCGAGTTGAGTTGATGCACAACTCAACTATTGCTTCTATCACAAACTACAAGTCCGTTGTGTGTAAATGGTACAGGTTTCAGGTTCAAATGCCATCCCTTTCCTTGTTTCCATTGGAAATGTCCTTCAGACGTTGACGTGGTCAAATGTTCATATGTCACGCAGAAAAATAGAGTGGAGAGCCGGCCATACAGAGAGCCATTCAAGTTGAAACTGTTGCAATATGTTTGCAGTTTCGAACATGGAAACTGTGCACACCGGTCGCTCCGCTTAAAATGTGCACATCTTCGGCGAACTGAAATTGAAAAAGAAACAAAACCAATAGGCAGTGAAGTCGCTCCCTACATCAGTTAATGAAGAGGAGACGCATTGGCTCAGAAGAGTTGTGAGTCCCCTCCACCACAAAGCTATGAAACAGAAAGTGATAGTGGGGATCTGAAGGATTGCTGGATGCACCTGGCTCCAAGACCTCCTGGCTGTGACAGACATTATCTTTTTCAATAGCACGCCTAAAGCTATAGCCTATAGGTGCTAGCTAGTAATAACAAGCTTGATGGCATACGTATGCGCCGGTATACTTTACAGAATGGGCATGAAGTTTGTGAGCAAATCTAATGGCATGTTGGTTGTTGTAGACGACCAAGTTGTTTATACCGGTTAAGGGCATAATCAATTAAGTTCAAACAAGCCCCAACGCCCAGGAGAAAGATGTATAATGTGTCAGCTCTCGGCTCCCACTTGTATTCTTGCATGGATCTGCATGCTGCTGCTGTGCCATCTCCAAATGTTGCCCAAGCCTTTGTGTCTTCACAGTATTTAATTTCTATCAAGTGCATGTATCACTGGGTCGCACTCTTGATGAGGTTGTCTGACGCGGGTAGCTGTGTGGGAACGGCAAGCTAGATCTTTCTTTCTTTGGTGGTGAAAACAAGGGTTCACACCGCGGCTAATTAGGAATTTGCCAAAACTGGCAGTTTGAAAACCTTATTGCTCAAGGAAGGCTACCCGAGGAAACCAAGTTTCAAAGCTGCCAGTTTTGGCGCACATATGCAAAGAGCTTGGTGAAAACAGACGATTTTAGGCCTCAGATAGCCCCCTCTGAAAAACTGTACTAAAAGTTTAGCTAAACCCCCTTACTGCATCACCCCATTCCCCTGCCCTATTTCGGTGCACCTACCCAGACAAAGAGGGCGCTGTCGCAGCATCAATCTGCTAATTAAAAATCTATCAATCTGAATGCCTATCACAAACAGAATAATGAGTTGAGGCAGAGTCATGGGGCAAAATATGAGTTGTGAAGTGCTCAAGCATACATGCCCTGCCGGGCATTCACAACCAGCTTGCATGTCCACAAACTGATGCAGCCCAAACCCTTTTGCGCATGGCACTCCTTGTCAGCACAAAACCCCACCCCCCCTTGTCATCCACCTGGGTGCCTATCTACTGGGCTAAAATTTAAGAAATCTGGTTGAGCACTTACAGTTTTGTAGGAATGGCCTAAGTTTCTGGAGGGTTGCAAGAATATCCTCCCCCGCCCCTCTCGACCAACTTTGAAAGCCATGTATTTAAGAATGGATAGCGCTCCTGAATTCAGACTCAAAAACACACACACCCTATGCGGAATGATTCATATTGTCCAAATAAACTCCCCCTGTTTGCTCCTGAATGCAAATGCCCCTGTTGTAACATGTGCACTTTAAAGAGGAGGCATACAAACTCTTCTGTCTGACAGGCCAAGGGCTGCCAGCCAGGTTCTTCTGTGTCCAGCCAGGTTCGTTCTGGAAGGCTTCTACACACTAGACTGGCTCTTTCTAAACATCCTCTTTTCCAGAAGCAAACTAACAAATACCATAATGCTTAAGACTACACACGTTTCTATGTTCCTGGTAGCAACACGCAAGCCAAGCAGGAAAGCAACTGCAATGCAAGTCAAAAACCGTACATGATATGTACAAGGATTATCAACAGCGCGAACGCCCATCACAAACTCGTTTACCGGACCTCAAGCTAGCCTCGAAACATGTTATAATTGCCACTCATTATCATATGGTAGCTAGCATACATGCCAAATGCTGGACCTAACATCCACACAAAATTAGCTGGTAACACCATGTACATGAACGGCCTGCCCTTGTAGCGCTTATTCAACATGTAGGAAAAGTAGTACAGGACGGTGCCTGCAGACAAGGACGAAATCAGTGCATTGGTAGATCAGAGACCCTGGTTTTAGAAAATTATCTCAAGAGGGACCTGGACTTTCTGGACCGCAAGCATTAAGAAACGTGCCGGTTCCTCACTCTAATAGCTGCACATGGGGTTCATCCTCCCTACGGAAACAAAAACATTTTTAAAGGAAGAGGCGCCAAAAGGATTGTCTACATTTAAAATATGGAGGATCTTATGTTGTGTGTAAAGACTGCCTTGCAAACTTAGCTTGCCATAGGCGTCTCAGTGTCAAGCTGAAGCAAGAATGCAGGAGCAAGCTCACCATACATCTCCTGGTAGAATTTGATGATGCCGATGATGCCCATGATGCGAGCTGGCACCAGGTCCCAAGTCATGCAGAGGCTGAACATGATGGTTGGCACGAGGGTGACTGCCCCATTGCCAACGTCCACGAAAAACCTGAAAGTAGAACAGAGTTCATTGCACATTGGCGTCATTGCTGCCGCGCATTGGAGCTACGCACAGAGAGCAGAGGATTGCAGCCAGATGGTGCTGAATTCAGTAACAGGGTGCTGCATCCTTTCACTGCATGCACTCTGACATGCAATCGACAGAAGCTCTTTGACCATGCACGCACCCATACGAGGTTTGATCGCTGTAGCTCGGATCCATGAGTGAGTAGGTGCTCCAGACCTTTGACCAGTGCTTGAGTGTCAAGGCCTGGGTCAGTGGCACGTGCTCAAACATGAAGATGGGCTGAGGGAGGGTGCCCTTTTTCAAGGTCTTCTGGAACGCTAGATACTCTTTGAGGATGAGGTCCCGGTTGAGAAACAAGCCCAGCTCCCAGATGCACACGAGCAGGTTGATGCTACAGAAGAGGGCAAGGCTAGCCTGGGCCCAGGACCAGCCATGCTCTTGCCAGTGGCAGTATACTGGTAGAACCGTGCCCACCGCAACGAAAAGCACGACGTAGAAGAAGGACACAGCCATTGCGCACACACTCCAGGACGATCGTCGCCTAGTGAGACGTGGGGAGAGGAGGTGGCTCAAGCAGTATGCCACCCACGAGGGCTCGCAACCCTCTCCCCTTAAAACTGATCAAAATTGTGAACTATTCCTGTTATGCAGGCGGAAAGATTAAAGTTGACGCAGCTACGTGGCAGTTTCCCAATAGTCAAACTGGAAGTTGCCATAACGAACACATCTTTAACGGATTTCCGTGGCTGGTGTAACTTGCGAGTAGGAAAAGTCCTGGAGCACCGATGAAAATTTGCTCTCTGTGTGGGCCAGACCCTCTCCCTGTCCTATGCTGAAACTGTCACTTTTTGCTTCAAACTTCAGGTGCTTCCCAGTGCAGCCCTTTAAGTTTTACACCTCAGCGTCCTGCTCAGATGTCCTCACGTTGCATGATACATGGCATATGCCTGTATGAGAACCTTATTTGCTGCAGATTGACAGTATGAAAATGACACAGGCTGTTTTCTTTTAACTGTGGCACCAAACGGTTTGGTTTCGTCACAGGCACCTTCGCCAGTAAGTTGCTGTTTTAGCTACAGCTGAACTCCCTTGCAGGCAGGCGCAGTTATGTGACCCTTCCCTTTCCTTCCCCCGCAGGCGAATTATGCGAAGCACCCCTTTAAAGGTAATTTAAGGTAAATTCACTGAATGGCACCTGAGTTAGTGGCACCTTAGTTGCCCCCAAGGGAAGCTGTCCCAGAGAGGGAAAGAAGAAGGAAAAGCAGGCCATAAAATGTGCAACCTGCATGCTTGACTGAATTTCTCTAGTTCCTAGGTCGACTGCACTGGCAGTTATATAGTTACTGTAAACATTATGAGCAAATGCACAAAGTGTCTGACACTGCTTAGAAGAAGCCCATGTGTATGCCCATGAGTTGCCATGATGCCACTGCCAGAACAGCGTGCCTGCCCTCATGATCATGTAGCAGCCCGAGCAGAATTAGGCAGAAAAAGTAATCATAGGAACCAAGGGGAAAAAGCTGCAAAAAAGTCTGAGAAAAAGCTTCATGTTGACCTGTGGATTAGACATCCAGCCAAAAATAAGGCTTTTCATTTACTCACAAAGGGTAACAAAGCCTGTTGTCAATTCAGTTTTTCAACCTCCAGCTGATGTTGAGGCATTTGTTTTTGCTGCCCAACAGCATCCCCATTTCCAACCCCAAATTAGAAAAACCCTTTGCTAGTCACACTTCACATTGCGGAAGATTCTGTGCACAAATGTTTCTGCTGCAAAATATCCGACACTGCCGCAAATTAAAGCTAGTCCGAGGGTGAACATGGTTGTGTAACCAAAGTAGAAGGCCGTCTGAAACAGTCCTGGATTCACAAAAAAGAGCAACAAATAAGAAAAAAGGCTAGGTGTGTAGGTATAAGAGGACATGTAAGTGAGAGAGAGTGTGTGTGTGTGTGTGTGTGTGTGTGTGTGTGCACGCGCGCATGCGTGTGCACGCATGTGCCATCACACTTAAGCACACATGCCAAGAAGAAAGGAGAGTTGCGCATTGATAGGTGCACAGCGGAAGGGAAGCACACGTAAGAAACGATGAAAGCTTGAAACAAGATCTCTATTGCTGCGCATGCTGAGACAACAACAGACAGACTCTTTGCAGCTTACAGCATCGGTCAAGATACAAGCAGGTACCAGATTTTGAACAATTTTGACGTTTTTGGCACAAGCAGCACTTCTTCCTGCAGGCGCCGATGGCATCAAAAACATGATGCCATCATCAAAAATAAACAACAGCGCCATCAATGCTCAACTGTGCATTTGACACAATAAACAGCTGCGCCATCAGCACAGTTAACAGCTGTACCACCACATGCTTTCATGGGGTCACACTTTTGCCGGCTTCTTACCTGTCATTTTAGTCTTTGAAAAGAAGTGAATGGCATACAAGAAGGCGTACAAACTTGTTGAGGCCGCCATCCCAAATGAGGTCCATTGCCTGCAAACATAGGCTCACAGATGTCACCTTTCACAGCCAGTACATCCTAATTCATCCTAAGAAAACCACACTTAGATGGACAGGCGTGTATGGAGCTCTAACTTGTCCTACCAGTAACAGACTCATTATTTTAACGCTGCTTAAAAGCGCTGGTGCGTCTCAAAAGTGTTTACAGCAGACACCGCTGCAGCATAAATCGCTCCGCAACTCACCACTTCCAATTTTCAGCCTGCATTGTACGTCAGGAAGGAGCGTTCCAATTGATTCCCGTGAGTGGATTCTTTAGGCAAGAGCTGGAGGTTCTAGAAAATTTGAAAAAGCATTTGCCTGCTGTTGCGTACATCTATGCCACAGAACTTACATTCAGTAAAAAGTAGGTGCCGCAGATGCTGATGCAGCTGGTCACCTGCACGCGGGAATTTAATACACAGGGGAATGATCCATTGCGTGATGCAAATAACAAAAGCATAACGGAAAATGAGCAAGCCTTGAAGATCATCAGGCCTGCTTTTGCAGTCAATTGCAGTGCCTCAGGAGCCCAAATAGTACACTGCACAAACTAATATGTGGCATCTCAAGAGCATGCAGACAACAATGTCATGCGCGTCTGTTGTCCCATATACATCTGGAGCGACTCCCCTGCTGTAGGGTCTGTGCTTTTGACCACATGTAGGAGCAGCGGTGGAGAAAATCATGCACATTCTGCGCTGCAATTTAGGCAGTGCAAAATCTCTAAGGCATCTCTACTTGCTCATCCAAGTACCCACCATGAAAGGCATCCATCCAAGCCACTATGATAAGGTATCTTTAACTTGTTCATCCATCCGAGTACCCACCATGATAAGGCATCTATCCAAGTAACCATGATGAGGCGTCTCTAACTTGCTCATTCATCCAAGTACCCACCATGATAAGGAGGATGAGGACGAGTAGCATGAAGCCATACACGTAATACACCTTGTAGTTCCAGAAGGAGGTGAAGATGAAATATCTGTACAAGAAAGGCACAAGTCTGGTTAAGTTTAAGATACTCAGCCCAGTCGACTGAAGGCCAAGATCAACAGGCAAGAGTATCTGTGCTTGCATGCCTTCAGCATCCACCCATTTCCTCCACAAACAGTATGCACACGACATAGCTCGGCATGACAGCAACATGGATTGACATTGACATCGGCTGCTGCTGCTGCTGACGAGACCCAAATTTCAGCATGGATGGAGCCAAAAGGAAACAGGCCGCCAAACATGATGATGCCAGCAGGACGAAGATGCAAATGAAATGCAGATCCTATATCATCAGCATGAAGATGAAGACCTGCATTTCGATGAAGATGGAGCCAAAAGGAAACAGGCTGCCAGCCAGTAGGACGCCAGCAGGACGAAGATGCAAATGAAACGCAGACCCTATATCATCAGCATGAAGATGAAGACCCACATTTCGATGAAGATGGAGCCAAAAGGAAGCAGGCCGCCAGCCAGCATGATGACAGCAGGATGGAGATACCAAGGCTGCACTGGGATGGAAGAGGGGATCCGCTTGACCCTGTGTGAAGTGGACGGCAAGAGCTTAAGCTGTTCACTACAGCAATGCAAGAAATGCATGATCAATGCTTATAGCAGCAACACCAAGACATGCGCATGCGCCATCTAGTATTGGTTGTGTTAAAGCGACTCAAACACAAGGACAGGTGATACATGGCACTGGCTGCAAGAGTGATGATGTCCACCAAAAAGGTTTGGTTAAACAAGAGGACACCTTGTAGCAGCTTGGTTCAAAAAGTTTTCCTGATGCATATTGCTTGCTGCTCCTCCCGTTTGGTGCAACACGCTACATCATGTTGCACTCTCTTTCACACAATTATCCAATTGTAAAGGTATGAAATGCTTCTTTGAGCCACTATTTCTTAGGCAAGGATTCAGGTTGCTCAGCCACGCCTCCTCTCGCTTCCTTATATGCTCAACAAAAGATTGCACGTAACACAATGATAGGGGTTGTGACAGCGCAGTCGCAATGACCTGATCCCCGTGCCTTTCATGAGGGGGCACCTGGCAACCTAAACCCAACATGACAATGTGTGTAACCCCCCTGAATGGTCTGAAAACAGGCTCACCTCCTGGGCCGCACAGCATGCAAGAAGTGGGATGGTTGCGTTTGGCTGGAAGCAACACATTCCTGCAGACTGACGTGTACGCATGCACGCGCGCACACACACACACGCATACACACAAACAGACATACACACACCTGCATGGGAAGTTGGATTCGCCCTTAAAGTGCCGGCCGTACAAGGTCCCGACAAGGCAAAGTGGGAAGGAAATGAAGGCCCACAGGCTGATGACAGCAAGGATGTAGCCGAATGGCACAGCAGCCAGAGAGCCATAGAAGATAGCGATGGTGTTGAGCATGAATGCGATCCCAAAACACACCCCTGCGAGCATTGATCAATGATGGATGGTTTTGATCATGGACGCGATTCCATAACGTGCTTGTGCCAGCATTGACCAACAGGCCGCCGGTGTTCCAGTCCCTTACAGACCCTTAACGACAGGGTTGAACTGGGAGTGATGGCTGTCAGCAAGAGGAAGCACATAAAGCTCAGGAAGGCAAGGCAGTTGCACCTTTGAAGTCAGTTGTGCTGGGATTTGAAGCAGGCAAAAACCGAGAATTAGGTGAGTGGACAGGCGGGCCTTTCCTCAACATTTATTCTTATCCCCCGTGCATGCCATGCCGCACAGCCACACTTCCTTCATACATTACATTGCAGCTCATTTTTTGCATCTCCATACCTGCAGGGGCCGCAACCTGCTGCCAGTAGCTTGCATGCGTCAAAATGCCGCACCATCTTATGCCATTCCTTATTTCCTTAAAAGTACCTCAGTGCCGGAGCACTAGCACACATTGCCTCACGTAGCTTATCCATCTACCATGGTCCTCCACCTTCCACAGGAGAACAACCAGCACTCACAGCTCACAGCCTCTGCTCAATGAGGCTGCGTTTCGTTTCCGGCTGCACACACTCTGTGCCTGCATCGCTGGTCATGGACCATGCACCCGCTGGTTTGAGAGTAGGAAGTGGGGTCCTACCAGGGAACAGCAGTGCTGTCAACAGGAAGGCGCGGACCCAGCGCTTGCCTCCATTGCGGGCGTAGTAGGAACCGCTCACGTAGCCGCTCACGATGGATGAAAAGGAGTACATGGTGATGAAGGCTGTCAGGATGGAGCCGCGCTCAGAGAACAGGTTTCCCATGATGGTCAGCAAAACCTGGGTATGGGGCGCCACAAGGAGTGTCCAAAACAGTTGGCAAAAGGGGGGCCCAGGAAGCTCAAGGGCGTGGGGGCAAGCTGTTGCAGGGCTTAAAGCGTGCAAGGCCTAGAAGTCCTGGGTATTTCTCTTGGGAGAAGAAGGCAGTGATATGCGTTGCGAGTGAAGGCACTGCAGGTGTAGGTTGTGCCACTGTCTAAACAATTGCCGAGGCTTGCAAGAATCTGTGGTGTAGGAAGTGTACCAAAGCATGCACCAGAGCCCTTGACTCACCACACAAAGAGTGAGGAGTGTCATCTGGATGCCAGTCCCCACGCATGCTGCAAGCACAAAGCAATAAAATCATCAATTGAGACGAAAGCAGCATACAAGCGCATAAAGGCCTTCGTCCTGGCTCATACGCATGTGCAGCAAAAATGCTATCACATCTTCATAACTTGGCACGAGTCTGTTTCTTTTTCAGTTGAGGTACCATTTTATGTTAGTTTAGTTTGGTTGCATGCACCTTTTAGATCGTTTCAGCTATGCTATCTGTGCCTGGCTTCAGTGGTAGCATTTGCGGTGCAGCCCTGCAGCCTTGAAGACCAAACATCTTGGTAATTGAGTAGGCGCCCTCTTTGCGTCTCTACTGCAATCACATCATCACCATGGTGGGCGGCTTACCTGCGAACAAAACCAGGAACCTAGGGGGGCGCCCCACATCGCCGTGGAGGAGCTTCCAACCACTTTCATCAGCCAGCTCACGCTCCAGGGCCTCCAAATCTTTGCCCGCAGCTGTTGCATAGCGTGCTGCAGGTTTACAAGCAAGTGATCGCAGAGCATGTCGGTGCACAGGTGTGCTGCGCAGTATGCTGCAGGTGTGTGTACTTTTTTCATGCAAGAAACGGACCCTTTCGTGCGATTGACGTGCTTTTCTTGCAGACTTGTGATGGGCATTGACAAAACTGCCATGCATAGTCCACTCCTCCGCTCAAACCAATTCAGAATGATGACTCGTAAGTGCTATAGCCTGCACTGGATTCAGTTTGTACGCAAGTAAGGTTTCTCTCGTGTGCAGTGGAGCATACAGTGGCCCGCTTTAAGCAGATCACCAAGCCCAATAAACAAAGGGTCGCAGACCATTAAGCTCCATATCCAGAGGCCAGGCAAAACACCGTGAATCAATGACTAAGGTGTACTCTGCTGTGTGCACGCGCGTGTATGTGTGCGTGCATGAGTGTATGCGTGTGCGCGTGCGTGTATGTGCGCTTTTTTTGTGTGTGTGTCTGCGTGTGTGTGTGTGTGTGTGCGTGTGTGTGTATGTGTGTGTGTGCGTGCGCATGGGTGTGTTTGTGTGTGTGCGTGTGCATGCATGTGTGCGCGCGCAAGCGCTTACCATAATCTTTTCTGAGGGTTCGAGACAAGATGACCGCCACTAGGCCCACCAAGAAGAAGACCATCATGAATGAGTTGACAATGGAGAACCAGTGGATCTGTCGGAGGGAGAAGCATAGCAAACAGGTCAAGCCAGAGGTTGAGTTGTCTGGTGTGAACTCAAAAAATTAGATTAGAGATTAAACACAGACAGTAGACCTTTGTCCATACCAAAGAAGCACATAAGGCACATTTGGCAGGACAGCTACAAGTCTTCAGGCGCGGATCGTTTCAATTTACAAGTTCTGTTCCAAGCTATGCTGTGCACTTTTGTCCGTGAGCCACCATTTCTACAAAGAGGCACCACGTCTTGGCCAAGGGCGTCAATATGCATAGATGGATGCTTGTAACATAAAGCAAACAAATGCTCAGTCTCAGTGGTGAGTGGTATGCATATCACTAACCAATCTCATTGGCAATAACTATAAATGTCAAATCCAAAAACACACCTCTAAAACCTGCTAGATTTTACCCAACCATTGGAATAATGGAGGTTTTGAAAGAGAAGAGAGGAACCTGACAATCGGACATCAACATCAAGCTTGCCTTGTGCTCAAAGAAGGAGGAGTCCAAGTAGCGGTTGAACCTTTCCGAAAAGGGTGTGTTTGTGGGGTGCCAGTGTACTTCATACGTGAAAACCAGCTCTGCACCTGCGGATGGGAGAATAGGCAAGGCGTGCAGCACATCTAGCTCCGTCACTTTTCACATTTTTTAACTTATGTAACTGTATCAGCTTAGGTGTTTGCCATGCACCTGTAGCCAAGGCAGCACTGGCATGACCAATTAAGGGTGAGCAGAAATTGAACAAGGATGAGATCAAAGATTTTTGCCTAGAAGCACCAGCAGGAACAAGATGGCCAGGAAGTCCTTACCCGGCCGGATCTCTGTCGGCTGTTCTGTGGTTAAGTTCACATGAATTACCTGCAACACAGCCAGGTTCAAGCACACATGGTTTGCGCGCGTTAAGGCGAGTGGATTGTGCTGCACTTGAGTCTTGCAGAAATCTCCAATTTCTCAAACGTGCAGCAACCAGGCAATAGAATCCCAAGCAGTGGTTGACTTGAGTGCTGAGGCCCTCGTGTGTCCCCACTCGGCTCACCTGATTAGCGTTGTAGCTGATGTCAAAGCGCTTGTGTGTATACAGAAAAGGCCTGAGTCCATTTGCACCCTCACGCATCTCCCCCACAAAAGCCAGAATGGGCAGGTTGTCAAAAACCAGCTCAAAGTAGTAGTTGTTCTCCACGGCGTGCTGGAACGACCTCGCTTGTGCCTCTGTGAGCTGCATGCTGCAGATCAACTCCGGCTGGAGGGCGGCCGCTGCAGGTGTATGCATGTGAGCAAGAAACCCCCCTGAGCCATGCCTCAGAGGTCCAGCAAGAAACACGCTTATACTTTGAGCTGCATGCTGCAGATGAGCTTCTGCTGGAGGGTGGACGCTTGTAGCGTCCGCATGCAAGCAAAGACAGAGCTCTGAGCGACTTATTGCAGACCACAGAGGTCCGGCTACAGGGCGACCACTTCAGGTGCATGCAAGGAACAGGAATTGGTTTGAGGAATTGCATGTTGCAGGCCAACTCGGGCTGGAAGGCAGCCACTGTGGACGTATGCATGCGAGCAAAATAAGGCCTTGAGCTGCATTCTGCAAGTCAGGTCCAGCCCAGCTGGACTGACTAGGAGCGTGGTCACTTGTACAGGGATGCACATCTTGGGCCTTGAATCTCTCACCCCAGTTCCAAACTCTGATCAACCACCACGATCCACCCTCAGGCTGCAGCTATGTAGCAACCCTGGAGACACGACGCGCTGCATGCCAGGCACACAACTTCTACCCCTGCCCTCCTTTTGTCCACCCACTTTTGAAGCGGATGTCAAGCTGTGAGTCCACTAGCTCGTTGCCTTGTAAGGCCTCCCCAAGACCAGCCCATGCATGCTTCTCGTGCTTGTCCGGCTGCATGCATGGAGGGCACATGCAAGCAGACAGCATGGGTTCCGAAGTCGTTCCTTATTCACGTGTGACGCTTCCAGGGCACACTCTGCTGGTGGACGATGCAACACAAAGCAGGCACGCGCAACAGAACAATCCAAAATGCAATACAAGGGAATATATTTGGAGCTCTTCCCTCATCCAGCTCGAAGCAGGAGGCCAAAAAAGTAAGACAAGATAGAGGCCATGTAATACTGTGGTAAAGGAGGTTGCAATTAATGGTGACAAGCAATTACGGTTTGACATGCGTTGTAAGATGATGGCAGGACACGAGAAGGTGGTCAACATGATTGCTTGGCTCAGGAGGAGACATTGGTGGGCCAGAGAGGGGCAGAGGGATTAGAAGTGGGAAAATGGAGAGTAGTTGGAGTTCATACCTGAAGACCTGTGCTATTCAAATCCATTCCCCGCTGCATGCACTCTCTTAAGTCACTCATTGAAACTGTATTCTGATCCCTGCCCGGCAGCATGTTCTAAGACTCTTAAAGTTCAGTATTTGTGTTGTGCCACTAGTGCCCACACTTGATGCCATGGCTAATTTGTCAATCTTTGCTTCTGACATGGCCTCACACTGTACAACAGGTAGCACAATTGTTGCAGATCCATGAATCACAGACCCAACACAAACTGAAAACCAAGTTCTGTGACTGTGTGCATGTGTGTGTGTGAGTGAGAGTGTGTGTGTGAGAGTGTGGGAGTGTGTGTGTGTGTGTGCGCACGCGGAAAAAGGGAGTCAGCTTGCTGAAAGAAGAGAAAAGCATGTACCATGGGCAGCAGGGTTGGGTCATTTGTGGGTTTGGGGGGTAGCGACTGCGTCTATACGTGTTAAATACGCGTTTGTCACGTATATGCACGAATTAAGATGGCCATTTCGGGGAGGGAGGGTCTTAGGTCGGAGGGGCCCCAGGAAGGGGTCCAAATTAACCCCCTAACAACCCCCAACCACCCCCAAGGCCATGGACATTTAAGTATGCCAATAGAGAAGGGCCCTGAGTGGGATAATGTCACATTGGTTCAGCATGAAGGCACGGATGGGTTGAAGCAAGGGAAGAACAAGTGCTTGCACAATGTGAGCATGTGTTTCATGGAGGTTGCAGGCGCATCAGGCTACACTTCTTGCAAGTTCCTGGCTGTGGGGTGGCCAAGTGTACAGCAGCTGAGGACACTTGGGTGGCTGTTGATGAGGATGAGGGGGGGGGAGGAGGAGGTGTCCAGCAGCAGGAGGGTTGGTTTACAGGCGAAGAGGAGGACGTAAAGTAGAACTTTCCAGGGGGATATTTTATTTGTAGATTCATGTTTACAATCATACACATGAGATGGCCGCAGAACATGGGAACTGAAGGTCTCTCAAGGCCTCCCCAACAATTTTCACCAACGAATTTCACCACGCACTGCAAACAGCCACTTCTAGCGTTCACAAATCCAAGGCCATTTTTAGCGTTCTTAAAGATTTACCAATCATGAATGACCCAACCCTGATGGGTAGGTATGCAGAACTCTGCATACCTTGGACAAGGGGAAATTCGCTTTCTGAGGAGGAAAGGAAAAACCACATAGGAAGTATAAAATGCCAACATCCTCCCTGCATCAATGCAAGGATGCTTGATACTTTACACCCATATGTAAAGCGCTGGCACTCACTTGCGGTTTGCAAAAAGGCAGATAAGAGTAGTTGTAGGTCTCCTGAGGGTTGTTCTTTGGGCCAACCTGTATTAAATCAACAGTAATGAGCCAAGCTTTGTCTGTCTGCAACACACTTTCTGATCAAAACAATTCACGGCACTGTAGACTGCCATGAGCAACAGAGCAGAACATGTGCAGATTCATGCTCACACAGCAATCTTTGCAGAACAGGCTGCTGTAAGCCCTTACGCAGGGTCCTTAAGCATGCAAGAAAGGAGAGAGAAAAAAGAAAAGCTACGAAGGCAGAAGGAGCTCTCCCTACTTCAATTAAGGACACCAATAAAGAAAAAGGTAACATATATTATTGATCAAAAGGTCCATTGGCATGCACACCCTGCCTTTAAAAGCTCCTTGCCCTGAACCTCACCTTGTTGTTCCACAAGGTGATGGGCTCATGGTCGGCATACTGCGGACGAGTCAAGGTGGCCAGCAACAAATGAGGCTTTGTTTGGCCACAGTAAATGAGGGCTGGGATCATCGGATGGGACATGTCAGAGATGAAAGGGAGGGCCTGTTGGTTTGTTGAGTATGGGTGCATGCACCCGCAATCAACTAGGCACCTTTCCACATTTAAGATACATCTTGCCAACCAAGGGTGGTTGGCACTGCAAGCCTCTATGAAATCAAAATCACAGCATGCTTTGACAGGTGCATTTGCAGGAAAGCAGAGTCACTTTGCATCATGAAATTAGCGTGCCCTTGCACGCAGCATGGAAGTATGCCAAAGTGCAAAACTGATTCATAATCCAGAAACACTTTTCAAGCGCAGTGTGTTTACTCCTTTATTGAGAGGTATGTGCATGTCACTGCACATGTGCAAACAATGAGAGAGCGTGTGCATGTGCAAGAGGAAGGAACAAAAAGCGCTCCAATTTGATGGGGCCAATCAGGTCCCACACGTACTCGTACTCATGCAAATGAAGTGCACCATACATGTAAACCAGGAAAATAGTCAGAAAAACCAAAAGGGAGAAGGGCAGGCTGTTATTGCTTGCATGTGTACAGTGAGGGCAGAGCTCTGTGAGCGTGTGTGTGTGTGCGCGTGCATGTGTGTGTGTGTGCAAACGTTTGCGCATGCAAATGGGTGGCAAATGCATGATTGCAGATGCAAGCGCGTGAAATGACGTTGAATTGGTTGGGGGATCACCTTGTGGTCTGAGGCAAAGGCTCCCAAAAAGGAACCGCCCAAAAGTAGCAGCAAGCCTTTGAGGCCCATCAGTCCTTGTTACATGAATACTCAAACTTGCACATCCACTCGTTCAAGCTCTCCTTCTCGTCTACTTTTCCAAAATCTTATTTTTATAAAATTCATAGTTTTCCAAATTTGCCCTTGCCTTTTCGGTGACAGTTGGAGCACAGCTTCCCCTCAGCTCTCTTGAGCCTTGCTGAGCAGGTTCACTTGTGGAGTACAAACTCGTGCTTCCTCTTGTGGCACCATGTTCACAATTGGGTTCAGCAAGACCAAGTTTGACATCAAGGTAAGAATGTTGCTCGGGCATTTCCTACGTCATTGTTGTAGCAGACCAGCTTTCAGTACGTGCCAGACATGGTGTCCAATGTACACTATCCTGGCTACTGCAGGTGAAGCTATGCCAGGGCCGAATAAACTTGCAACGCAACAAAAAGGATATGATGGTGAGTTCAGAGAGCAATATCACACTGTGTGTGTGTGTGTGTGTGTGTGTGTGTGTTTGTGTGTATGTGTGTGTGAGTGTGTGTATGTGTGTGTGCGTGTGTGTGTGTGTGTGTGTGTGTGTGTGTGCGTGCGTGTGTGTGTGCGCGCGTGTGCACGCAAGCTTGCCTGCCTACATACTGTGCGCGCGTGCACGCAAATGTGTAAGCATGTGTAAAAGTTAAAAATTGAATATAATGTCAACCCTTCAGAGCTGCATCCTGCGAATTTGTGTATCCTGCACCCATATAAAGTGCATATTCTTGCTTGTGTTTTGTTTTTGCGGTTGCATACTGGCGAGCCTTTGCTTCTCTCTGGGTACTCGGAGCACTAAACAGCACGTTGCTGCGAGGAAGAGCATGTGCAACATTCTTGGCATTCAGAACGTGGCAAGGTTACATCTTTGCTTAAAATTTGGCAAGCTTTCAAAGCTTGTCAAAACACAAGTTGTTTTTAATGTAGAAGGCTTTGTATTAAAGCTTAAAATTGCATCTCTTGTGTGCTTGTCCCACCGACAGATGAAGCAGATGCGACGGCAGATTTCAGAGCAACTCAGGAATGGACAGAACGAAAACGCACGCATCCGCGTGGAGTCTGTGATCAGGGACAAGCTGCTGCTGCAGGTAAATCTGTCAGAGGGCTTAAGAAATGGAAGTTGCTGTTCCCTTCTGTGAAAATGTTACGGGCCGGAGGAAAATATTTGGATAAAAGTTGGATAAGAGATGCACAGCATGAGCCTATGGGTTGGAAGGCTCTTCCAGTGCAGGCCTCAAAAGCTCCTGCATGAGTGTAGGATGGATCCTTTTTGCTCTCCAGAATCTGCATTGAATTCCTCTTCATTCTCATACTCAACGACCCTTTGCATGCTGCCGCAAAGCAGAGACGCCTGCCACAAAACAGTGTGACGTTTGAAGCTTCTATAATAGATCTCCCATCCCATCTGGAATTTTCAATGGATCAAACTTCTGATAATGATGCTGATGTGTTTGAATCTTGATTTTAAGGTTTGCCAGACAGAGGCTTTGGTTTTGTATGAGAAAAGAGAAGTTGCTGTCCAGAGCTCAGTGCAATCCGACGTGTTGGCACATCTTGCTGCCCCAGGCCTACTATATGCTCTGATCCTTACCTTGAGCTGATCACTGTGTGCTCGCAACTGATCTCAAAGGCCAAAGCGCTCAGTTCAATCAGATGACATGCACAAATATGCAATCGTATGTCTTGCTGCTCCAGGCCTACAATATCTTGGATTTGTACCTTGAGCTGTTCACCGTCCGCTCCCAACTGATCTCAAAGACCAAAGAAATCCCACGGGACCTGACAGAAGCTGTGGCCTCCGTCATCTATGCCGCAAGGGTAAATGCTGAATTGTTGACTCTTGATGCTGCTGCTGTGAGTGCTGATTGTTGAACTGTTGGCTCGACAATGCCGGTGTAAGCGCTGAATGCTGAAGTGTTGATGCCACTGTGATTGCTGCCGCACAATAGAGATGATATGAGCGTACTTGTTTGGTAGAGTGTGCAATGCTGCTGAGTGCCCTTGGCTTCCCAGTTTTTGCACTGCCATGACAAAGAGCTGCATCGAGTTCATTGTTGATGCCCGGGCGACTCAGAATTTTATGACTAAGGCTGCAACTTTGGGGAGGCGTGGTGGAGGGGACTCACGGCTCTCTCGAGCAAATGGGTCTCCTTTTCCTTAATTGATGTAGGGAGAGTCTTCTCTGCCTACGTAGTTTTTCTTTCTTTTCTTTCTGCAACTTTGGGGAGGAGTGCAGAGACATGGAAACAGTTCGTAGCCTTCATGGTTGATATTGACAACCAGGTTCCTTTGTTCTTATCCTCACCCTGCAAGGAGGCTGATACGTTGAGCCTGTGGCATCTTGCTGACCTGTTCAGTGACCCATGTGTATAGTGCTGTGTGAGTGATAGCCAGGCATTCAAGTGGAGCTTTCAAAGGAAGAGTTCTACCCTGTTCACTGGGCATGCCGCAACAGCAAAGCAAGGATGTCTTGGTGTGCTGATGTCATGGTGAGCATCAGACCCTGTACAGGTGTGCTGAGGCCTTGGCAAAAGAATGGATGCTTACCATCTAATTTTTTATTCCTTTTGTTCTGCTTTGTTCTTGCATTCCTGCAGAGAATCAGTGATGTGCCAGAGCTCACAGACTTGGCCAAGATGTTTGCAGCAAAGTGAGTGTCTCGCTGCAGAGGGCCTGCAATGTGCCTGTTGGAAGTGGCCTTACTTTTAGGAGGTAAAAAATTGAAATGGGGTCTCATGAGAATGGCGCTGCACGTCATTGGGATATTCGCTAAATATGTGCTTTTGCATCAATCTTAGAGCAGGCACTGACTTAGTAAGGCATGACAAGTCACGTAAAGGGTACATAATGAACAGGAAGAAAAGACATAGGAAGTGAGGAATACATGGTAAGCAGGAAGAAGAATAAACAAGGATCATGACTGTGTATGCAAGCGTTGTATGCAGCCACAAGTGCACTTGCGAAGCAGAGCCTGCCTTAGCTTGCAGGGTTGCTTCAAATCACATTGCAGCAGCCTTCTTAGACCTGTTCTGCTGCTGCTGCTGCTGCTGCTGCTGCTGCAGGTATGGGAAGGAGTTTGCTCACGAGGCCGGAGCAGATGCCCCCACTTGCAACAAGTGGTCCGTCAATGCCAACATCGTGCGCTGCCTGCTGGTGCGTTCTGAAAAGCGTGCCTTGTGAAAAAGCTGTCAAGTGGCTCAAAAGTGCCAACATCGTGCGCTGCCTGCTGGTGCGTCCTGTAAAGTGTGCCCTGCTATCTTCAAGTCCTGTCAAGCATGGTGATTTGGCTCCACATGCTGCGTACCAGGATACCTAGCTTGTATACCCTACCAGCTACTGTACCTCAGATACCAGGGTACCAGGAGGTCTGTTACGGACACAATGCATAGAAAGAATCATTTAAACACAGCATGCATGCTCGCTGTTCAGCACGTGGTCGAGTTATGAGTGTCATGCTCTGCCTCTGTACATGATGTGAGTCACAACTCGGCGCTGCCCAGTTAGAAGTCTAAACTTTGTTGCTTGACAAATGTTCTAGGATGCCTTGCCTGGGGTGAGATGACAACATTTTGACACTGCAGCTTGTGAATATTTGCTTTGTACTTGTTTTGCTTCTGCATCAAGCACTGCATTGGCTTGGATCAGCTCACATGCTGGAAGCTTGAAAGTTCCAGCTGGAGTACCTCTCTCTTCAGCAAGCACCATGTTGTGGTGGTGTTGTTGTGTGGGCAGGTAGAACCCCCACAGGGAGATGAGAAGCTCGAAATGCTCACCGACATTGCGCAAGAATACAAGGTTGGTGTGGCATGACAGAATTGGAAGTTCGGAATGTATGAAACAGGTCACTTATTGTGGTATGCGCTTTATGCGGCATGAACGTGCTGTGCTGGGGATTTGGTGCAACTGGATTCAAATGCTCCTCTAATTGATTTCTGGTTATGGGATGCGTGTTGTTACATTGTGCGGTAGCCCCTGCTTGTCCTGAGCTCTGCCCAAAGCCATAGCCCTAGCAGCGCAGTCAAATGTTAGGTTGGCCGTTCCTATGACTATACGCCATCCATTCCACACTTTCCTTAAAAAAAAGTGGAGTGTGTGGAAAGAAACAGCAAACGTGCATGTAATCAGTCGTCCTTTTGTCCATATGCATCGTTGTTCCTCCCTCTGGAGTGCCATCCACAATCTGTGTGTTTGCTTTTTGCAGCTTCTGTCCTGCCTAAAGGCATCAGTTCCTTCTTGCATCAGGGCCGCGTGCCTGTCCTCTTGCTGAAGCACCACTGAAGCCCCACTTCAAAGGCACCTTTTCTATCCTATGTCACAGCACCGCTGATGCCTGCCGCAAGGTGCCACTTCTGTCCTGCTGCAAAGCACCACCTGCTCACTGCGCATTTCGGATGTCGGATGGATGAGGTGTTTTTGTCCACCGGCTCGACTCTGTCTTGCAATCATCATGCCACAAGAACTCTGCCTTGCAACCATCATGCTCCAAGAACTCTGTCTTGCAACCATCATGCCACAAGAGCTCTGCCTTGCAACCATCATGCTCAAAGAACTCTGTCTTGCAACCATCATGTCACAAGAACCTTGTGGCCATCTCGCAGCATAACTCCTGTTGCGCACTGATTGTGCTTCATATGCAGTCTGGCTGAGTGTATGTGCTCAAAGCTTTTCTCCAATGTTGTGCAACTGCGATGAAGCCTGCACGTTTGACCCCCTAAGCGCATTGGCTCTGCTGCTGCACTATATGCAGGTCGTACGCGATGCGTGTATACAAACACACATGCACATACAAACACACAAACACACAGGTCATGTTTGATGCTGCCAGCATGGCACGTGAGCTGATGGTGGGGCCTCCTGCACAAGGTGCCTTGGTGCCTCCCTCGCCCACTGAAGACCCTGAGATTGCAGCCATTGCCAGCAGCCAGCCAATTGATGACAACAGCTGGGTGCGTGCATGTGTGGTGGTGGGGGGGGGCATGCGCACGATATGATATTATGTTTTCTCGACATGCTGCATGGGTGAGCAATACATTTGCATACGTGATTGCACAAGCATGAGCATCTTGAGGCTAGGGAAGTAGCATGCAAGTAGGTTCTTTTTGTGTAAGGGAATGTACATATGGATTTCCAAACACAAAAACCACATAAACCACATACGTGTTGATTTTTTCCCGATATTTTGTAGATGTATGCGTGCCACCCAGGGCGTGCTGCACAGAGCACAGAGAGCGGGTGTTGGTGCCAAAAACGTGCCCATAAATATTAATAACGGCACTTCACCACCCTCATTCACCCTCACTCACACTGCACTTGAATGCTGCTCAGGTGCAGCAACCACACTGCAGTTTTGTGTTTGATCTGATCTGATGATCATGATGCAGTACCTGTGCAACATTGCGTGTGCAAGCGCGCGTACACACACACACACATACACACACCTGTCTTTTTATGCATGCACGCAAGCAGCAGCAGCAGCAGCAGCAGCAGCAGCTCTGCTTCATAAGCTCATCTGGCCTCAGCAGTGCTGCACAGAAGTGTTCCATTAATGGCATGCCTTCCATCAACCTCTGAGCGCTGCATGTCACACCATGACTTGTTTGTGCGTACGGTGCTCGCAAAGTAGCTTGCATTTTGTTTGGGATTACCTTTTGCAGGCTGCAGAGCAGGATCCTCAAGCAGCTGCGCAGGCGGCCGCCTTGGCAGCACAGCGCGCGCAGCAGATGATGGAGCATGCAGCTGCCCTGGCGCAGCGACAAGGGGCGTATGTGCCCATGGCGCCTGTACAGCCTCCGCCCATGGTGCGTTGGTGCTGGGCTACTAGATGGCATATCATCAGGATCATCCAAATCAGATTAATTAATCCGTTATTGACATAATATCCAGCCTTCAAGACAACGAGTATCTACTGCATAAACGTTGAAAGTGTTGCCAACTTCTCGTATCCTGCTTGTGGAAAGATGGCTTGAAGTGAAGACCAAGCAAAGAGCTTGTGTTCATGGGCTGTGTCCATGTGTCCATGTGCATCTGAGTATGTGCATGCGTTCTTTTAGGCTTGACTGTGCCGCATGCAACATCAAAAATCAGAATGTACTGAAGGTGTTGTGCATGGTGTGTGTGCCAGTATGCGCTTTTTCCCCAGGTGGCTTGCTCCTGGTTTCTTTGTGTGCACCTGCCCCTGTTTACTCAAAAGTGTGTGCGCGAGGGATTCCTCATTACAAGGATATGGACATTGACCTCACATGTGTGTTGCGGCCAGAGGAGCTATGATGATCAGCTGGTGCACCCTATGGCCATCTTTTCCCCATATGGTGCACCCTATGGCCATCTTTGCCCCATATGATGCACCCGATGGCCATCTTTGCCCCATATGGTGCACCCTATGGCCATCTTTACCCCATATGGTGCACCCTATGGCCATCTTTACCCCATATGGTGCACCCTATGGCCATCTTTTTTCCCATATGGTGCACCCTATGGCCATCTTTGCCCTATATGGTGCACCCTATGGCCATCTTTGTCCCATATGGCAAACCCTATGGCCATCTTGTCCCCATGGTTTCAGCTGATCTTTGCCCTATGATCATCGGCTGATGTTTCTCTGTGGGGTGATCATCTTTGCCTTATGGTCAGCAGCTGATCTGCGCCCTGTGATCACCTTTCCCCTATGATCATCTTTGTTTTATAACCATCAGCTGATATGCCCTTTTACACACACACAGGGCTGGATGCAGCAGCAGATGCCGGCTATGCCTCAGCCTGCTGCTGCCGCTGCGGGACCCAGCGAAGACCCTCAAGCTTGGCAGCCACAGCTTCAAGCTCCCCCTGGGTTGCATCAGCCCCAACAGCAGCAGGTGAGGTGGGAATGCTACTTTCAGGGACTTGAGCCCGACAATACCGTGTAGCCACAGCCCTCGCACTCTGCATCAGCGTGAATTGCGAGTTTACAATAATGGGCAAATCAAATTATTGCATGATGAGCTCTCATAGGGTATCACAGGCATGTGGGCCTCTAATCTTAAAATTGACCACCTCTGGAGAACGTCATCCAGGATAGAAAGCATACCACCAGATTCATCAGACATGGTTTTCAGTGTGGATCATGCTTGCCCAGGTGGTCCAGCCAGACCAAGGTTTGGCAGGAGATCTGAAAAGATTTCGAAATTTCGACCCCAAAACTTGATTTTTAAGTTTTTTTAAAGAAAGAGGTCTGTGCGTTCAAAACGGAAAAAAAATTAATAGGAATGCACTTTGAGTAAATACAGACGTCAGGGCTCAGGGGTGGCCCATCCTACCCTATGGACATTCTCGCTCACCCTGGTCCAGCCAGACCACCAATCGATTTCGCTTCTTTTGCAATAATGTCTGCTATGACACTGCTATATATTTGAGGGTAGATTTGACACCATGGGGTAGGTTGGAGAAATTCCCTTTTTCACCACATTGAACCACTTTCCCCTTTTTGAGCTCTCTAGCACACATACTGTGCCAACTGTTTCAAAATTTCAATGCATATTTGTGCCTCTATAACCATAGAAGAGGACTGCATAAAATAAGCTGGGGATGTTTTGGCCAAGAGGGCCTAAAAACATTCCCTTACATGTAACCTCAAAAACAGACTCTCTGGCACCCTCCTGGTGAGCACTGCACTATCAGCTCCTTTTTGTCCGCGTACTAGCCACCAGTCCTCAAGCTCTGCATCAGGTTGCACGCAGGGTTGGGATCAGAAAAGGGCTGTATTCATCATTGTAAGAGCTGCATTCATCATTAAACTAGAGCTGCATTCATTTGGATGCTGTTTCTTTTCAGCTGCAAGTGCTTCAGACACAAGTAAACACAGTTCCTTGTCCAATGCATGAACAACTTTTTCTACTATGCTTTAATGACCTGTTGGTAAAAAAAATAAGCAACCATTCACACAGGTGTCTTGCTCAGACATGTAGTCTGTCCTTTTAAAAAGGGACTGACAAAGGGATGTCATTTTTGGTGTATGTTTGTGGGGGATATCTACCTAGGTGAGTTTTGGAGCTCTCTGGTGGGTTTCTGCCACCTTGTATGTACCTGTAACATCTTGACGCTCTCTGTCTGCCTCTCTGCCTTTCCTATAAGTAAACAAGGGCTGAGGTATGTGTTCAGCCATGTGTAAGTGTACACAGTTACAACCCAGCCTAAATTTCATGTGTGTGCTGTACTTCACCTGGGTGCTTGAACAACTTACGCGTTGCCAGCATGGGCCACACCACAGCAGCTGGGTGTTACACAAAATGTGAGGGGGCCTCCAGGAAGATAGACCTGAACCTTAGAGCACCCTTTACCCACGCGCACGGATAACACACACACATACCCATTGCGCTAATGTGCTCAGGCACAGCCAGGCTATGTGGTTCGTTCAGCAGAGGACATCCAAAGGGCGTATGACGCGGCAGTGGGCCCACCACAGAAGGGCGCACTTGCGCCTCCACACACTGTTCCCCCTGGGCACCCAGCAGCAGCCGCAGCTCCTCCCTCTGTACCCTCCAACTACCCTACAACAAATGCTGGGGATGACAAGGTGGGTGGGCATGTGCGTAGGTGCTTGGTGTTGAAAGGCTGGGTCTCTTGCTTGCCATGATGGGGTAGGGAGGAGGAGGAATCAGTGCTTAAAGGTTGAGGAGTACTTGGGTTGCAAAGGGTTGCAAAGGGTTGGCCTACAGCCCAAGAACCTGGCTGATTGGCTGCTGGTGAAACATTCTCATCCAGCATCAAAAACTGAAACCAATTCTGAGGAGTACGTGAGAATGAGCATGTGCTTATGTGCTTGATGGCATGCATCAGCAAGTGTGTCTTGTGTGCCCATATAACCCGTTATGTGTGAGTACACGCTTGTCTGCTGATAACTTGTGAGTGACAAGGCCCCTTGTCCTCCTTGCTTGCACTCTCCGATGCACCTGCGCAGGTTTGCACTGAGGTTGATATGTTTGTATCGTCATCCTTCATCTGCCTGTTATTGCAGGTCCCATCAGCGCCTGTAGCCACTAACGAGGAGGATGAAGTATTTGCAGCACTGAGCCGTCGCCTGGAAAATTTGAAGAGCGGATAGCGTGCCTTAATGAAAAGACGGCGTGCTTCCTTTTGCAAGCCTGCTGAATGTGTAAATAAAATTATTGGATCACATTCCGATTCTTCTCAATCAAATCTTTTATCTGCTTGGCATTGTATGTTATAAACTCTTTTCTATTATGTTGGCCAAATGCTGCTGCAATGGCATCAAGCACACTTTTTGTGCGAAGCAACTTTATATGCAAAGTACTCGTTGCCAATTTTCTGCTGAGACTAATGTTCCTTCTGGCTTTAAAAAGACGATGAGGCAAGCTTATGACCATCCCAACCAGCTTGAGGCCTCCAAGCAGCTGCATCGTGACCTGCCACCATCTTTAAGGGCTGCAGCTTCATACCACTCTCTTAGGTGTGGGTGGACTTGCTACAACCCTGACACTCCAGGGGCCTTAAGAAGCTTGATTTTGACACTCATACAATGGTTACAATGGTTACAATGGGGGGTGACCTTCAGCCAGGTCGTTTGGCTGATCAGCTTGTGGCTGGTCTCTGCCAGCCAAAAATAAATCCATAAGCTCAGACATAAAAAAGAAAAGCTTTGCATTTCGCTGATGAAGGAACTGATGAACAAATTGAGAGCTCACTTGATGCAGTAAAAAAGGTTGCATCTCAACAATATCCTGGAAGTAAGGTTCAAAAAGCATTTGATACTTGCGGCGCAGAGAACAAACGTGTTCATCAGTACAGTTAAAAAGGACGTGTGCTTCATCTTGAGTTTGGTTGCAAGGACACCTGTCACACACAGAGGTACCATCATCCTGCCAAACAGCCGATTCAACTTTCAAAGTATGAGCACGAAGCCGGAACCTGCTCACATTACGCATAACTTGCTTAGGCAAATCCAAAAAAAGATACCAAGGCAGGGGTGCATAGGTTTGGCGAGCGTTGCAAGCAAAAGGAGTAGCAAACCAAGCTTGGTAAGTAGCTAGTTTGTTGTTGTTTTCCCTTGGATCCACTGACTCGGCTTCTCTCCAAACTCCTTGCAATCTGTACCTCAAGTCTGCACTAAAATCATTCATGGAAATGGCACCTCCTGACCTCACAGCCTGCTCAAAAATTTCAGAACCACGCAAACCTTGGGAGGCTTGAATTAACTGCGCTGTCCAGCACTTGTCATCCTTAGGTTGTAACTTCAAATCGGCTTGCATAACACGGATTTTGACACTCATACAGCCACCGAGCTTGCTTTGGAGCATCTGCTCATTCCGTTCATTACGCATATGAATCTGTGGGCGTAGACTCTCCTCCTCCAGAATAGAGGAGGCTATTTCAGCCAAAAAGCCACGTGCACTGCGCATGGCACTAAGGAAAGGTTCGAGTGACTGAGTTTGTTCTTGCCCTCCAGATCAAACTGGTTTGGTTACACTGTAACCGTCACAGGCACCTCTTTCACTTCAGCTAAGGTGCCCAGGTAGGCAGGTGCAGCGACATAACCCTTTCCTCTTCATTTTTAAGGGAAGATTCCCCGACTAGCAAGCTAGCAAGGGTCTCACCAAAGAGCCCTCAAACCTTCACTAAACACATCTAGCCTAGGAAAAAGCCAACAACTTGTGTCGAACAGAGCAAATGGGGATCTGGAGCGTTGCTGGCCATGCTCCAGGACACCAGGTACCTGGACTTCCTTGTTCCTGCTCTCCATGGCCTCGTGCCCAGCAGACAACCCCCCAGAAGCCCCCAAAAAACAAAGAGCATGTCCGGTGTTCATAATTGTCTGACTCGGGCGGACAAGCCGTTAATCTTGGATGGCATGGCAACTCATTTCGAAAATGTTCAACATTGAAGTTCACAAGATCTTCTTTTTTCTCTGCCTGCGTAGTTTTTTTCCACACGCTTGTTACCTCTATGCGTGCTATTGAAAACAAAAATACTTCTCACAGTCAGGTCCTGGAATTTCCTCTGCCCACGAAGTTCTCCTTTTCTTTCCTTCCTTTATGGAGCTAGGTGCTTACAGGGACCCTCCAGACACCCCTTGGCACTTTCAGGCTGCTAAAATCATATCATCTCCAGCATGAAAAATGAACGCCACAATGTTGCTGGAAGAATATCATCAAAGCTCTTAGCAAAAGCACTTGGGGAGCAGGCTTGGTTAACATGGACATAGGAAGTGGTGATAGGTTGGCGCAGCACACAACCTTCAAATCCCTGCACATGCATCAAACAGAATTATACCCCCTTACCTCTTTCCAAGCAACTTTTCTAAGAGACTCACCTCCAGCCGTCCTGATGCTATACTGATTACTCCCTGTAAAGCCAAACCCACTCCTTCTTCTCTTTCTACCTCCTGCTCACACCATGTGTTACACAGCAGGCATGGCGCTTCACAGAGGTCCAGCGTAGCTAACCGCGTGAGACAGCTTCACCCACTGAATGCTAACCAGCAACATGTGAACTTGATTATCAAGTACTGTGAGGACACAAGGCCGGGACAACAGTTGGAGGCGGCACAGCGGCAGCATGCAGACCTCTGCAAACGTATTTGTGCAAAAACTGTGACTCTTCATGCTGTCTTTCTGGGTGTTAGCGGGACCTGTTATATTGAACACACCCTTGACCAGTTCAAACAACTTGGACTTGACCATCAACGTGCCATTAAACTTGCTCACAAGCTTCATGCCCATGCTGTGCCCTGCACTGCCCTTACCATTGATCATTTAAAAAAAACAGGGATTAATTCACAGAGATCTGAAACATTTGCAAGAAAACTTCATGCCCATTCTGTACAATTTGCGCACAAACTTACCTCTACCAGACGTTCCATTGAAATGAAAACACTCATCATCACACTGGTGCTCTGGAGCAGCGCGCTACCAGAAACCCACCTGATCCACATTAACTCCCCTCTCATCTTCTGGTGAGGGAGATTCACGGCTCTTTGAGCCAATGTGTCCCTCTTTCCTTTATTGATGTAGGGAGAATTTTCTCTGCCTACGTAGTTTTTCCTTTTTCTTTCTGTTGTGTACACCAACAAGTTTGCTACCACTAGGCGTGCTATTGAAAACAATCATACTTCTCACAGCCAGGTTTTGGAGCCGGGTGCTTCCATTAACCCTCCAGATCCCCATTAGCACTCCTGGTGAGACTCATGGTCAGTGACAGCGCTGACTGTGGGATCTTTCCTTAATGCACGCTGGTTACGTCCAGCGTAGGCTTTCTTTCTTTCTTTCTAGCACTCCTTGTTTTAGAGCTTCGTGGCGGAGGGGACTCACGGCTCTTCCGAGCCGACGTGTCTCCTTTTCCTTAATTGATGTAGGGAGAGATTCCTCTGCCTGCGTAGTTCTTCTTTCTCTTCCCAAATAAGAAATTCAGCCTGTTGCCTGATTAGACCCAAATTGATTAGAGCTTCAAGGTTTGATGGTGGTCATTACAGACAGTACCTGCCACGCCAATTAAAATGATATACATTGTCACCTACAAGTTGCTGTTCCCGTTTCTCGAGCTGTGGGTTTGAGCCTGGTTAGATTGCCAGAATGCTGGGAAGTTGCAGCTTCCAGAGTGGAAAAGGGGTTCGGATCAGGGCATGCAACCTAACCAATACGATCTGGAGAACAAGTGCCACTTACATTCAATTCATGTTGCAGTGCAATGTATCATACATGAGCCATGTGACTCAATCACAGTATGTCAGGCACAATAACACGGACTTGGCTCTTAAGGTAAGGTTACATCGCTATATCCTTGGCTCTACCATCCTCATCCACCAAGATCAAGCACGAATGTACTGCTAGTAAGCTTCCTGGTCCTGGTTTACCTCTCCCTTTTGTTTCTTCCCTCAATGAAAGGGATGCACAGTGCCTTGCACTAGGTATCGTTTTTCCCTGAATTGATGTAGGAAGTGTTTTACAGCCTGTGAGCCTTTTCACTCAGCTCCGAGCCGGAGGAGTCCTAATAGATCATAGCAGGATATCGATCGTTTGATGTCAAACAGTTAGATTTGTCCTGTGCCCTTAGGCGACAGGTTACAGGAACAACAGGCCTCCATTGGTAATGATTGACTGCTAGCCTGTTCACAAGAAAGGAATGAATTGTCCTGTGCCATAACACCTCATCAGTTGAACTTTTCAAAAACTAGGCTGATCATCCCCATGATGCTCTGGGGATGCTCCTATCATATTTTTATTCTCTATTACAGAGCCAAAGATTTGAAGGAGCTAAAACATTGCTGTGTAAGTGTTGTGCAGGATGAACAACATGTCCTCTTCCATTGCACACATCCCCAGGTGGTCTCTCTCCGCGGGAAATATGCTCCCTTGTTCTCACAGGCAGAATCTCATGATGTGTCTGCTTTTTTGAACCAGAACAACAACAAACTTCCTTATTTCCTTCATGAATTGGTTGCCTTTTATGAGCAGGCTAGCAGTCGCACTTCTTGACTGAAGGCCTTATCCTTGTAAACCTTGAAAGTGTTGTGCATGATATAACGCATGCTGCTGATGGGTTGTATGAGAGAACTGAACAGGATGCAACACATGCTGTTGTTCATGGACTAGCTATCTTAATCAGCATTGGCTAGACACCGAGTGACGCCTCCTAAGGTTGCAGGCATTCTTACTTCAGTTCTAATGTCCTCTTTTATAATCTGTCTTTAACTGCCCTCAAAGGCAGGTACAGCTATGTAGCCCTTCCTTTCCCGCCTGTAACCCTGTAGCCTTTCCCTGTCCGTTCATAAGCCTTTAATGAACCAAAATTCAACCATTTTGGCACGGCTCATCGACCCACTATGTCTCCTTTCCCAATATTAAAGTGGGGAGCGTTTTCACAGCCCTTGTTGATTTCCGTTTCTTTTCTTCAAGTCATGTCATCGATGATGATGATAATGCTGGGCGCATTTCTTATGCAACCTTCCTTATAAGAAACCCCTGTCCTTGCTAATGCTTGCTGGTCCTGGCTTTCATTTCCCCCCTTTTCCTAGAACGCTGCGTTGTTACCAATAATCGTACCACTTGTGCGTAAACTGTTTAATTATTCCTTAACGCTCTAGCCTAGCAGTCATGTTTTTTGACTGACGGCTTTTTACATACATAAACCCTGTGAACCCTGGTGATGATGACGATGGTGCAAAAATGAGATCTTTCTTCTCTTACTAACAAATTTGCAGTAAATGATTAGTAATGAGTGGTGAGATGTTACTGCATGCAGTCAGGAAGTTGACAACTCAACAGGTCCAGATTGACCCAACCTTTTTAATTTAATCTGAAGTCAAATCAAATGTCCTGCAGCATTTCCCATGGATTTACCCAGATATGCCTCGTAAGAGAATGAGAAGGGCTAGAGCCTAGCAAACACAACTGCCGAGCTAAAATGTCAAACTTCTCTGTGACCAAAGTGCAGGTGAACCCAGTTTATGGATGTCCAGCATACCTTGCACATCATATTCTGCCCACAATTCTTACAGTTTTTGATCTAGGTAAGAAAGCAAAACACTGCAATGCTCCCTTAAATACGGTGAAAAATCCTTTGCCCCAAGTCTGCCCTTACGGGCGCGAACCAGGTTTTGCTAGCAACCTGCACTGCCCTTGCTCACGCCAGGCTTTGTTAGCAGTCTGCACCAGGCATTTGCTAGCTGCCTGCGCTGCCCATATTCACACCAGGCATGTTGGCCGCATCTGCTGTTGTTGCTGCCTGTGCAGAGTGCCCAGAGCCAAAGTTTGCAAGCATGGCCACTTCTGCCTCGATCATGCTTAACTCATCGTCGCCCTCTGCCGAATTGCTGCGCACACCCTGTATCCCGTTGTCCGCTTCACCAGCGTCATCCCTTCCGCCTGCTTCTTCTGGAGCAGAAGCACCTGTGTGGTTGGATGCAGCAGCCCTACCTGGCCGGGTCACACCAGTTTGAGGAGGGAAGGCAGGGCCATGCTGCAATGGGTTGGGGTCCGGAGCAGAGGGCATCAGATTGCCGCTGTAGGCTGCACCTTGCTCCTGCAAAGGCTGCTGCTGCTGCTGCTGTTGTTGTTGTTGCTGCTGCTGCTGAAGGACGGGTGATGCAGAGTGCTGTCGCCGGTGCTGGCCCTGCTGTGAGCGAGAGAAGGAGGAGGTCCGCTGGTGTTGCTGCTGCTGCTGCTTGTCAGACGCAAGCGTGCTGATGGGCAGGGGAGCTGCAGGGCAGTTCTCTGGTGCCTGCATCTGTGGCAAGAGTAATTGCCATCCTGAGCCATTGCCATCCTCAGTCCAAGTATAAGTGGCGCCAAAGTAAGAGGGCCGTAGGGCAACTTCATCAGGGAATCCATCAACAGCCAACACAAAAGATCAGGCAAAAGATGGAGGATTGCAGGATGCCAACCTCAGAAATGGGGTCGTGCAAGACATGTCTCAAGCACATAACAATCCTGGCCCCACCCACTGAAAAGAGTTTCAACAAGCTGTAAGCTGCATCTGAACATGCCTTGGCTTAATGCATACACACATACACACATGTTTCCCCCCTTACCGTGAGCGCTGCAAAGGCCTCATCGCTCGCATAAAAGGCCTCCGCATTGGCCAGCTGCTGCGCCAGAGGGGTGACCACGGTCCTCACGAGCTGCTCTATGAGTGCACGGTTGGCACGAGACTTGGCGGCTAGCAAAAACAGTACCCACGCCAGCTGCAGTTTCACAAAGTGCCAAGGGCCGCCGCCGACGGTGGCAGCCACTGCCTGCAGGCGTGGCAGGGTCACAAGGAGGCGAGGTGTGTGTGTGTGTGTGTGTGTGTGTGTGGGTGCGTGTGTGTGTGTGTGCGCGTGTGTGCGTGTGTGTGTGTGCGTGCGTGTGTGTGTGTGTGTGTGTGTGCGCGCGCGTGTGTGTGAGTGTGTGTGAGTGTGTGTGAGTGTGTGTGCGTGTGTGTGTGCGTAATGGTGATCACATGTAGAATGTGTGCCATTAGAGAGTGGCAAAGTTTCAGGAGCAGCGTTTGAGTAGCACATGCATGCAAGATATGAATCAACAAGTCAGAGCTGGAAGGGTGTCATGTTGAAGCTGGAACAAAAGTGATCGTGGACCACTTGCTGTGCACGAGCAAATGACCAGGGATAGGCAGCCTCAATGGCAGACCCATTTGGTAATGTGGAGCACCAGGCCAAGCACCAGCCACAGCAAATGAGGGTGGCTTTGCAAGGGCCAGGTCAAGGGAGATTTCAGCAACAGACACACACACATACACATACACATGAGGAAGAGGGGACAACAGGCAAGAGGTTCCACTTGGATGCCCTTAGTGATGTGGGAGCGCAGAAAAGCTGGTCCGGGGGTAATGGAGAGCTTTTGGATCAGCCACAGTCCTTTAAGCTCTTTGATTGCCGGCAGAGCCGAGAGACTCCTAGAAGCATCAGGGCCCCAGCCATGGCAGCAGCAGCAGCAGCAGCAGCGTCATTCAACATCTACATCACTGCTGAGCGCGAAGCAGCTGTGGGGTACCTTTTTGGCTGTGTTTGACAAAGAGGGCACACACTTCATTGTGTGCGTGACAGCACCATATATACCTACTACACAATGCCGTGCCTGGATGGCATACCAGGACCACCGATCAGCTTGACCAGCATGTTCCCTCTTTTGTGTGGCAGCTGTGTGTGTGGCAGCACACCTGAGCTACAACACATGCCGTGCCTGGATGGCATACCAGGACCACCGATCAGCTTATCCTTTGAGCGAACGTAGTAAATTCAGGCAGAGACATTCCCGCATTTACCAAACCAACTCCAACCCCTTCTTTTACGCGCGCGCGCACACACACACACACACACACACGTCACGCATACGCAGCACGGCACTGCACCTGGAACGCTGCAGGGGAGCATCCGCTCTGCCTGGTCCATTGCTCAATGCACATCAGCCTGCCCACGGCACCTCTGTCTTGAGGAGGGTTGACAGGCTGCTGGGGCTGCACGGAAATCAAAGGGTGTGATGTTGAGGGTGTTAGCATGACAGGGGTTGGCAGGGTGCTGGGGCTGCATGGAAAGCAAAGAGTGTGAGCATGACAGTACGGGGGTGCTGCATGGACGAGCATGCAGGCGTGAGCATGAAAGCAGGGACATGCTGCATGGAAAGCACATGGTACGGGCATGTGCACTATTCCCTGGCACATGCAATTCATGGCGCCTGGACTTCAATGCTGGATACACCATGGCAGTGGCCATCATTGCAGGCGGTGTGCAAGAGTGAAGAGTAGATGCAGGTATCATCACTGCCCGTGCCTGGAGTGGTTTGCGACAGAGGGGGCACAGAGGGTATGTGTGCCCAATCTGACGTTGCAATTTTGCACATACCTCAAAAGCCAAGCTTTTCCTATAGAGGGTATATCAAAAGTCAGTCAATTCCTTTTTATGATGCAGATGGGGCAGAAAGTTACCTGAAGACCTTTGCAATGGAGATAGCCAAGTATGCTACATTTACAAAAGTAGCCGACCCAAGCACCAACATTGCAAGCCTCACACATACATTTCCGCACAGATGTAGAGTGCAGAACAATGCTACACCTGCTGGGAAGCGTACGCCCAATACGGACATGCATGGAGGTGTGCAGCTGCTCAGCAAAGCAAGGCCTTCCCACCACCACACACCATTCCATCGGTGCTCCCCCTGGGGTGCCCCTTCTGTTGCTGCTGCTCACCGCGGCTGGGACTGAGGGCCCCATTCTGCACAGCCCCCAGCCCCACCGGGCCCTGCTGCTGCTGTTGCTGCTGTTGCTGGTCTTGCTGCTGCAGCAGCTGCTTTCGGGCCCCCATGCCCCACCCATGAGGGCCGGCCCTGGGATCTGGCGTGAGGGACGACAGTGAAATCAGCGAGGGCTGAGGGGGGTACCCCAGTGGGGCGCCCCCTTGAGGAGAGGCGCTGGTCGGGGAGGACGCATGCGCTGCATCTGCGTCCTCAGGGACTGCGGGTGGGTCTGCAGAGGTGGTAGTGCTCCCTGTTGGGGGGGGAGGGGGCTGGGGTGCCTTCTTGCTGGCACGTGAGAAACCACGCAGCAGGCCTCCTGTGCGTGTTTTGCTGCTGTCTGCTTTGGGTTGCTGGGTGGAAGGGGGTTGGTTGGGGATGGGCACGCCTGGTACTGCACACAGGATGCTGACCAACACACGCGCGGTCTCTTGGACCGTGTACGAGGTAACCTGTGGGGAGGACAAGAAGACAGGGTTATGGACCAGAGCCTGAGCCAGAACACTCAGGAGCATGCTCTCAGGAACAGACAGGTAAACAGGGCGCGCTTGATTGAGAAGCCAGAGCAGGAACAGTGCCAGAGCCGACAGGGGTGCAGGCCAGAAACAGGCCGTTCATGTCTAGCTTGTATCTTGTCTGACGAATGTGTGAGGCATGTAGGTGCACCTGCCTGGGGGTTTGCCCAAGCACATGAGACAGGATGTGGCACTTAATGACTCATTAACTATGCGGTGGGGGCAGGAGGTGGCACTGGCTTGCGGTACATGCAAAAACCCGATGCCTGGTGAGGCATTACTTTCGAGCACTGACATTTTGCTAAAGCATTGGCGTTGCACAAGCACATGCTTAATGATGCATTGATAATGAAGCATTGCTTTTGAGCACTGACATTTTGCTCGAGCATTGGCGTTGCACAAGCACATGCTTAATGACTCATTAATAATGAGGCATTGCTTTTGAGCACTGACGTTCTGCTCGAGCATTGGCATTGCTCACACACGATGCCTGAGAGGCACTGCTATTGAGCACAAACATTCTGCTCGAGTATTGGCATTGCTCACACACGATGCTTGTGAGGCACTGCTATTGAGCACAGACATTCCGCTCGAGTATTGGCATTGCTCACAAACGATGCCTGTGGGGCACTGCTATTGAGCACAGACATTCTGCTCTAGCATTGGCATTGCTCACACACGATGCCTGGCGAGGCACTGCTTGGGCACGGGCAATGCTGAGCACAAGTATTGCTCGAGCATTGGCATCGCCCAAGCGCATTGGCACTGCCTGACCCACTGCCTGGTGATCCGTTGCTTGCATTGTCTGGATGCTGGGGGCACAAAGACACATCTGGGCAAGTTGTATTGTAACATTGGGATGACCTTCAAGCAGGTAGTCTGGCTGCTGGGCTTGCTGGACGCTGGGGGCACAAAGACATATCTGGGCAAGTTGTATTGTTCCATTGAGATTTGACCTACAAGCAGGTGGTCTGGCTGCTCGGCTTGCTGGACGCTGGGGGCACTAACACGCATCCAGGAAGGCCAAGCATCAATGACCGCAGAGAGAGAATGAAGGCCAAGCATCGATGACCTTAGAGAGAGGGAATGAAGGACATGGAGGGACCACGCCACCACTCATCGCTGTCCGTGCAGCAGACTCAGGCCTACACCTGCTTTTCCGTGTCCACACTTGGCCATGCACACTTCCACCTCCAAACAAGCACTCGCCTGAGATCTGCTAGAAGACGGTGCACCCCCTCCCACATCCTTCTTGCCGCCCATTGTGGCGCTGCCACTCCCTGCAGCAGGACCCCCTTTTGAGCCGCCGCCGGTGCTGCCGCTCTGCCCACCCAACACAGCCGCTGCAGCTGCCACTGCCGCCGTGGGCGCATGCACAGGCCCGTTGCCACGGGAGTGCATGATGCGCACGATGGTGCGCACGGCATCGGCCTCAAACTCGGCACGGTCCTCGCCGACACTGGCAACCTGGTCGGAGCGGATGGCCACAAACTCGAGGGCCCTGGAAGCGTCGAGCGCGACATACGGTTCTGCAAGCATGGGGGTCCAAACAGGGGGTTTGAGAAACACACTCAGGGTATGTGAGGGTTGTTGATGCTTGTTGCAACGTGATGATGATGATATGATAACCAGGTGGTGCACAGGGCAGAAACGCCCTGCAGTTGCATGGGGTTTAGAAAGCACACTCAGGGAATGTGAGCTTGTAGATGCTTATTGCGTTGTGATGTGCTAATGGCAGGATGACAAGATTTCTGGTACACAGGGCAGACATGCCCTGCGATTGTATGGGGACAACTATAAGGACGCATGTAGGGACATACTGTAGCTGGGACAAGAACATCCCACCACTGCCGGGCTGCTATGCCTGGGAGGCAAGGGCACATCTGCAGCACACCCACCATCTACAGACAGCAGCCTGAACAGCGCAGCTGCCAGGTCCTCATGCCGCTGCATCAGCCAGTGCTGGTTGGCCTCGCAATCCTGCACAGCACGATTTGATGTATGCACAGCGTGTGTTGACAGCATGCGTTGACATGTGTCGGTTCGCCAATGCTGTTTGGCCATGCAAGCCCCTGCACAGCTTGCACGGTGCCAGAGTATGGAGGGGGCTGCTGGTTACTGGTCCTCGTCACACACAGAACCCAGCCTGTCAATCTGTGCACAGCCAGGATTCGACACTGGCTTCGAGTTTCAAGAATACACGCACCCTAACACAAGAAAAAGACACAGATTTGTGTATGCATAAATGACGCTGTGCATGGCATGCTCTTTGCCCCCAACATAATCATGTATTCAGCCAGGGGCACAGCTTAATCTCTTTTTGCTGCACTTCCCAGGCCTCTGGCCTGCTGACAAAACCAGGCACAACCAATAGATTTGCTTGTGTGACAAGCACATGCACATCCTCTTGTGGCGAGCAGCTCTTGACACAGGGTACAACGCATGAGCGACCAAAAACCAGCAGCAGCAGCAGCAGAAGTGAGAGGGAACAATGCTTAGGGTGCAAGTCTCACACAGACACACAGCTGCAGCCTGCAACCCACACCTGCGCAGCTCGCGCCACAGCAGCACATGCGGCTGACACAGCGGGGAACAGCTGCGCTCCTCGCAGCATGTCCAGGTCATGCACCTCGGCAGCAAGCATGAGCAAGTCTGCTGTGAGGGCCAAGCAGCCCGACTCCCTGCCGAGTACGCACAAAAGAGCCAAACCAGCAAGTTGTCAACAATTGGGAGGACATGGGCCAGGCATGAGCGAATCGGCTGTGAGGTAGCCAAGCAGCCTGACTCCCTGCCAAGCACGCGCAAAGGAGCCAAACCAGCAAGTTGTCAACAAAGGAGGGCATGAGCCAGGCATGAGCGAATCGGCTGTGAGGTAGCCAAGCAGCCTGACGCCTGCAGGTACACAAACATGACACAAGAGCCCAAGACTTAAACTAAAAGTTAGTTACAGCACAAGCACGCCACCGTAAGAGAGCCTTCAAGCACCACCTAATACCCGTGCCCTGAACGTACACATGAGAACAGAAAGCAGCTCATTCCTTCCCTAGGCTGGGCTATCCAAGCTTCGGCAGCACCCACCCCCTGGAGTTCAGCGCGTGCGCGCATTGCCTCCATGCAACCTGGCCTTGCTGAGCTGCAGCAAGTTCCAGTTTTGCGGTACGAGGAGGAGCGCCAAAGTGATGAAGCACGCATCTCACCTGGCCAGGCCTTGGTTGTGCGTGTTGAACTCCACCAGTGACCCCAAGAGTCGGACCACCTGCCAAGTTTGCCACAAGCACACAGCAAGCTGTCGTCATTTCAGGTTGGAGCTGGAGCTGTTATCGGCTTCCCTTACAAAAGGCGTAAGAGGGGAGCAGCTCGCACGCCCACACTGCCCCTTGCTGCTGTCCTTTCCAAAGCATGTTGTGCCAAGGCTGCCATTGCCTTTCACTCATCTCAAAATCTGCCTTTGCGTCTTTCCTTTCCGTAAGCCAAGTCATGACGTACACCACTGTGCACACTACTCAGTCCCAGCATAACCCCCATAAGCCCACCATATCATGGCACACACTGTGTAGGCAACAAAAGTGCGGCACGATACACCTTGCTGACATCCCAGCGTCAACCCCACCCAAACGTGGCACACTTTGTGCTGGACATACAGGTTTGCCACAAACATCACAACGGGACCTATCCTGCACCTTTCCCTTGGACTACTGAATCCTGACTTGCACTGTGCAGGCCACAAAGAGGCATGTCACAGCCCTCACCGCGTCCAGCACAGCAGGTTGTGTGCATCGTGGCGCAACCCTCATCATGCCACAACCATGTCACAATCCCCATCACGACATAACTCTCGCCACGTCCAGCACAGCAGGGTGTGTGCATCGTAGCGCACCCTTCATCATGCCACAACCACGTCACAACGCTCATCGTAACCCTATCATGTCATGACTCATGACCCTCACCGCGTCCAGCACAGCAGGGTGCATCATGGCACTGGCCATGCTCCCTTGAGCCGGTGTTGCAGGTGAGCTGCTGGCACGAGCAGAGCCCGCCCCAGTGCCCAGGATGCGCTGCATGTAGGCACACACCTGCAAGTGCAAGTTGGGAATGGCAGGGGCTTAGTTCCAGATGATGTGAGGTATGAGATGGTTTGAGGTTGGTTTGAGGACAGCCATGTCAAGCCAGATGATAAGGGCTTGGTTTGGGATGATCTGGGATACGGGATTATAAGATGGTTCCAGATGGAAGGGGCTCGGTTTGATAAAAGCCATGCCCAGCCTGATGAAAGGGGCTTGGTTTCAGATGATGTGAGGTATGAGATGGTTTGAAATGGTAGGGTTTGTTTGACAGCCATGCCTGATGGTAGGGGCTTGGTTTGAAAAAAGCCGTTAAGTCAATCGTGCCACATTGCGCCACACTGTGCCACATCAAGCCTTGCTCATTGTCGCGCCTTGGTGGCTCTGTTGTGCGTTAAGATGACAGCACTGAGTCCATTGCACTGGCGCAGCTTTTACAGGAAGCAGCATTGCTGTTAACGCCCCAAAATGGCTGAGAAAGGAGGATTCCCAATTTGCAAAGTTTGATCCGTTGATCCAAGGTTGCCGGCCACAGATGAATTTTAACAGCCACGGCTCTGCCACTCGGCCATTCCTTGCACAATGACATGATTTTTGTATGATGCCCTTGTTGCAGCAAGTGATGCTTGTAACCTTGCAATTAAATAGG
>OU611751.1:5258398-5430133 GCA_914767535.2 Dunaliella primolecta | reverse complement strand
CAAAAATCAAAATGTATACGGCATAATGCTTATGCCAGCCATGGCATCGACCAACCCATAACCTGTACTTATTTACTTGCTGTGTCCTTTGGCGCGAGCTACCCAAGCCCACGCCCAACACACACACACACACACATACACACACGAGGTACTCACCGTGATCTCGGGGTGCTTGATGCCATGGGTCCTGGTGAGGTCCATCAGCAGCTTCACAAAACCAGCCTGGCGAGCTGCACAGGGGTGAAGGGGGAAGGCAGAGTGGGGAGGGGTACATGGGTGATGGGAAGGGCACCAAGCTTGGAGTCCACGGTGAGTATCTGATGTGTGTATGTGTACGCACATGTGTAGGGAGAAAGCCAAAGGCACACAATCTCATCACACGAACAAAGGTCATGCTGGTCGACGCCGATCGGTTCGATGCAAAAGACACAGGCGCTTTTACCCTGACTCTGTCTAGCAAGGGCACGCGCAAGGAGCAGGCCCGGAGCAGGCAACAAATTGGATGCAATCAAGGTCATGCTGGTCGAGACCCCACTCTTTCCCCTGACTATGCCCAAAAGCTTGGGCATGCGCAAGGAGCGAGCCAGGAACAGGCTTATGCGTGAGAGGCAGCTCAAAAGTACTGGAACGGGATTTGCAATTTAGGTTTATTCCATTGAGGTTGCACCGGAAGACACAGCAGATCTAATGCGCCTTACACAAGCATCCTCACACTGCTTCTACCGGGCCAGGGCCTTCAGCTGCTGGGACAACTAGCCCACATTTACCTACCTTCTTCTAGCCAAAGCATGCTTGCGACGAATCATGGACCATTGATCTTCATTTTCCGTGTAACTATTGCCATACATAACACAGCACAACAGCCACAGCGCCGCTAGCCTTCAATTTTCATGCAGCTGTTGCCATGCAAGAGCCAGCACAGCCACCACAGTGCCACTGGCCTTCCATACATAAGGTAGCACAACAGCCACAGCACCACTGATCTCTTTCTTCATGTAGCTGTTGCCATACATGGGGCAACACAGCAGCCACAGCACTGCAGACCTCCTTTTTTCATGTAGCTGTTGCCATACAAGAGCTGCCTGCACAGCGGCCACAGCGCCACTCACCTTTATTGTTCATGAAGCTATTCCGTACAAGAGGCAGCACAACAGCCACAGCGCCACTCACCTTCATTCTTCATGTAGCTGTTGCCATACATGAGGCAGCACAGCAACCATAGCGCATGCGAGCACAGCAAGGGTGAGCCCCGAATTATGCTTTCAATGGCATGGAAGCCACCCTGCACACCACATGTAATCCGGGAAATCAAGGCTTTGACACACAGGATTTGGGTGCAGAAACTTAACTCTGAATTGTTTTTGATGATATAGAAGCCGCCCTGCACACCACATGTGATCCAAGGAGATGAAATGTCATACACACTGAATTTGGGCGCAAGAAGTGAGCCCTGGATGATGATCTTGACACTATGAAGTTGCCCTGCAGATGATGCATGACCTGGGAAAATCAAGCGCACTACGCACAGGTACTGAGCATAACAACTCGACATGGCACAGAATTTGTGTGCAACAGGCATACCCTCTTGGAAAGCCAGGCTATCCAGCACAATGACCTCACCCTTCACAAGATACATTTGCAATCCTTGCATCTGAGGGCATCCCCCGCAGGATTAGCAGAAAGAGAGTGATCCACCTTGTCTATTGCAGCGAGATTTACTTGCACAGAACTTTCATGGGACATACAACAGCGGGAACAAGAAGTCAGCTGTTCTTCAAAGCAGGCTACCCCTGTGCGCGTTGCTGGTGCTCTAACCTGTTTGCATTCTCAATAGCAATCAATAGCAATGTACTCCTTCCCTTGCATGCTTCCTGATGGCGTCTCCATGACTTATGGCACGAAGAAAGGAAACTTTTGAGCTGCCAGGAACCTCTCATAGGCCACTGCCCCTGGCCCATTCTTGCGGAGAAATGCATGCACTGCTCTAAACGTTCAGCTTCTTCCACCACAATACTAGCAAGTGCCCGCAACCTAAAGATACAACCAAAAGTTAACATACTGTTACCTCATCTCACAGCTGCCGACTCTTCCTACTCTCAACCCACGGCTACCACTTTCTCCCACTCCCGACCCATTGCTACCAACTCCTCCTACTCTCAACTCACTGCTGGTAATTCCTCCACACTAAACTCCCTCATTCACTTGTCTCCCAATTTCAGCTCTAACTGTCGACTACAACTCAACTCTGAGCCAACTTTAAATCTCTCTCTCTCTCTCTCTCTCTCTCTCTCTCTCTCTCTCTCTCTCTCTCTCTCTCTCTCTCTCTCTCTCTCTCTCATCTTACTGCAGCCACTTGCTCCTGTGAAATGGCATCATTCTGCAAGTCCACATCCCCCAGGGTAACCATGTACAAGCCATACCTGTGCAGCGACCTCATTCTGCAAGTCCACATCCCCCAAGGTGACCGCATACAAGCCCTGGGAGGCAGCGCTCGTGTGTGCGCCATATGGGCTGGTGTGCAGCATTTTGAGCAGCAGCGGCAGCACCCCGGAGGCCAGGACCTTTGCCTTGCCTTGGGCATGGACAGAGACCAGGCGGCAGCACAGGGCCACCACGCCTGCAGCCAAGTGAGAAAGGATTCTGTGCTTTAATGGAAGAAGATCTCAGGCAGATCAAGGCAGCATAGGGCGACCTTGCCTGCAGCCAGATGAGTGATAAAGGGTTGCTCCTGTGAAGATAAATTTAGGCCAGGAGCAAGGCGGCGCGGGTCTTTTGGTCGGCACAAATCACTCCCAACTTCCTTTCCAGCGCAGAGCCAACATGCTAGAAGCCCAAAGGGGAGGACACACTTTTCATGCCCCTTCCTCTAGCCTTAATCCTCTGAGGCACTGCATATCCCCTCCACCAGGATCAGAGTTTGCAAGACGATTGAACCTCAGTTGAGAGAACGCGCTTGTCATGCCCCTAGCATTCCCCTAGCACGCCTTGGACAGCAGCACACCCCAATGGAATGGCTGCCCAATCCCCCAGCACGCTTTGCATGGCCACACAACCCAGGCTGATGGTGAAAATGTCTTGAGGGGCAGCACACCCCAATGGAATGGCTGCCCAATCCCCCAGCATGCTTCGCATGACCACACACCCCGGACTGATGGTGACAACAGAGTTACAAAAGATGCCTTGGATGGCAGCACACCCAATGAAATGGCTGCCCATTCCTCAGCATGCTTCGGATGGCCACCTGCCCAGGGCTGATGGCGACAGGATCACATGAATGCAGCGGCAAAAGGATGTCCAATTCTCGAACTGCTGGCTGCTGGCCAGGGTGAATGGACACAAACACGCAAGCATGTACGCACGTCCTCACACACAACACACACACACGCACGCGCACACACACACATACACACACACACACACGGCTCACGTTGTGCAAGGGGGGAGGCAGGAGCGTTGTTGCAGAGCGTCACCAGGTGCTGTAGCGCTGGCGTGCCCAGCATGGCCAACTTGGCAGGCTCACACCCATACACCTGCGTATGTTATGTGGACATCGTTGCCATTGCTCCTCCAGAAAGAAGGTATGCATCCTTACAGACTGGGGGGCATCGCTGCAAGCGCTCAGCATCGTTGGCGAACGGGCGTTCCTGCAAGAAGGCTGCCTGCAGATGTGCTGTAGCAGGCGGTGAAGGACCACAGAAGAAGGGGCGCGGTGGACGCACAAGCACGCGCAATATGCATAAATAAATTATGCAAACGTTTTCAGGACCTCAGTGTAGCCACAGTGCAGAGGCTCTCAACAAAAGCACATTATGCTGTGCATCATTACGCAACATGTGTTTTCAGGACCTCAGGACAGCCACAGTGCAGAGGCTCTCAACAAAAGCACATTGTGCTGTGCATTATTATGCAAGGGCCATGACCTCCAGTGTCATCTCACGCTAAGCACTCGCTTGGTTGCTTGCGGCTACAAGCTGCTAAATGGATAGATGAATAGATAGATAGATTGGAAGATGAGTAGATAAATTGAATGAATGAATGAATTATTGATTGATTGATTGTGGCTGCAAGCTGCTTGCTTGCTTGCTTGCATGCTTGATTGGTTGGCTGTGGCTGCAAGCTGCCGCAGCGAGTCAGCCCCCATCTACAGCTCTTGCAAGCCCCCATAGGTCGAAATGGAACAAGCATGCTTAACTATTTCAGATAAATAGTTTTGGACTTATGCACGTGTGGTGGCACTGTGCTCAGCACTACTTCATTAGACTCGTGGGCCTTTGTCCTGTGCTGCGTTGTCACACACACAAATGTTGCACATTGCAGCATCCAGACCATCACAGACAAAGAGCCAGACCAAACTTGCTTGCATTCCCGAGGTATGAGCAAAAACACAGAACAACACACAGAGAGCAAGGAAGAGGGCACTACCAGAAAGTACGCATGGTAAGAAAAGAGGAGTCTACGCCAGCCAAGAGGCTGAATGAACTAAGGCAAAATTCCCTAACTAGCAAGCTAGCAAGGGGCACGGGAGGCAACAGGAAGCCGACACATGCTGTGAGCTCAGCAGACTGATTCTGACGCACCATGAGCTCAAACACACGCACGACAGCCAGCAGCACCGCTGAACTGATGTTGGGCTTCATGAGCAGGTCATGCAGCAGTGGCAGACCCCCTGCAGCAATGAGTGCCGCCTGGTTGCCACGGCTGTCGTCAACTGTGGTAGCCAGCAGTTCAAGGGTCGATATGGTGACCTGCAGTGGAGATTGACCAAAGAAAGAGCATGAGCACAAGCAATGAGTGCTGCCTGCTTGCCGCGGTAGTCTTCCAGAGTGATGCAGGTCAAGGGTCGATATGGTGACCTGCAGCCGCGGACACACACACCAGAAGACACAGCACAAACACACAAACATACACACAAGCATAAGGAATGTTAAAGAAAGTTGGTGGCCAACAGGTCAAGGGTGGATATGGTGACCTACAGCAGCAGGCATGCAGGAGCAGGAATGCTCAGACAACGTTAGGTTGTTAGCATAAGAATCAGGTGATATATATAATAGGCAGCAGGTCCAGGGTGATCGCAGCGACCTGCAGGGCCAGGCATGCCAATGAAGTAGGGTTGGCCAATCCATAAAGTGCGTCAAGAACACTCTACTCTGTACTTGGTGCACACCCCGTGCTAAAAAGCTGACATACATGCTGTGCAGTACGTACAATCATGTGTCGGGTTGGCCAACCCTACATCAGACTATGTGTCAGGATGATGTGGCAAGGGTTCAGGGATCAGGCACAAGGATGGGCAAAGCCATTGATCAAGAGCCATTGATAGAAAGGATGGGCAGAGCCATTGATAGGAAGGGCACCCCACCCCACCTGTCCGCCTCTTCTGTACATCTGAGCTGGTAATTGTTGTACCAAGCAAACCTGACAAAGCCTCTGGCCTCTGTTACAAGGCAAATCCACCTCCTTGGCATTGGTCAGCATAGACACCCTAAATTTCACCTGGCAAAGGTGACACACTAATGCCCAAACCTTCTCTTAAACTTATCATCTTGGAGCACCCACTTGCTTGGCATCATGCAACGCAGACGCTTGGGATGCATCACCCACCTGCTCTGCATCATCATCAGCAGCACCACCACCACAACCATCAAATCATACACTTAGGATGCATCACCCACCTGCTCCGCATCATCCAACACCGATACTCAGGATGCATCACCCACCTGCTCTGCATCATCATCACCACCATCACCACCACCATTTTGACATAAACTTGGGATGCATCACTCACCTGCTCTGCTTCATCAATATCAACATGGGATCCATCACCCACCTGCTCCGCATCATCCAACACTGACACTCGTGATGCATCACGCACATGCTCTGCATCATCATCACTACCATCAGCATCACCACCACCACCACCACCACCACCACTACCACCACACCTTAATCATAAACATGGGATGCATCACCCACCTGCTCTGCATCATCCAACACCGACAATCGGGAAGCATCACGCACATGCTCTGCATCATCATCACTATCATCAGCATCACCACCACCACCACCACCACACCTTAATCATAAACATGGGATGCATCACCCACCTGCTCCGCATCATCCAACACCGACACTTGGGATGCATCACGCACATGCTCTGCATCATCATCACTACCATCAGCATCACCACCACCACCACCACACCTTAATCATAAACATGGGATGCATCACCCACCTGCTCCGCATCATCCAATACCGACACTTGGGATGCATCCGGGCTAGTGGCATGCTTCAGAGTGGTGACCAGGGGATTCAGCAGCCCATGCTCTCGTGCAAGCAGCTTGTTGGCCTGGTTCCCTGCATGTAAGGGAGCGAGTGGTTATAGCATGAGCATGGTTTGTCCTCCCAGCACAGCAGTGGGTGTGTCCTCTCAGCAGATCAGTGCTTGCTCATGGACCAGGCAAGCTTGCTGACACCTTGTGCACCGGCTTTTTTCACCACAAGGGCACTGCTCTCTCTCTCTCTCTCTCTCTCTCTCTCTCTCTCTCTCTCTCTCTCTCTCTCTCTCTCTCTCTCTCTCTCTCTCTCTCTCTGTCTCAGAACATCGTCAAATATAAAAAACATAATACAGTGGAGCTTGCCTGGTCATGCGTCAGCACTCTCACCGCTGCTGGCTCCCAATACCACAGCCATGCAAGAATGGACGTGAGCAGGCAGCCCTTCGAAAACAGTCAAGCACACACACACACACACACAAGCACACACATGCATGTACACACACAAATGCATGTACACACGCACTCACAGAAACACACATGCCAGCGCAAGCCTACCTTCAAGCACGTACTGCAGTGAGCAGCAGATGCGTACGCGCAGCTGAAAGATGTCCGTGACGCGGTCCGACTGGGCGAGCGAGCCCATCAAGGCCGTCAACAGCCCCAGGCCCCCCACCTTCCGCACCTCATCCTGCGTGAAGGATACGCATGCAAACAAATGAGCACCTGGCTTTTCCTGCCACTCCAACAGAGCATGTGTCAGGCCCCCACCTTACGCACCCCTTGCGCACCTCATCCGGTGTGAAATACAATTGTGCGCACACAAGATTCTGTTTCAAGTCATGCACCCTGTCATCCAGCAACCCTGTCATCCAGCAACCCTGTCATCCAGCAACCCTGTCATCCAGCAACCCTGTCATCCAGCAACCCTGTCATCCAGCAACCCTGTCATCCAGCAACCCTATCATCCAGCAACCCTGTCATCCAGCAACCCTGTCATCCAGCAACAGAGGACGTGTTACCCTGGAACAGAGCAACCCTGCCATCCAGCAAAGCGACCTGTGACCCTGCATCAAGACGTGCATCTATCTGTCGATTCGCTTGTGCACTTGGTCCTGATCAAATGAGGCTTCAGGCAGTGGAGCCCCACTGCATTGGCTCATGAAGCGGCAATGCATTGTGTGTGTAAGTGTGCCATGCGGCTCCTTGCGGCAGCTGCCTGCCTTTTGCAGGATACCAAAAAAAAAACAAGAAACAGAACCAAAACTAGGAATGCCTACTGCGCGATCCCAAGATGACCTGGAAACAGTTCTTGAATGGGCGCCAGACGGTGCAGCTGAGGCTTGCGCCCAGCACCATTTAAAGCTGCAGCTCAAAGGACAAGGTGTCACTCCTTGCACTTGTCTTGTGGGTATTGGTGTGACAAATAGGTCCCAGCTTACCTTGCAGCTGGGGCTTGCATCCAGCACCATGTTCAGCAGCGTGAGCAGCGAAGAGGCCATTTTGGAGGGGTGCACGCCACACAGCTCGTGGTGCAACAGCAGGAACAGCGCATACAAACCACCAGAGTTTGTGAACCTGCAGGAATAGTTTGTGCAAGTCCATCAGGGCTAGTGAAGCAGGGCAGGAGCAGTGCGTACAGCCTGCCACAGCTTGCGATCCTGGGAAAAAACCAGAAGGGCAAATCTGTGCATTTGCATTTGCGTACAGCTGCAGCTTGTGATCCTGTGAGAGAAAGTTTAAAGGGAGAAATGTGTATGTGCACGAAGCGCCCGCCAGGGCTCATGGACTTGCACACGGCCTATCCATCCAGAATTAGAAACACGTGATGCGGGGTGGATATGACGCAGGGTGATTAGGGCAAGACAGAAGTGATGCGGGGTGGATATGACGTAGGGTGGATATGACGCGGGGTGGTCAGGGCAAGACAGTAGTGCATCCCCAATTTCCCAATGCCTTAGTCGGTAGTATTTGTTGCCACACAAGGATCAATGGGCGTGATTTAGGACTAGCAACTGCAGCCCTCACAAATGTGATTTAGGACTAGCAGCTGTAGTCCTTACAAATCTGATTTAGGACTAGCAGCTGTAGTCCTTACAAATGTGATTTAGGACTAGCAGCTGTAGTCCTTACACATGTGATTTGAGATTGGCAGCTGTAGTCCTTACACATGTGATTTGAGACTGGCAGCTGCAGTCCTTACACGTGTGATTTGAGATTGGCAGCTGCAGTCCTTACACATGCGATTTAGGACTAGCAGCTGTAGTCTTTACACATGTGATTTGAGACTGGCAGCTGTAGTCCTTACACATGTGATTTGAGACTGGCAGCTGTAGTCCTTACACATGTGATTTGAGACTGGCAGCTGCAATCCTTACAAATGGTGTGCCATGTCATCAATGAGCGCCACAGAGAGCCATTGGACGTGGAGAGCAAGGACAGCAACTACCAATCCCTCCTTTCAGGCTTGGGAGGCGTTCTGCTGTCCCCACTCCCCTCTGGCTTTATTGAAGCAGCCCATTGCCAGAACTAGGGGTGATGTTGAAGTTCTTGAATTGGCATGACACCGTGACATCAGTCAACATGCACGATAGAAGAACATGACAATGGAACATTAGTGCATATGCAAAGTTAGAGAGCATGACATCATGACATTTGATGCACAGTAGGGGAGAGTGTGCAGACTGGTTCTTTGCACACACTTGTTGGCTTACCTTTCAGCGACATCCTGGTTGACGGCACTCACTGGCGCACTGCTGCTGTTGCTGTTGCCTGCGCCGGCAGCAACAGCACCTATACTGTTGATGCTGCCACTGTTGATGTTATTGTTGCTAGTGTTCCTAATGTTGCCGTTGTCGTTGTTGTTGTGACTGTTGCTACTGCTGCTGGTTATGCTGCTGTTGATGCTGCTGCTGCTGCTGGAGGAGCCACGCTGGCAATGGGAAAGGCTTTCCATCCTGCTACCGCTTGGCTTGCTCTTGTTGCTGGTGCTGTTTCCGATTTCTGCGGATGACTGTCCAACCCCTTGGCTTGGCAATGCTGCTGCAAACAATGAATGGGCAAGAGGTTCCCATGGGATGAGCCGGACAAGGCTGCTGGTCCACGCTTAGAAACTACGTGTAGAGACACCATGCCTGGTATGGAAGTTTGTGTGGAGGAAGTACCTTAACAAGGAAGACTTTAACATGGCAGCAGCATCACACCAAAATCAGTGGAATGGGGCAAGGCTGCATCAGCATATACTCATAGCAAGGGGCAAGCACGATGCAAAATAACTTTCCCACAAAGCCTTCCCCTTGCCCCCAAACCACACACAAACATGCATGCAGTGTACACTTGCTTCTCCTCTCTGATAGCCCACCAGCGCTGTGGACAGGTGTCAAACATGCGGCTCAGCTTGGCCCCCAGGCTATGAAGGTCAAATGTAACCGAACACATGATGTTGCTGCAAGAGCTGTGGTGCTTTGCTTCGACTCAGTGGACGCCTTCACACAATATCTGGGCGTACTTGCTTTAGGAATCCACAGCTCCACGTGCTTGTTCAATACAAGTTTTCTTACTCCTGCGCTCGTAGGCCATCAGCTCCTCTCTTCCTTGTGAAACTAGATGCCTTGATTATTTTACCACATGCTGACTTTCTCGTAGGATAACACATCCCTTCATGGTTGAGGCACTCCTGGCACCCCCACCCCCTCCACGCATGAACCCTTACCTGGTGGTGATACAAGGCCCAGCAGGGTTCTTAAGCAAGCAGAGGACACACAGCAATCGCACATGGCATTGGGGGGGTGTAAGCCATACATGCATACACCCTTGCCTGGCACACACACATACACATACACACACATATTTACACACGCGCGCACGCACACTTACCAGGCAATGACATGAGGCGCAGCAGGGCTCTCAAGCAAGCGGAGGGTACACAGTAATCGCACATGGCTGTGGGGGCGTGCGAGCCGTACATGCACCAAGACTTGTTCACAGTCACACGCTGCCGGCCAACGAGGCGCACCTGCATGATATAGGGGTGGAGCAGACACACGCACGCATTGAGGAAGACAGCAGACAGTCAGGGAGAGGTTTGGATGCAGCCTACGATCTACAAAGGAGCCCCTTAAGCTCATCAACATCCCTCAGCACTCCTGTGAGTCACTGGAATGGAGCATTTGCTTGGGGTTCTGGGGTAGGCGGCACCATCATCCTGGGGGCTTGGTGGGTTGGATGGGCTGAGGCAGGCAAATGAACATGCATGACACTATGATAGGCAGTGGAGGCACCACCATCTTGGGAGCATGATAAGTTGGATGGGCTGGAGCAAAGACATAAACATGCATGGCAGTCCGATTGGCAACGTGGGATTGACTTTAGCAGAATGGATGAGCAAAGGCGGGAGATGACATAACGTAGACTCATTGGTTCACCATCCCTAAAAGTGCCATTTCTATACATAACGCGTACTCACAACCCTGGCTGAATTGCATCAATTGAACCTGTTGCAGAACAGCACAGCCCCAAGGACATGGGCCAAGAGGGCAAGATGGGTTCATGATGGGGGTGGGGGGCGAATGATTTTTGAAAAGAAAGAATACACCATGATCAACTCTTTGTAAATTGTTGACGCTTTCATACTGTAATTTGAATTTATGAAATCTTATTTAGACAAAGAACAAGATTTTATCCTCATTCATCTCAGAAACCCATGCCTGCTATCTATTTAAAGTGAATACTAGGCTCTGATGTCAGTGATAATTGATGGCACTTCAATGGAGGTGCATAACTGCAAGTTCAAAACTGTGATTACATAGGGTTCACACGCCCCTGGCCCTACATGACCAACAAGGGCAAGGGTGGCTGGCTTCATTTGCAGAAGTGAATGCATGTCATGAGCAAGACCCTCCAAAATTCTATGCAGCATCAGTCACAGATTGCTTTCAAAGTCACAGATTCCAAACGTTACACGTCTGAAGCAGAAACCTGCCAAAAATCATTGCAAGACCAACATCATCAAAAATCCTACCCACAGCCAGCCAAGCACACCCACAATTCCCCTCCACCACTTATCCACCTACACACCCACACCCACACACCACAGCCACCCACCCGGTCCTTGATGTGCTTTGCTGGTTTCCTTCCATGGTATGCATACGCAGAGTGAGGGATGGGTAGCTGGGTTGAAGATGCCCTGGAAATGCTGTGCTCCTCCAGCTGGCGCCGCACTGTCAGAGTGTGCAAGGCATCAGCCGATTCCTGCACAATGTGTGTGTTGAGTGTTTATGTGTGTGTGTTGTGTGTTTGTCTGGTGCACAAGAGAGTGTGAGAATGAAATGTAACACGCACGGATCCATGCAAGGTTCATCCACAGTTGCACGCTGGTGCAGGAAGGGAAAGAGATAGCTGGCAACACGGCAGGTGGTGAAGCAGGAGTGCTGAGGGAATGAGCAGGGAACACCCCATGCTGCTGAGGTGATAACCAGCAACCGCTGCACCCAACACACAGGGGTTCCCTCAAGGACAAGGTGGACAGCACCAGGTCCCAAGCGGCAAAACAAGAACATCGGGTTCAATGAGAATTGGCACAGAAGTATAAACCCCATGACACTGGCCTCTTTATCTACAGGGTGCACCTCCTGGGTATGGACCCACTCTTGGCAAGCTCTCTCAGCATCTGGGCCATGTCATGATTGATGTGAGGCATTCTTCTCTCTACTGGCCAGACCACGCCTTCTCAGGATTGCTGCAGATCAACCCCTTTTTTGCAATGAATGTTCCAACTCGAACTTATTTTGCGTGCTGCCCACACTCCCTTTCCGCAACAAGTTAACGCATCATATACATTCCACTCCTCGCTTTCCGCACCCTAATGCTTTTTGGGATGTTCAGTGCGAGGGACGTTCAGTTCGACAAACCTCGCACTTTATCGAATTCGAACACGCATGTCATTGCATTTTAAAACTGCTGTTTGTCGAAATTTGACCAACAAAATCCAGCCAGCGAAGTCCGCTTGAAGATCACTTGAAGTCCGCTTGAGGGTAGAATAGACTCATTGAGGACCCCTTTGCTTCATTCTGTGCTGTTGCGCGAACTACTTGAAAGATTTTAAGATGAGGAAAGGCTAGAAGGGGGGCTAGAAACTCCCTCGAGGCTTGCTGGCACACCCTCTGGGCCACCCCATTTATGACGTTTGTTTAATTGAACTCAAACTTAACACGCTTTCTATCACATTTTAAGTATCAAATTGTTGAACTGAGCATCCATATAGCATTCGTCCCACTCGTCGCTTTCCGCACCCAGATGCTTCTTGCTTGTATAGAGGAATCAACTTCTTCCCTTGGCACCCACCATGGCTCCACTCTCGAACCCTGACCCTTCAGAATGCCACACCCCTGCCTGCTCAACCCTTGGTCCCATTCTATCCTCTTGTCGTTAGAAGCGCAGTGCTGAGCACGAGCACACTGCCATCAGCATCAGGCGGAGCTCATGGTGCAGCACTCAGTGCTCAATTGCCTGTTGGTTCAGCTGAATCTTGCACGCATTCCTGGCCATTCTGTTGCACCTTGCAATCTACAACAAAGGGAACTAATAACGCGTAAAAAGGCATTCCAATCAAGGCCACAACTGCAACATGCACACAGCCCACATTCGTAGCGCAACAGCGAGGGAGCTCAGACTCAGACTCAAGTTCCACCAGCATCGCCCCACCTGCAGGAAGTAGGTCAGCTCCTCCACCACGCCATGAGCCACCAGAGAGCTGCTGTGGGGCGAGGTGGCCAAGTGGCCTAACGTATTGGCTGCTTGCCACGCCAGCTCCATGTCACCAGTGGCCACAAGCTGCATAGCACACACACACACAGCACAGCGCAGCAAGGTTAGTGCAATAAAAGATACGTACACCAGGTCAGCAGGACAGCACACTACAGCAATGCCAGGGGGAGCAGGATAGCACACCACAGCAATGCCAGGGAGAAGCAGCGGCACAGGCCAGTTCTGTGTCAACGGTGGCCACAAAAGGTGTGTGGCACATGCAACGGATGACGCAGCAAGGATTTGTGAAGCAAAGGCAAAGAAAAGCATGCCCGTGTGCTGTGTGCTGTGTATACTGATAGTGTGTGTGCGTGTGTGTATGCGTGCGTGCATCCACAAAAGCTGCTGATCATTATGCGGAAGGGAAACGAGGAGCAGCGCTCCACAACGGGCATGGCTGGACCTTTAACAACCCTTGTTTTCTCCCCTTCATTGTGGTTCAGAAAAGTCCACCTTTCTGGAAATGCGGAGACAATCAACCAACATGGCTCAAGGCCAAAGGTCTCTTGGACAGGGCATGATCGACTCTAGCATCGTCCCTCATGCTTTTGAGCCAAGGGGGGGGGGGGGCACCAGCACACACGAGCACATCAACATCACAATGGAGCAGCAGATGTGCGCACCCACATGCACCAGCGCTGGGCCCGCGCGCACGATGATGTGGTCGTTCAGCCACTGCGCGTTCACGTCGTCGGCGCACAGCATGACCAGCAGGCCCTTGAATGCCTCCTTGATGGGGCACAGCCACTGCTGCTGTGCCCCTGCAGCAACTGCCTTAGGGTGCGCCCTCTGCACAGCGTGGGTGCACACATGCACAGCACCTTGGTGGATCCCTGGTCTGGGTTGGACTGAGCAGCTGGGATCTGTGCTTACTGCCAGGTGCTCTAGATGGTACTTGGCATGGACGCATGTGTCGACCAGGCATAATTTAAAAGCGCGAGCTTTAGGCAAAGATCATAAGCCTGAGCGCATTAATGACAAGGTTCAGCCATGCGCATGCAAAATTGTTGGAAGTGTAGAACATGCATGAGCAGCGATTAGAAGGCATTGGTTGGACCTTCCACGAGCAGGCTACACATCTCAGGCAACAGCCGTTCCCATCAGCTCCCTGTCAATGGAAAGGAAAGGTAGCAGCAAGGCACAAACAAAACATGTGCGCACAAACACACACACACACCTGCAGCGGCAGCAGCAGGGCATATACGCACACAGTGGATGCACTGACGCCCTCATCACAGGCCTCCCTGCTGCTCTGTGCCTCACCCACACCCAGCCCGGTCCCATCACCACCACGCCCTGCTGCAGCACCATCTGCCACACTGCCAATTGAACACGTGTGCTGGCTGCCTCGAAGCACAGGCCCCATGAGGGCAGCAGCCCACAGACGCCGCCACCAGCCCTCTGAGCCCATGCCATCCAGCAGCTTTTCTGAATTGCACTCCTGCTGGCCCTTCCTAGACGAGCTGCGATCCAACAAAGTGCCCTCAGAGGGCTCTGCCCCGTCTCCAGAGGATCTGACCCTATGCTGATCCCAGCTGCTGCTGCTGCCGTTTGAAGTCCATGCCAGGGAGGCGGCAAGACGCGAATCTTGAGCGTGATCTGCATGCAGCTCTGCTGCCAAGTGGTCCGTGCAGATCACACGCACCAGGCAGTCAATCATGCCGAGCTGCTGCAGCTGCTCCTTGGCAACAGCATCATTTGCAGCCACCACGTGTAGGATGCTGCATAGCAGCCGAGGGGACATGCCAAAGGTGAGAATACAGGTGAGCGCGGAAAAAGGTAAGGATGCTGCAGAGCAGCCAAGGGGGCAAGTCTGAGGTAACCATGCGGTTTCACATGGGAAAAGGTAAGCATGCTGCAAAAGCAGCCAAAGGGGAGGAGAAGTAAAGGGAAGCAAGGAGCAGGAGGAGTCGCAACAAGGGGGGCTTACAGGGTGAGGTGCTATGCACACTGAGTGAGGCGCAGAGAGCACTAGTTGAGGAGCGACTCTTCCAGTTCTTCCAATCCTGTAAGCATGCACAAACCTTACTATCCTCCCTGTATGGACCTTACCAGCACAGCTGCCGCAACTGTGCTCCCTGCGTAGAGCCTATCAGCAACCACGCTGCCGCCAGCATGACTGCAATTATGATAAAACACGTGCAGTCATGCTGGCAGCAGTGCCACTGCCGGTGAGGTCCACACAGGCTTGGCTAACAGCCATGCGTCTTGATTGAAGGCCTTTCCTCATTTGCAACCCGCTAGGCCCATACAGGAAACACAGTTTAACACTGGAAACTAATTCAATTTGGTCATCTGTCCATGTTTATAATAATTGCAGTCATGCTGGCGGCAGCGTGGTTGCTGATAGGCTCTACGCAGGGAGCACAGTTGCGGCAGCTGTGCTGGTAAGGTCCATACAGGGAGGACAGTAAGGTCCGCACAGGGAGCACAGTCACGGCAGCATGGCCTACAGAGGGAGCACAGTTGCCGCAGCTGCTTGAGTTTGCTGTGTGCTGCCTGGCTATTTTTGAATTCGTGACCATGACGGTTGACTGGTCTTTCTTTCTGTACGGTCTTTCTTCCTGTACGGTCTTTTTGTACGGTCTTTCTGTACGGTCTTTCTTCCTGTACGGTCTTTCTGTACGGTCTTTCTGTACAGTCTTTCTTTCTGTACCCTGCAGCCTAGCAGTCACGCGTTTTGACTGATGCCTCCTGCATACAATCCTGCACGCCACGTACCGCAAGACCGCTGCCAGCAGGTGCCTGAGGTGTGGGCTCCGGGATTCGCACATCACGTACAGCAGAGGCAGCAGCACTCGCAGAAGTGCCTGGGGCTGCTGCACTGTGCCGTGCACCCTGACCTCGCTGTCTACCAGGGCCATCATGCACCACAGCACATCCTGCAGCAAGGATACAGCACAGATACACGTCTCCACGCAATCGTCAGCGGTGGGTTGTGGCAAAACCTCAGCCGACAAACTTAAGTAGTGCTTCAACGCACTATTGGTGGGCACATCTACTGCCTGAAGTAGGAAGCCCGCCAACGATTTGTTGACACCTTGAATGGTGACCGAGCTGTTACACACTATATTGTAAGTCCCAGGCGGGGAAAGCTTGGTTGCAACCTCCACCCACTATCTCTCCACTCCCTCCCCAAAGGGCAGTGAAAAAAATGGGGACGCACAAGGGCCGTCAATGGGAACTTGTCACTGCTGTTGGAAGAAGCAGTACACGAGAAAGAAAAAGAGTACACGAGGAAATGAAAGAGTACATGAGACCAAAAAAAAGTGCACGAGACAGGAAACATGTACACATGGGAAAAATGCAGGAAATGGCATTCAGAATGCAATAAAAAGCAAATATAAAATCCACCAACATCGTGTAAAACTTTGTTTGCATCAGCGATTTGGTGCATGGCCCAATCCTATCGACCCATCATGAATTACACCCTCTCATTTGTTTGCTTACACGTTTGATTGCATTTGATTGCATGTGTCTGCCTGCATCGACGTCTCTGAACTATGGCAGCTTATTATGGCAAGGCCTCCTCATGGGGGCTCAGAGGTTGCCCCTTACAGTGTTGATAGTTTCCACTTACTCCCATCACAACAAAAGGAGCCATGTCAGATCAAGACTCAGACCTCATGCCACCCACTCGTGCCAGCGACCCACAAAAGCAACAAAAGTCACACTGCCATGCACTGCCAGATGAAGAAACAAGGCTGTGGGTGTGCCTCTTTTCGTGCATAAGTGCTGCAAACCAATTTGGGATCTGACAAGTGCATGGCCTTGCACAGTCCCAGGTGTGGATCAGTGCATGGACCGCACCGCCACTTGGGGAAAAGAGGCTGAGTCTGTGGGTGTGCCTCAGCAAGAGCGTTACAGACAGGCTTTAGACCAGTGAGCGGCAGCAAAGCCATGAAGCACAGGCTTAGGCTTGCAGCGGGCAAGGGCTCTAAATTTCACAAGGGATGCCACAACCTGACTGCTTGTGATGCAGCAAGCTAAGTTTGGGTGCTAGACTGTGCTGCGTTCTGACATTTTCAGAACCTAAGAAGCTAAGTTTGGGTGCTAGAGTGTGCTGCGTTCTGACATTCCCAGATTTCCTAAGACTCCCACTTTTGATCTTGCGACAATGCCAAACTTGGTGCTTCATGTGGCACAGATGTAAAACAATGCAGCTAACCTGAGGGCTTCAGCCAACTCATTGCCACAAGAACCAATGGGATTTGAGAGTAATGTGCTGTGTGCAATGGAGACCAGTGAATGCAGCGGAGTGCAAAAAAGAGCAATAAAGAATGCAAAAGTCTGTCTGCGGCGTGCAATGAAGTGCAACAAAGAGCATAACATACGCGCAAGTCTGTTTGAGGCTTGTAGCCAGTGCAAGCATGCTGATGCTGCCTGAGCTGCTGGGCTTGGATTGAGCGACAGCTTGGGCATGCTTGTGGCTTCTCCTGCCCTTCTGCTATGCTGATTAAATTAAATCCTTTAAGCTCTCTGGCTTTAAAATAAGAAACATACAAGAAGAAATTCCAGGCAATTGGGTATGTGGTTATCCTTAGCAAAAACACATGCTACACTTGAGTGCATGATACAGCTCACATGTGGCAAGGGTGACCAACAGACAGTGATGGCGCTTTCAAAAGAGCACCCTCAATGCGAGTCATCACATAAGACAACTCACATGCAAAAAAGAGAAGTCGCAGGCTGTGATGGGGTTTTCAAGCGCCGTGGGCAGCTCCTTCAGCAAGCCCTCAGTCAGAAGCTCCTCCACATAACCTGAACAATTCATGGGAGAACGACCATGCAATTGGCATTTACTTGGATCAAAAAGCGGAAAAGCAAAGCACAATGGAATGATGCATGAACGTGAATAAGGACGACACCTTCCCTGGAGGTTTTACACATTAGTGCGCATTCACATGCTTAAGTTTATGCATGCGCATGCGCGCACACACACAGCCCCTGTTTGAGTGTGACTCCCGGTAGTAGCTGGTAGCTAGCTGCCACGTAGCATCGCAGGCTAACCCCCAATACCTGCATCCACGAGGCAACGCAGCAGGCGTGCTGCCTTGCGACGCGCCCGGACACCACTGAATGGGCCTCGCATGACATCCACAAGCAAGTTGGCGCTGCTGCTGCTGCTGCTGCTCTTGGCAGGATGGCTTGCAGGATGTGTGTGCACCATTGCCTTGATGGCATTGTCGAAGTCAGACGATGACACTTTCTTCAGCAGGGACAAGGCAGCTGCCAACACCGGCTCATAGCTGCGGGGCTTGGGGCTGCCTTGTAGCACACCCCGCACGACCCCTGCATGTGCATGTGCATGTGCACATGTCCAGTATGTGTGTGTGTGTGCGTGTGTGTGTGTACGTGCGTGCGTGCGTGCGTGTGTGTGTATGTGTGTGTGTGTGTGTGTGTGTGTGTGTGTGTGCGTGCGTGTGCGTACGTACGTCTGCGGGCGCGCATGTGAATGCAAGCGATACACTTTGTGGCTTTAAAAGTTAGCATATTTTGAAGCACGCAAGCGGGATAGTCCAGCCAAGCACAAGCGTTACTGGTACTATATCAAGCTGGCAGTTTTCAATCGTTTGTTCTTGATGCGTACTGCACTGACATTCCTATTTCGCAAAATGCATCACAGCTATTCTAAACAAAAGAAGATGGTCCTGTGATGGTGCTTGTCCACAATCATTTTTGGGGAAGGACTAAACATCAGTGATAAACTCACCCAGCAGAGCGCTGACACCATCTGAATGAGCAAGCTGAGAGGCCAGAGCAGGGTTGCACCGGGCCATGAACTTGAGCAGCAGCAGGAGGTGCTGCAGCTTGCGCCATTGCTGATGCTCCACGGTAAAGGTGAGCCGGCTAACAAACTGCACAGGGCTAACGTGCTGCAAGCACAGGGCAGGAGTGATGCTGCGTCAGCCAGCCGCAGCTTGGGTGCAGTGAACAAAAACTTGTCTGCTCATCACACAGAAAAGGAGAAGAGGATGATAAACAAAAGGGACTACCTTCTGGATTGCCATCATTGGAATTGCATCTACACGGACGAGGCAATTTTGATCGGTAGCAGCATCTGAAGAGGTACCCCCCCCACTTTCATTTGCCTAGGCATCACAGAGAACCACAGCAAGCACAGCAGAAACCAAAGCCAAACAAACCTGATGTAAACCTTCTTCCAGTCCAGTCCGTAATGGCAGCCTCGGCCCACTGCCACCCCTCATCCAGGCAAGAATACTCCCAGGGAGTGTGTGTAAAAATACGGGGGGCCTAACCTGATGAAAGCATTATATTTTGGATGTTGAAATCCGCGAGGGTTGGCCTTGCTTCACTTGTAATGCTTGTCCTCGCAAAACGTAATGCAGGAGGTTCATGGTAATTACTTTCAGATTTTATACATGAACTAAAACATTATATTTTGTTCCTCTCTCCCAACGTAGATGGTCAACTCTATCCGTTTCAAGCAGCGTACCAGGCTAGTCCATCCAGAGAGAGCTTAGCTGACCTTCAGTGCAATCAACTCTAGTGCAGATCAACTGATATGTTTTTCTAACTTTTCTTACGTCTTCATCGTTTGTCTGGGCCTGTTTTCCCCAGTGTTACAAGGATGGCTTCCCAAAAGCTTGCACGGATGCTGCAAAACCTCGACCTGTCAGACTCAGGAGGCATGGAAGCGGCTATGGCCGCTGCAACATCCAGCCAAGCAAGCAGCAATCCCTCCCTCCACAGTCAACCGCAGCACTCATCAACATACAGCTCTGACACGGACGACGTTGACCAGTCAGACGTCCTTTCAGACAGGGTGCGCACATGGCTGCTCCCTGCAGCTGCCACTGTCTTCCTCTGCCTATGCTACAAGGCTCAACGTTTGAACCTGCGCACACTTCTGCAGGGCACACCAAAGCTGCGACTGGCTGGCCGCCCAAAAGGCCTTCCTTTAGAGAAGCGCCACTTGGAAAGCAGGGTGATTGAGCTCATGACCGACAACAAGGCCCTCACGCAGACAGTCAGCCAGGTCAAGAGGAAGCGGGATTTAGAAGTAGCAGAGCTGCAGGCCCAGCTGAACAAGGTGGGGCTGGGAAAGGTCTGAAATGCTGGACAATTGCTGACTTCTAGGCAGGGTTGGTTCGTACGTGTTTGGAGTATGAACATGTACAGCAAATGTCACCATGAGAACGCATACCGGTACTTTACATGTAAGTCAAATTTTGGCAGCAACAACAAGTACAAAAACAGTAGGGGTTAAGTTGAAAGCAAGTAAGTACGTGTTTGGCAACTCTGGAAGCCGAGTTGGACCCATCCCTGCTTTTCGGTGCATGCTGTGCTGCATGTGCTTAGAGGGCCATATTCGCTGAGTTCAATGGCCTTTCCCCTTATGCACACCCCATGACAAGTTAAGCCGCTTTTCCTGTATATTAGCACAGTGTGAAGCTGTCCAGAGCAGTGAAGCCAGGTCGTTTTTGCATACATTCTCCTTGCTCAGGTGGTCATTTGAGTCGTTTCTACATGCAATCTCCTAGCGCAGGTGGTCAAAGACTTGTTAAGCAGTGCAGAGCAGTGCAGCCCATTGTTTCTGCATGTGCCCTGAGCGCAGGTGGTCAAAGGAGTGCAGAGCAGTGCAGCCCATTGTTTCTGCATGTGTCCTGAGCGCAGGTGGTTAAAGAATTGGAGGCCAGGCAGGCAGAGGTTGAGTCACGGGCGCCCCTCCTGAACATGCGGCTAGAGGAGTTCAAAGAGCAGCTGCACAGCCTTCGCATCAGCGATGCCCGCTGTGCAGAGCTCAAAGCCATGCCCGACGAAAGCTTGCATATCATAGACCTGGTTAAGGTGCGCATGAGGCAATTGCTTGTTCTGCACTGGTCAAGGTGCACATGAGGCAATCGCTTATTCTGCACTGGTCTACACAAAGCAGGGCAGTGATACTTTTTTGAAGGGGGCTGCTTTCACCAGTTGAGTGTAAGGACGGGACTTGAAAATTCCCGGCAGACATTTTTGCGTAGAATGATCAATGTTGGCATGGGGTTTTGATACTTGTGCAGCACTCGGCCTCACCCCTAGTTGTTTGACTTTCCCTTATCCAGATTCTTGAAAGCTTCTGTTGTTGCGGAACGCCAAGACAACTCCTAGACTCTAGGCTAGAGTGACAACTTGATCTGCCCTTGAGGGTGAATATGGATTTTAAGTGGCAGAGGCCTTACCTGAGCTGCATAAGACGAATTTGATGCACATTTACTCTTGGACATCGCACACACGTGCGCACACACGTAAACACACGCGCGCACAGATCGCTGTACATGATGCCACATCTAAGCTGGCGGCCGACAACGAGCACCTCCACCTGGCTGCATCAGGCGCGCGGGATGCCTCTGAGAGGTCGGCAGAGGAGGCTGCACGCATGCGGTAAGCCTCACCACCATGCATGGGGTCAGCTTCATCTCCGCATTGCATGCCTAATGCCTGCTTACTACAAGCGAGGGATTTACTGGCTTTTCTACTTTAAATGAACGAATTTAAACCAATCCATGAAGTAAAGACCTCAACAGATTTTAGCAGCCGTGGTTGCTTTGTAGCAAACGATGACCTCTTTCACTGCGTGAGCATTTCGTTAAACAAACAGCTGGTCAGCCTCGGTCAACCTTTGAGCAGGCTGATGTGCAAGAGCTGTTTTGCAAGGTGGAATAAAGGTCCCTAGTGGCAGACTTGCAGCCTCCTTTTTGAGTGATATCAGCTTTAACTGTGGCTGCTAGGATGCTGCTGGTTAAAGACAGCGACTCATCGAGCATCTGAGACCATATGAGACTCAACTAAAACAACAAATTGATTATTAACTGACCTTTTGTTGTTGGTGTATGACGTTCGTGCAGGGTGGAGAATGCGCGTTTAAAAGTGGGCATGGTTGAGAAGGACAAGGAGCTGAGCGAGACGGTGGACAGCCTACAGGTAGGGTGCTACTGTGTCTGTTGAGAACCAGACAGCCAGCAGGTTGCTGCATGTATCTGTCAAGAAGGACAAGGGGCTGAGCAAGACACTGGACAGCCTGCAGGGGGCAGCTGTGTAAACCTTTTGAAAGGACAAGGAGCAAAGCAAGATGGTGGACAGCCTGCCAGCGGGGTACTGTGTGTGCCTGTTTGGAAATTTCCTGAGCAGAGCTGCTTGTTGCTTTCTGGAAGATGAGCAAGTCAAAATGTTAAGTTACGAGGTTATGAGTACAATATTCACAACCACACAATCAGCAGTGCTGGTTTAAATACTTCTTTGTTCAACAGTCGCGTATGCAGCCACAGCCCGTTCTCATGCCCTTCACCACTTGGAGACCCTTTAAATCAAGACAGCAGGAACTCTAGGATTGTGATTATGTTGGATATCTGGATGATCATTTCAAAGCCATGATAGCAATTTGAGGATTTGCAAGCTAGGTGACAGGGTAGCTTGAGACCGTCCGCGGCTCTACTTTGCACCATGTCTTTGAAACAGGTCAAGATTGGATTGAGGTGGATATGCAAATGGATGCTGAACTGTCAAAACAGCAGAGATCTACCTAGCTTGTCGGAGCAGGGGCACAGGAATGGGATTCTTGCAGGGGAGTCAAGGGCTCCTGGCCCTTACAATGCACGGGGCGTCCACTTAGTGTTCATACCCCCTTGACTGTGGCACCTTGACTGCGGCATTAAAACATTGGGAGCCTCTGTCACAGATCAGCAGCTGTCCATACTTCGGATCGCAGCATGCTATGTGTTTTGGGGAGGAAAAGAGTTGGGTAGGGGGGTGTATGTGTGTTTGTGTGTGTGTGTGTGCATGTGTGCACAAGCGCGTGTGTGTATCTGTGTGTGTGCGTGTGTGTATACGCGCGCGCACGTGCGCTTGCTTGCTTGCTTTTCCTTCAAGCTCCGCGCACGAGCAGCTCCTGGGCTTGCACAAGTGTGTCAGCCATGAAAGTGTACCTTGCTGTGACCGCAAGGTGTGCCAAACATGCTGTTGTTGTGCTAGCCATGGAAGTGTACTTGCTGTGACTGTATAAAGAGCTCTTGCTCTGGTTACAGGCTAGCAGTCAGACATTGTGACTGAGTGTGTCCCTTTTGCTTCCGTGACCTCTGTAAGCTGAGTATTTGCTGTGGCTGTTTGCCACACATGCTGCTGACATGTGTGCAATGTCTTACGTCTGAGCTTCAGGCACGCCAAACATGCCAAAATGCCATGCATCTGAGCCTCACACATATTGAACGTGCCACACATGCTGCAGGCATGTATGCAATGTCTGGCCTCTGGGCTCTGTGTGTGTTTTTCATGCCATGTGTCTGGGCCTCACACATTTCAAACATGCCACACATGCTGCAGGCGCGCATGCAATGTTTGGCATCTGAGCTCCAAGCACGTTAACATACAATGTGTCTGAGCCTCACACATCCCAAACATGCCACACGTGCTGCAGGCGCGCGTGCAACGGCTGGCGTCTGAGCTCCAGGGCACCACAGTGCGCGCAGAGCTGCTGAGCGCAAAAGGTGCAATGTACGACAAGCTGCATGCGCAGGCTGAGCAGCTGCGGCAGGACAACCAGCGCCTGCAGGTAGGTCACCGGAATGGCACGATGCTACCATACATGGGTGCTGGTGACCATTGAATTTGTGATCACTAGCTGCGGCAGGACAACCAGCGCCTGCAGATGGGTCACAGGAATTGCCATACATGGGTGCTGGTGACTGCTTTTGGTTTCTTATTCTCATTGATTTTAACTCAGGGGATTACGGGGGCTGGCCATCAGAGGGAAAATGTTGGCTGCCTGTGCACCTCTTGCTTTGGCGCTATGCACGCCATGGGGGGTGGCATGCCAGAAAGCAAGCCCAAATGAACACTCTGTCCTTTGCATGTGCACGCGCAGGTCGTGGAGGCCAGCTTCAAGCGCATGGAGCAGGCCCACCATGAAATGCACCTGCAGTCCCAGGAGACCAAGCACACCAATGAAATGCTTGTTGTCGACAAGGCATACCTGTCGAAGCAGGTGGGTCAGCAGGAGGTAGCACTCCCTGCAGAGCTCGAGGGCTGAGGTGCTCGCTCATGTACACCAGAGGGGTTGAACACGCCAAGCAGGCTAATTATCAGGGGCTGCAAAGGCTTGGCTGCCAGCAAAAGCGTTACAGGGGCCTCCTCCAGTGATTTCGTCCTAAGATCTCGTACTGGGTTGCGTACTGCATGGCTGGTTGTGGACTTGATCTCGAGGGAAGAGAAGGGAACACTACACCGACCGAAAAAGAGCGTGCATTGAAGACAGGTTCCCTGGTCTCATGCACAGGCTCTTGCAGGTGCCTGCAGGCAAGAAAGGGCTCCTTGCAAATGCGTCACTCATTTTCCCGTTCACAAGGTTGTTCTGAATGTTGCATTTTGATTGCCTTCCCATGGCAGCAAGTGGCGCAATGTGTCAAAAGAAGCAGGGCCTCCCTACCCTGGGGAACTATTTCAAGAGTGCCTGCTGCCCGCCCGATCACGCTGCTCTGAAAAACCCCTTTGTGCCAGGAATGCCTGCTGCCCGTACACTCATGCTGTTTTGAGAGACCCTTGGTTTCAGGAACGCCTGCTGCCTATACATACACCCATGCTGATAAGTCACCGCTGAACGCATGCCTGTTTGCATTGGCTGATGCACATGCCCTGCAAACACGCGTGCTGTGACCCCTTGCTGCCCTCTCAGCATGCCCCACTATCCCTCCAGAAGGGAAGCTGCTTGAGAGCATCCTCATGTCCTCAATGTTGTGCTGGGCGCAGGTGGACTTCCTGACAGATGCGCAGCGGCGGCTGCAAAGTGAGCTGGAAGCCAAGGATGCGCAGATCTCTGAGCTGCAGAGCCAGAAGCGGGAGATCTTTGACAAGATGGTGCAGGTACAGGGCTCAAAAGACTTGTGGACACGGGCTTTTTTTGTGCTCTGCTGCAAGGCTTTGTGGCATGATAGCGTCAGGCCTTTGTGGCATGATAGTCTCAGACCTTTATGGCACAATAGCATCAGACCTTTGTGGCATGATAGCATCAGACCTTTGTGGCATAATAGTCTCAGACCTTTGTGGCATGATAGCATCAGACCTTTGTGGCATGATAGCATCAGACCTTTATGGCACAATAGCGTCAGGCCTTTGTGGCATGATAGCATCAGACCTTTGTGGCATAATAGTCTCAGACCTTTGTGGCATGATAGCATCAGACCTTTGTGGCATGATAGTCTCAGATCTTTGTGGCATGATAGCGTCAGGCCTTTGTGGCATGATAGCATCAGACTTTGTGGCATGATAGCGTCAGGCCTTTGTGGCATATGCTCTTTGCGGATGCTAGTGCTCTGTAAGAAAGCAAGGCCAAGTGGCATGCACTTATAAAAATGACGGTACAACCCAGGGGCAGGCTTCGTGCTGTTCTCAGATGTGAAATGATTCAGTGGATTGGGGCTTCCAAGGGCGCCTGAGGACCAGGTTGCACCCTCCTTGGTTGCAGGAGCCTCATTGGAACTTTGAAGCTTCCCCCGTTTTCCTTGGTTGAGCCGCTACACACCTCAGCACTCAATTATCAAGCAGTGGCACATCCAGCTCATCTTTTCTGATGATGCAGGCCTCCACCAATCCTAACCATAATCCATAATCCATGTTATTAAGCCGGCCCAAAGGCGTATCCTGGCACAATGTCTTCCCCTCCCCCAACCCACATTGTGTTCGTTCATGCGTGTATGCATCTTGCCCACCACATGCTTAAATTGATAACAACATGCGAGCATCTTGCCCACCACATGTTTGCATTGATCACTGCATGCGTGCAAGCTGCCCACCACGTGTTTGCATTGATCACTGCATGCGTGCAAGCTGCCCACCACGTGTTTGCATTGATCACTGCATGCGTGCAAGCTGCCCACCACATGCTTGCATTGATCACTGCATGCAGGCAGAGACCCAGAAAGTCAAGGACGAGGACCGGCGGCTGCAGAAGGAGCTGACACAGTTGCAAGCATCGACCCATGCTGACATCGAGCGCATTCGCATGGAAGCCAGGGAGTCCTACGACAGGTGGATGGGCTTTTACATAATGAGAACTGTCCAGTTTCATGACATGCAGCTGGTTATGCCCATCAATTAGATTCTGATGCCTTCTGGTTGCTCTTGCACATAGATTATTGATGTGGGGGGGAGGCAAGGGGGGGGGGGGGAGGATACTCTGTTGTTTCCACTTGCATGGTCTTTGGGCCAAAGCTGCATTGCTCGTGGTATAGATCTGCTCCGGCAGTGACACAAATATTGATGTTGTAGATTGACCTTGTGCTTCAGACTCTCGCATCTTCGTTTTACCTAAAGCACTAATGATCACTCATGTTTCGGATCATGGGCCCCCTTCGTGGTGGCCGTGGTAAGGTCTTTTTATCTAGATTGTTTGCCCTGCCAAAAGCTCTCCCCTTCGCTCAGGCCCCAACTGTTAGGGTGGACCTAGGGACGCTATAGCTGTGCACACAATGACTGCTTGTTGGCCCAAGCGCCAATCATTTAAAGGGTATACAATCCTGGGGGTCGAAGGCGGCACAAGCACTAGTCTCCGTGATTGACTACTTTCAACCACTTTCAACTGTATTCCTTGCAGTTGCTCACATCTTTGCAACCTTCTTCGTGACACCAACCTAATGCATACTGTACATAAATGTAATCATTCCGCACCCCTAAAAAGAACAATTATTTTGTGTTTCCCGCCTTAATCCTGCACCCCCCTCAATGATTATTTTTTGGTTTCCCGCGTAATCCCTCAGGGGCAATCATCCTCTATTTGCCCTGAAACTTATTATTTCAAGTACAAGATGCCTGCAGCAATGCAGCTGCATCAGTGTAGCAGCAGGGTAGCTGTACTGCTCCTGCTTGTGGATGTGTGCAAGACACATAATCCCATCCTTTTCAGAAGCTGTAGCTACTGTTGAAAAGCGCACGGAACCCAGCTGCAAGCTCTGCTACCTTACACAGCAATACACTTCAAAGGAGGCATTTTTGAACATGCTTGAAGTCCAGCTGCACACACGGCTTTTACATTTGTCATGGAAAGTTGCATTTGCGCTCCGCGTCTTCGCGCTGCTACTTAAGCAGCAGCTTGGACTGACTGGCCCTTGCCTCCTGCTGGGAAGCTCCCCCCAACTGTTGACGCCCCTCCAGCGCTTTGGGGCCTCCATTTCCGCTTACACCAGAAAATCCTCGAAAATCAAAATAATATTTTTTATCATCACACTTTCCCGCATGCCCAAAAATGATTATTTTTTTTGGTGTCCGCAGTCATCCCGCACCCCTCAAAAACGTTATTTTGCGGGATGATATATTCTATGTATGGTATGACGAACATTCCTGTGTCTGCATCATGCTCCATGTTGGGCCCTTCTCTGCATAACCCGCAAGGACCTTGCTTTTGTTCTCTATCTTGCGTGCAGGGAGGTGCGCTTACTGAGGGAACTCCGAGACCAGGCCCAGGAGGAGGCATCGCGCGCCAAGAGTGCACTAGCAGAGCTGCAGGTGCGCTGAAACATTTGCATGCAGGTGTGCTGGAATATTTGCATGCACTGGATGTGTTTTCTGACATGCTGCATGCACAGACCCTTACATTACCTGTTTTTGCATGTGTTAACAGGATCTCTCTGCTGCAGGTGGCTGTCCTAGCCAACAAACTTGGCCAAGTCACAACGACCTGTCAGATCATTAAAGCTCGCCTTTGTTCACCCATGTTGCCATTGTATCAGAGATCATGCACCAACCAAATTTGGAGGGAAATTGTTATTACAGTCACATGGTTTGCATCCTCAAGGCTTCATTATTCCCTTGGCATCTCATGCTAGTGTTTATTTGAGCTGTGAGTGAGATCAAGAAATTGTGAGCCCATGTTTGAAGACCCCTTATTACACCTGACACTGCAGGAAACGTACGACCGGCAGCAGATCCATGCAGCAAAGACGGCGCAGCAGATGGACATGCACATGGTGGAGCTGAAGGCCGAGCTAAAACAGCGTGCCTTTGAGCTCTCACATATAAAGGTGAGGCCTGGCTGCTGCACGGCTGCCGGGAGAGCAAGCTTGATGCATATCTCAGGAGCAAGACTGCCCGAGGAATGAAGCATTGACAATGGTCATTGGCCTCTTTCTCTCTTTGTCTGCAAGTTGCTGTGCTTTGTTTGGGACCTTCAGAAACTGTGATTGGTGTGGGACCCGACCCCTGTGCCTTGCTGGGACAAGGGTGCTTGGAAGAGTAACTGTCGAGTGCTTTTTCTCATGCAGACAGAAGAGCCATACAAGCATGGTCCGTTGACTGCAGCATTTAAATGGTGCTCCACATTGGATCGTGTAACTTAGTCTTGATGACTTGTACCAAACTGGCTCTCTCCCAGCAAGAGGAGCTTCTCCGGGTGCACAGCACAGCTCTTTTGGCTGCTCACAGGTCGTGCTTGGAGAGAAAGAAGCACTGTTGCAGCGCTCCAACCTGCACAACGAGATGCTCCAAGAAAAAGCGCAGGTGCGTGCTCTCCTGCATAAATAATGCAGCCATTTGTTGAAAACCCTGCCAGGAGCATCCCAATATGTCGTAGCCTGAGGCTTTCAAGTGTGTGGCGTGCCAGATGCAAACGCAAAGCCTATGGCCATCTTCATCCTCTGGCCAAGTCTATACCTCAACCACACTGCTGTCCTGTTGCTGCGCCTTTCTGATGTTCGCACCTATCCGCTTGTCCTGTTGCTGCGCCTTTTTCATGCTCGCACCTATCCGCTTGTCCTAAGGCTGCGCCTTTCTCATGCTCGCACCTATCCGCATGTCCTGAGGCTCCGCCTTTCTTTGCTTGAAAACCTATCAGCTTGAAAGAGTGCCTGTGGCCACTCTTTCCACACGATCACGCCTGTCTGATGGCCACCTAGGGTACAGCCACACCCTTCCCTGAGGCCATGCCAATCCTGTTCGACACTGTTCATGCCTGTCCCTGTGGTTGTGGCTGCATAGGTGGGGTTGGACAGGTGCCGCGCTGTGGAGGGTGATCTAGCAGCATCGGGCGGGCTGCGCTCTGCCATTGGTGCTCCCGGTGGGAGCGCAGCTTTGCAAGTGGCGCATGAAATGGAGGAGCTGCGCATCCAGAAGCAGAAGCTGCAGCAGGAAGTCAAGATGCTGCAAGCACAGGTGAAGATCCCAGTGCAGTGAGGTTGCACTGTGTATGTGTGTGTCAAATGCCACTTGTGTGAGCCTTGTTCAGGTCGGTTATGGGAGTGCTGGGATACCTGATTGTCGGTGTTTCAAGGAGAGGTAAAACCGTGATTTTAATGGAGGTCTGGCCGCCAAGGTTTTGCCTGCATGGTGGCTCTGTCTGCAACGTGCAGTTGACCAAGATGGGAGAGGAGCTGGCAGCTGCGCGGGAGACTGTGAAACTGACTGGGCAACCCCAGAGCTTCCTGTTGGAGCAGCTGCAGACTGCCAAGCGCACGAGAGAGCAACTAGAGGCTCAGCTTGCCACAGTCCAGGCAGCGTTCCAGGTACGTTTTGGCCAGGATGGGAGATTTTGCGTGGCACCCCTTGCAACTCGTTCCCAGCTTGTTGTTCTTCTCACCTAGCTTCTTTTTCTCTTGTGCATTTGCTCCCTGACTAACATGGATTATGCCCATAATGGAAAGTAATGTGCAAGGTTGTACGTTATCGCCCTTGTGCAATGAGGGAGCAGATAACCCATGCTCTTTGAATGATACTCTGTAGGCAAAGGAGCAAGCAGCTGCGCAGTGCGCAAAGGACCGCGACGCCCTGAAAGCAGATTTGGATGTGCTTTTGCAACAGAGAGGGCAGATGGACAGCCTTAAAAGCATGCTGATGCATAAACTGCAAGGTGGCCCCATGGCTGCGACAGGGCTTGCTTCTGGTATTGGCCCCCAGCGAATAGCATATCCAACCACGGTCATCACTGGTCAAGGCTCGTGAGGTGCATACACACGAGGTTTGCTGCCAAAGTGGGGCGAGGGGCACTTATATTTTACTTCATGCTGGCGAGTGTTCTCTATGCGTGTGCTTATTTTGGGTATTTTTTCACATGAACTGTTGCAGGAGATGTACGCACTTCGTATTAATTCATGATGATGAAAGTCCTGGCGCTTTGCCGGTGACCCTGCAATGCTGTTTAGTTTTGGGTGAATAATTTAAAGGTATCATGACTACTGTTTGAACGTAGAGCTTGACAAATTTTATATTTGGAATTGTTGTTACAAGAATTCTATTTGAGCCAGCAGGTTTTGGTCGGGCCATCACTGACTGGAGGCTTCAGTTATTGAGGCCACCTGACCATTTGCCAGTTCTTCCAGGACAAGAAGTTCATTCAAGCATGAAGTAAATATGTTTGGTGTTTTCATAAAAGATTGTAAATCTCTCCACTGGGAAACGCCGGTTATCGCGCATGGTGAAATACAGAGATGAACAACTCCCCTATGTCGCTGGATACTCTGTTACGCATTTTTATTTCTCAAATCCAACCATGCCAACCATTATGATTTTATGAAATATCATGTTCATGGTAAATGATGAAAGTTGGAGGACCCCAGATCACTCTTATGGCCTCGGATCACCCAAAAGGGCCCACATCTCCACCCTGGAACTATTTTTCATACCCAAAAATACGTTTTTGTAAGCTCTATACACTTTGCTAATAGTCTGCATAACCAAGAAAGGAAAAAAGGAAGTCAAAATTGACCTTTTTGGATCCCCTTGTGCTGAATTGTCTGAGAGAAGTGGCTGAAATTCTGTATTTCTGTATCTTAACAACCACTGGGTTTTTCACTCCATTTCTTTTGCAAAGATGTTGTTTGACGAAAGAACACCAAACCACTTTGGTTCTGCCATGATGATTTGGAATGAACATTTGGCAGTCAAAAAGTAGGGTTTGCGCCCCGGCTTATTACTAATACTGTCAGGCTGAGAAAGTGACGCATCCATAACAGTGTCATAACATCCCATGACCAGAGTGTTGAGAGAAGATAAGATGTTGATGCTGTGGCGCACAGCGACAAGCAGGTTTGGCTGGAGATTCTAGCTATTGACAGATATGATGCAGATTCTGGAGAGTCGGCTTGACTCTTGCTTGCTTGGTTTGCGGGATAATGCTTTTGGTAATTAGGCTGAACTTCATATGCTGGACTGATGCACTTAACTGGCGTGGCACTGCTGGCTTCCTCCTCCAAGGGCTAGGTGAGCTCACTCACACATGGGCTACTTTATTAGGGGCTTGACTGGGTTAACAAAGATGATAAGAACAAAATGGTGTTACTACGAGTTCCTGCGTGAAGTATAGTTCTCTCAACACAGCCTCAGCCTGTTGCCACAAGGATAAATACCACTGTTCAACTAACTCAACAAACTTGCAGCACACTCTCGGCACAGCAGACTCTCGTCATGACAAAACCATACAGAATTTTGATCATTCCGCACCCTTGAAAAAAATATCCATTTATGGATTCCCGCTCTGATCCTGCTCCCCCCTCAGTACTGCACAGAATTTTGATCATTCCGCACCCTTGAAGAATATATTTATTTCTAATTCCCGGTCTAATTGCTCCCCCCTCAGTATTTATTTTTGCATTTCCCGCATGTCCTCGTAGGGGCAATTAGTCCATATTTGCCCTGATAAGAGCTGTGCATTGCGTCTACAGGCTGCACACTGCCCCTGCATGTGAGGATCTGCAGGTGCATTATCCCTCACAACCTTAGGAGCTGCTGTTCAAAAACCCCTCTGCTGCTGCTCCTCCTCCTTACTTGGGGTTCTCAGGAAGCTACCCACTGCCAGGCTGGCAGGTGTCCAAACCCCCTGGCGCTTCAGGGCCTCCAATTAGTTCATAACCAATTAATTACAAAAAATATTTCAACTTTCACGCATTTTCCCTCATGCTCCAAAGTAATTATTTTTCAAGTGTCCGCAGTCATCCCGCACCCTTCAAAGACATTATTTTTGCGGGATGATATAAATTCTGTACGGTAAGTAGGCACACGTACTGAGAGCTGGGACAGTTCAGCTTTGTGGAATAAACAGCTTAGAGAACAAGCTGTGGGTTGCAACCGAGATTGAGTGTCCCAGGTTACTGCATACATATGTATTAAGCATAAAAACCCCTGTTTTCTGTGGGGGAGTTGTCCACCTCTGGCATTTCCCCCATATCTATCCAGCATGATGCCAACTACATAGAATTCATTAAACTTTTTGTTGGCCAAAACAAGATTGAAAATGGCCGCCATTTTCCTATGATGGATGACTCTAGAACAACCTGGCCTTGGATTAGAAGCAAAAAGCCCACAGCTCCACTCTGGCTCGCCTTACCCAAAACTGCATTTATCCTCCTTAAACATGCTTATTACCATCACGTTCAAAGTTTCGAGTTGAAAAAGAAACAAGACAGTTAGAGAAGGTCAAACTGTTGCCATTTTGGCATCCCTTGTGCAATGTTAAAGCGATACAGCTGAAATTGCTCCTACCAGGCCTTTTCACTCCATTTTTTTGCTACAATCCAAGCTTATTATAAGCACTCCAGCCGAAATATCCTGTCTGGTAGTTCTATTTCACGCCACAATGAGGCATGTTGCCCTTTTGTTCTAATAGGTTCGTGGCGGAGGTGACTAGTTGCCCTTTTAATCAAACCTCGTGAGCCAATGTGTGCCATTTCCCTTTACTGAAAAGTGGGTTTAGTGCACTCTGCTTACATGATTTTTTTCTTTTTCCTTGTCCACAAATTGCTGTAAATATCAGCAAGCTCTGTTTTCAGAGGGTGCTAACCTGGCCATTTTGGGGGATTCTGTCACAGGAAAATTCTACAAGCCTCCCTGCCCCCCCCCCTCCCAAACCTTTTCATGCAGTCCTGTTCTATGCTCATAAAGACGCATTTCTGCATAAAAATTTTCAGGAGAACCGGCTCATCATGTGTGCTTGGGTGCTCAAAATGGGGCAATGTGGTGAAAATGGGAATTTTTCAACCTATCCCACTTTGTCAAACTTACTCTCAGATGTGTAGTAGTGACATAGCAGACACCATTGCAACAGGAATGGGTTTAATTGGTGGTCTGGCTGGGTTGGGGTGGGCGGGAACGTCTGAGGTGGTAGGTTGACCTCTGAGCCAGAACCTCTGTTTTTACGTAGGGAACACTCTCGGGAATTCTTAAACAAGTTTTACCACCAAAACATCTTCCTCTAACTTCATTAGGCCTACATTCAAATGTTGGGGTCAAAATTCCGAGGTTTGCTCGGATTTCAAGCCTAACTTTGACCAACATAGATCACCACAGACCCCTGGTACCAGAATGAATAAGTAGTGCTAACAAAAGCACTTCCAACTCACTGTTTATTTTCCTAGCACCAGGGGTCTGTGCCAACGTTGACAGTGAACTTATGGCAGTCTTAAATTTGCACACGAGTTTGGACACTATCATGATGCTCTGTTCTTGATGAACATGAAAGTAGCAACCCTTACTTAGACCAACCCTTGATAAAGGACACCTGGAAGCACACTGTTTTGCAAATTGGGCCTCATGCAAACCCTTCAGCTGATGGCAAAATAATTGAATTGTTTAGCGGCTTAGCCTAGCTACAAAATACGTTTGATTTCTTGGTCGACGAGCCTTCTTTGTCAACTCTGCATACGTGTCTTATCAACAGGAATGGACATTTTGTGAAAATGAGTGACGACAGGTCTTATCAACAGAAATGGACATTTTGTGAAAATGAGTGACGACAGGTTGGTCAAGGTACGGATGGCTGATATTTGATTAATGTGTTCAAAACCAGAAATCGTTCATTCTAATCGATCATTCTCCGACTGTGAGTATTCCTTTGCGTTGATCTTGCAGCCAGCCAGGCCTAAAAACTAAAATGTTGACAAATGTAGAGTACGCTCATGCTCTGGATGAGTTACTGGCCTTCCTCGGTGAGACGTATGTGGAGGTGTCTGGCCAAGCAGAGGCCCTGCGCACCGTGGTAGCAGACTTACAGAGCAGCCTGGCGTGCCTTCACACCCCTGGCATCAGGTATCTGCACTGTGTGAGGGAGGCATGTTTTCACGCTTGCACCTTGCATTGCTTGCGCTTCGCTTTTTTGAACCCTGCCCCTACTCTGCAAAGTGCCTTTGCAAATGCAGCTCTCAAAATCAGTCACCAGGATTGAACCCAACAGCCACACCAAGTCCAGGTGAGGCATTGTAATACTCCCTGCTGCAAGAGCACAGCCCCCGACAGACAGAGGGGCCAAACATTCGCTTCCTAAGGATCATGCAAAATGTTGGTCCCCAGACCCTCAACGAGAGTTACTTTTCAGCCTCTGCTCCACACTTATTCCTTTGCTACCTCAAGACGTGTTCCATTGCTGTCGCTGTCCAACCCTTGCGCGTGTCAGGATCCTTGGAGCAGCATTCTTCTGAGCAGCAGCCCCTCGACCTGTCCACTCCTGCACCACATGTGAGTGTGCCATGTAAGTACGCGCTTCTGCTTGCTTTGCATTGCCAGCTGCCACCCGTGCTCTTTCTCAACAAATTTGCGTGTTCCTTTCAACGTGTAGGCTGTCAGCCCCGGCTTTTCTACTCCAGCTCCACGCCTCAAGCCTACAGCCCGCAGAGCACCTCTTGCCAATGCTCCGACCCACCCTAGCAGCGCACGCAGCGCTCCTGTCCGATCTCTCAGCGGCGCAAACCGCTTTGGCCGTGCACAAGTCACCCCCATGTCAACAGGGGCATTGAAGAGGGGCAGCACAAAGGCTGTGGACCCAGAAGTGGGCATCATCAGCCGAGAGATCTTTGATAGGTGCGCAAGCGGGAGTGTATAAGCATGCATGTGCTTGTACCTTAGGTTGTGCGCAATCAACAGGTATCTGACCATTGCACGTGTGCATTGTGTGTGCACGCGCGCGCGCGCGTGTGTGTGTGTGTGTGTGTGTGTGTGTGTGTGTGTGATTGACAGTGGCACTGTGCTTGGCATAAAGCAGGTTCCAAGGATGCGCTTTCGAAGTTCAGTCAGTTAACCCTAAAGTTAGTTTGCCCCCTGATTCATTGCCTGTTTTTTGCTGCGGGTGTTGTAAATGAAGCTGCCTCATTCCTTGCAGCGAAGCAAGATTGCTGTCCATTTTTGGGCCCACACATGGTGTTGGATAGCAGCTATTTGTCTAAACCATATGGTTTTTCATGCATGGCAGCTCTCTGTCTACTATTTTGTCTACTGTAACATCATGGACAGGAAACATGGTGATAGTCTGTTTTTGGGAGAACCAGAGTTGCCTTTGAATCAAGATCGGCAACAACAACTCCCTCTCCCTCCGCCCCCTGGCTCTCACACAAAAGCACATCATGCATGAGAGTGAAACAGCTCAACCTGCTCACATGCATCCCCCCCCTGAATCGCTTTGACCCTTTCTTTGCAGTGTCCGCAGCCCCCAGCCTGGCCCTGGTCCCCTAGCACCCAATAGTGCCCCATTTGCAAGTGCCCCACCTGCAAGTGCCCCGCTTGCAATGGCCTCACTCGTAAATGCACCCCCTGCACATGCCTCACCTGTTTGCGGCCCACAAAGGCCAGGCGCAGCAGTCAGTGCCAACTTCGGAGGTGTCCTGGAGGAGGCCCCTGCCCCACCTCTCACTCATCCACCAACCACGCCCAGCCGCCCTGCTCTCAGCTTAGGCTTCAAGCGCGCGTTGGCAAGGCACAGAGAGGCTCTCCAAGCAGGCAACGCACTGCGTGCACGAGACCATGCACGCACTTACCATCCGCATCAATATCAACGTGATCCGCAGCAGCAGCAGCAGCAGCAGCAGCATGGGCAGGGGCAGGGGCAGCAGCACGGGCAGCAGCAGTTGTATGCGTCCTGTGGAGGCGGCATGGTGTGCGCGGAGGATGCTGTGCTGCTAGGGGCCATCGACGCAGTGGGGGAAGCCGCTGAGTGCTTCACGAGCAGCCTTGCTGCGTACTACGGCAGCACAGGTAGTGGCACCGGTAGCAGCAGCACAGCAGCCGGATGGCCTGCCACTATGCAAGCGCCAGCAACATGCTACGCAAACAGCGGCAGCAAAGCAGCTGGATGGCCTGCTTCGTGTGGTGTCCTTGCCAGCAGTGTTGGCTGCCATGGAGGTGCAGCTGGTGTTGTTGCAGGGGCTTCGCCATCCGCCGCAGCCAAGGGCCTTGGAGCCGACAACTCCGGCTCTGCGCAGCAACATGCCATTGACAGTAGGCGCGCAGAGGTGGTACATAATGCAGATGTGTCGCAGATTGCCCTCGTGGCTGCATATTCGTGGTTGACGCAAGCCGTGACCAAAGCTGCGAGGCAGGGCAGCAGCGGCGGCAGCAGCAAGCCAGGGATGAGTGGCGCTGCTGCTGCTGCTGCGTCCGGAGCATCGCCTACGCAAGTGCTGCAGCTGCTGCAGGGCCTCCCAGAGCTGCAGGTGGGCTGCTAAAGGAGCTGCAGATGGAATTGCTGATAAGTGCTGAAGCTGGGGACCGGGTAGATGATGTGTGCTGCAGCTGCCGCAGAGCCTCCTAGAGCTGTAGGTGGGCAGCCGGCGCAGCAGGAGGTTGGGTGGATGATGTGTGCTGCAGAACCTCCCAGTGCTGCAGGTGGGCTGCCGGCACAGCTGGAGGTGGGTTGATGATGTGGGGCCTTTCGCGCGTACGAATCGTTAGAATGAAGAGCGTGGTGGGCATGAGTTGCTGCTGCATACGAAGGCAGCTCTGGTGTGCTGTGCTGTCAGGCAAGCTGGGCCGCGATCTAGCTGCCAGCATTTGCGTGTGGGTGTGTACCTGGACATCCCGCGCCAGGTTGTACTCGCAGCAATGAACACGAGCAACAGACCCGCTCTTTTGCGCATCGCGTGCATTTTGACTTCCTCACAAGCATCGCCGACCCCGGCTGCCTCTCGCTCGCATTGCAGGCTGAGATGTCTGCATGGCATGCAGAGCTGCAGCAGGAGGATGTGCTGCTGGGGAGTGGCATCAGCAGCAGCAGGGCCAGTGCTGCTGCTGCTGTTGCTGCTGCTGCTGCTGGATCAACTGGCGGCAAAGATTATCAAGCAGCAACATCAGCAGCTGCGGCTGCTGCGTGGAGGAATCGTTTCCTGCGTGCTGCGATGGCAGGCAAGGAGCACGGCAAGGGCTATGGCGCAAGGACTAGGGTGCAGAGTGGGCAGCCTGTGGCAGGTGGTGCTCCAGCTCAGCGGGGTCCCGACTCCCTAGAATCACAGTCTGGAGGTGAGTGTGAGTAGAGAAACAGTGGGGGGATTGAGGGAGTGAGCCAAAGTGGGTCAGACTGTTATTGTGGGTGCGGGTGGTGGCTAAGGGGGTGGATCGATGAGGACCATGGTGGGCTTCCAGGCTCTCCATTGGCAGGCTGATTGCTCTCTTGGCTCACTCATGCATGATTGGATGGAAGGCAAGAAAGACGCGAGGAAAACATCACAAGGGTGTGCTTAGAGCTTTGAATGGGTGGAACCTGGAGTTCCAACTGCGCCCTTGTGGAGCCGTTGACAGTGACAAAAGGTCTGACTTCTGTCCACTTTGTTGATGGCGTGTGACTGAAGCATGAGCTCCTATTGAGCGCCCCTTGAGGACTAGTGAGCTTGTGGCTCACATATGGCAGCGAGCCTTCGAGTGCACAATGGAAATGAATGGAGTGTGTAAATGTTGCCTTGGGCAGATGCCCGGTTGGAGACACCGCTAACTGTGGCAATGTGTCATGTAGTGAGTTGGGGGCTCGCATGTGGCAGCAAGCCTTGGAGTGCACAATGGAAATGAATGGAGTGTGTACACGTTGCCTTGGGCAGATGCCCGGTTGGAGACACCGCTAACTGTGGCAATGTGTCATGTAGTGAGTTGGGGGCTCGCACATGGCAGCAAGCCTTGGAGTGCACAATGGAAATGAATGGAGTGTGTACACGTTGCCTTGGGCAGATGCCCGGTTGGAGACACCGCTAACTGTGGCAATGTGTCATGTAGTGAGTTGGGGGCTCGCACATGGCAGCAAGCCTTGGATTGCACAATGGAAATGAATGGAGTGTGTACACGTTGCCTTGGGCAGATGCCCGGTTGGAGACACCGCTAACTGTGGCAATGTGTCATGTAGTGAGTTGGGGGCTCGCATGTGGCAGCAAGCCTTGGATTGCACAATGGAAATGAATGGAGTGTGTACACGTTGCCTTGGGCAGATGCCCGGTTGGAGACACCGCTAACTGTGGCAATGTGTCATGTAGTGAGTTGGGGGCTCGCATGTGGCAGCAAGCCTTGGAGTGCACAATGGAAATGAATGGAGTGTGTACACGTTGCCTTGGGCAGATGCCCGGTTGGAGACACCGCTAACTGTGGCAATGTGTCATGTAGTGAGTTGGGGGCTCGCATGTGGCAGCAAGCCTTGGAGTGCACAATGGAAATGAATGGAGTGTGTACACGTTGCCTTGGGCAGATGCCCGGTTGGAGACACCGCTAACTGTGGCAATGTGTCATGTAGTGAGTTGGGGGCTCGCATGTGGCAGCAAGCCTTGGAGTGCAAAATGGAAATGAATGGAGTGTGTACACGTTGCCCTGGGCAGATGCCCGGTTGGAGACACCGCTAACTGCGGCAATGTGTCATGTAGTGAGTTGGGGGCTCGCACATGGCAGCTGCGCTGCCCAGGGATGCAACTGCAACGTATGCGAATGGAAAATGTGAATGAAGCATGCAAAAAGTGGCAACCTCGACGTGAGCTGGTGAGCTGGCGGCTTGCATGTAGCAGCTGCAAAGGGGGCTATTATGTCCTAGATCCCTCCTTGTCCTTGCTTCCTCCATACTGAACTGTCACACAGCACTGGGATGTGTTCAGCTTGTTTGTTTTATCTGTTGTCCCTGCGCACGATAAGCACACAGGGTTAGTAGGCGACCCAAACCTCAGGTCTCTGTCAGCACCCTCCCACATCCCGCCCTTGCATGTTTCATCCTTCCCAAATCCATTCCACATCCTTTCCACATGTCATGCCCACATTTTATTGGGCCCCTCCCACGTCCTGTTCATGTTCCCTGCTCGCCCCCCCCCCACACACAGGTAGCAGCTCTGCACCAGGAGCGCAACCCAGTGTGCCCCGCCCCCTTGGCCTCTGGCTCCCAGATGCCTGCTTCCTGCCCCTGGTCCACGCCCAGCTCAATGGCACTTTTAGTAGCAGCAGCAGCAGCCCCTCCCACGCCCTTGCGCTAGCAGCCCCAATTTCCCCCCTTTGGGCAGCACTTCTGGCTGACGCCCCCTGGGTGCTCGCCCTGCCAGCCGCCACAGCACGCGCAGCGCATGGCTGCACAGCAGGCACAGCACCACAGAGCGCGCTGCTCATGCCGTGCACCTCCACCCTCGCAGCCCCGTCGCCAATGGCCAGTGTGTCCCATGCGCGCAGTCTGATGCAGCTGCAGCTGCATCTCATGCATGCGTGGTTAGAGTCGCAGCTGGCTGCGCCGCTGCTACCAGATCCCGCACATGTGCAGCAGTGTGTGCATCTAGCAGAGCAGCTCAGGCTGCGTAGCAGTGGGAAGGATGCACGGGGCAGTGGGGCGTGTGTGCCTATGCCACACCAGCCGGGCCCACATGCTGGCCTGGCGCGTGCGCTCGCTGCGTGGCGACTGTCGCACACCTTTTTGAGCAAGAATGCATGGAACAGGAGTGCATTTGTGGTGTTCCAACATCCAGAGTAGCGCACTTGTAGGACACACTGGCCAGAAGCGAATTTATATTCAACTGTCCTACATGGTTGACTGCTTACTCTTTTCTGCCCACGCTGTTCAGATTAGCCATCCTGTGAAAGCTTTTCCTTTCCCTGCGGTCCTATCGAGGGCATAATTCAGTATACCCCTGGTAATGCCAAGCATGACAATGCCCCGTTTTTGAGGAGGGATGCTTTTTTCAATGGAAGGTTGAACTTTCCAAACATCCAATAGTTTTTAGATGTCCCCATTCAATGGGGAACAATGATTGTTTGGTGTCTTGCAATTAGACTACCAGCAGGTTACAGGTGTACAGGTTAATGCACGCGGCCAAACGGCAAGCGTAGATCTTTCCTTTGTACAGGTTTACACAAACATGCGACCAGTTAAAACGCATGGCTGGCAGGCCTTAGCTTTAAGAAAAAAGTTTAGGTGCATAGCTGGCTTGATCAGGGTGCTGAGTAAGAAATGGCATAGAGAAGTTGCAAAAAAAGGTTCATGTGAATATGAAAGAAAGAAAGAAAGAAAGAAAGACTACACTTGCCAAGTCCAGCCGCGTGCAATAAGGAAAAGTCACCTGAAAGGCAGGGCCCCACCACACAGACCAAAAGGAAGAGGTGGCACAGAAGTCTACACCAGCAAGTTGGCCTCCACTATGGGACCTACGACACGACTGTCTGGCAGGCCCTGTCCAGCAAGCTCAAGACCCACCCCTAAGCCATAGAGCAAGCTTTCCAACATCTCAGCATGGGCCCTGTAATGGTACAAGTTTGGTACCAGTTAAGAGAGATATCCGGTGTGAGCACAGACGGAGTGCGCAAGAAGCCATAAGGATGGGGTGCAAGTCCCCCCGTTCCGTTATAAAGGAATAGGAAGGTGCCAAAGTGGCATCCGGCCACCGGTCTTGGCCTGGTCCTTATGGCCTAGCACAACCGTCTCGTTGCAGGCCCCCCTCTTGCACAGGGGCCAACCAGGGCGGTGGGAGGTGAGCACGCAGTTATGCAAAACCAAGCTGAGACACTCCACCTCTAAAGACCTTCTCCACCGCGCCGACCTCTGGGACCACGCCTGCGCCAATGTCCTCCACCTGGCACTCGCGCACGCGCCCTGCCTGCGCCGCGAGCCAGCCCCAGAGGCCGCAACATGGAACTGCTGCTACTCCGCTGCCAATGTGTGAGGTCTTTGCCGCTCCCGAGTATGTCCGGGCGTGTACTTGCACAGCACACGAACGAGTTTCCAGGGGACACCGCGTGGAGGCGCCTCACAAGTCCCCCTAAGGAAAGATCTATGCTTGCCGTTCAGCCGCATGCATCATGCACGCGGCTAAATGATTGAGGAAAGAGCCTCCCATCGGCTCCCACCGATAGAGGGCATCTTTAACTTCACCCCGGTCACAAGGATTCGATCCGGAGACCTCCTCCTTGCTGTCACCCTCCTCGCGCTTGACCAGGGCTCCGTAACATCTCGAATATGAAACAGGTTGTAAACAACCTACCTCTACATATCTTCTAGTTGTGCAAGCTTTCCCGAATGCTTTCAGGAAAAGAAAAAGAAAAACTATGTAGGCGGAGGGGACTCTCCCTACATCAATGAAACGAGAGGAGACGCATGAGGGCATCTTCCAGAACTGGAAGAAAAGTTACAAGTGAAGGCATGCCTCTGTGTGAACAGTGTACCTGTTCGGTACTTCATTATATTTATTTGCTGTTTCAGAGTAATCTCTGGATTTTGCCATAAGGAATTGCTGATCTTGTTGGCAATTTGAGAGATTGGGTTGTGTGCTTCAGTTTTTGCAGTGGTGGTGGGTGGTATGGTATCGTTAAGTTTCTGCCATCTCTGGTAGTGGTAGCTGGAGATGTCAGCAGAGCCAAGCTTGTGTTTCTTGTCCATATGTGCTCTCAGTTGGTCGTTCAGGTTGGTGAGGTAGTGGATTGAGAAAGTGTGGGAGCGGTGCATGCCATCATTCTGTGCGCGAGAGGTCTTCAAAGAGAGCCAATAAAAATTGTGGAAGGGTTCTCTGGCATCTGGAAGTGCAATGTCTATAGTGTCTGAGAGGCCCGGGGCTGCGGTGCGAGTACAGGCGTCAGCCCCCTCATTGCCTATAATGCCAGAGTGGGCTTTGACTTTATAGAAATGAATAGGATGAGGGGTGCTTTAATTTGGTTGATATTGCATGAATGAGCTCTGCATGTAGGTGATACTTCATGCGCATTGGAATGGGAGTCTGCTTAGAAACCTGGAAAAGGCAGGATGCACTACCTGTGGCAATACGTGTTGTTCTTGTTGGAGTGCCACAAGAATAACCACAAGGTCTGCTCTGGTGATGGTATTAGTAGGCCTATGGCCATTGGGTTTGACGTGCAGTTGCAAGTGTTGGAAGGGTAGTCTCCCTTCCCGGTTTATAAACACCTGAACCAGAAAGTGGTGGGGAGTCATCATCTTTGTATTTGATTACACTGCCATCAGTGTAGGTGATTTCTTTCCAGTCTTTGATCTTAGGTGTGAACATCTTTTTGTAGTTGGCAGGTATGAAATCTGCCCTAGCCTGAGGGCACTTGTGTGAACAGTTATGTGTGTCAGGAGGGAGTGATTGGAATTTCTTTTTCCAAGTGTTTGATGCGAGGTGTTGGTGGGTACGCAGTGGCGTGGCAGAATTAAAACGATCCAGGGGTAGCCAGTGAGCTTCTGATACATCTTGGTTGAGGAGTTGGAACCAGTCTTTGTTTGCACTGTCAAGTGCTTCTCCAGCATTAAAATTTCACACGACGATGAGTTGCACAGGATAAGAAGGTGGGGTAGGGTTGGATATAGTATCAAACCAGTGTTGTGGTGCCTGGAATTGGATGTTTCTGGTAGGAAATTTGGCAAGCACTTTTGAAAGATCTGGGTAATGATTAAGCCAGCTCATATAAGTGTTACAGCTGAAGCCTCTCCAGTGGGGCAGAAGCATGAAGGTACCAACTGGTTCTGTTGTTTGGAGGGAGGAGTGCACTGCATGGCGCAGGAGCCTAAACATTATTTCATCATCATGTGGGGGATGGCAGAGGGAGAAGCCATTGTAGCATACAGAGAGGGCGTCTGTGTGTGCTCCAAAGACCTGGTCCTGGTTGCTTGTGCTGAAATAAGTGTTAAAGATGCCGTCAAATTCAAGAGGGTTGGAGAACCTCTCTATTGAGACCATGCACCATTTATGCAGGGCTGATCGAATGTGGGGAGGTGTGATCAGCGCGTTAGAATTGTAGACCTTTCTGCTTTTGGCAGAGATATGTTTTTGTTGGGCCTTCTGACGTGAGAGCAGTCCCAATTTCAGTTGCTGAATCCTGAACAGGTGGCTGGATAGTAGCATGGATGCCTGCCCTTCTGGCTGCTTCAAAGGCTTCGAGCAGGGTCTTGAGTCTGTCTGCAGTGAGCATGCTAATGCACTTGCCATTGGCATCATTTACAATGATTGTAAACACGAGCGCATTCAGGGGTGGTTACCTATGGCATTTGCACACCATTCCAAAGTTCCACATTGACTCCTCTCTCGCCTTCTGGTGAGGGAGACTAACGGCTCTTTGAGCCAATGTGTCTCTCTTTTCTTTATTGATGTAGGGAGAGTTTTCTGCCTACGTAGCTTCCCTCACAAATAGGGTGTGCTTTTCATCTTGCTGTATTTGTAAGTTTTGATCTTCTGGCTGTGAGCATGGACCGGGAGTCTAATCCTACCCACATTTTTCAACACCCGCTTTTGCGAGTCCATGTTGTACAACGGAGTAGAAAAAAGATATCCCTGTAATTGCACCCTGCTTCAGGGCCCTGGCTTTCCCAATGCAGTGATGCGAGCCTCATCATGCACCTTCCAGGGCCTGCCCAGTCTCCGCTTCTCTCTGCCTCAAGTATTATTTCTGAAATCTGACATTTTTGCATCCTGATGGAATGCCAGCGGATACGCTTTGCATGCTGTTTCATGGAGAGTGACAGTGTGATTTAATTTAGCACTTGGCTTTTGAGCTCAAGATCTTGTTTCCTCCTCCAGTTGACACCATTGTTCAAAAGTTTAGTTTGGTCTGGTTACAGGCACCTTTTTGCTTCAGCTGAGCTGCCTTTGTACTACAAGTAGGCAGGTACAAGGGTTACAAGGGAAAAAAAGGCCAAGTAGGCAGGTACAGCTATGTAACCCTATGGGCTACCCCTTACCTAAGGGCTACCCCTTACCTTCGGCAAGGCAAAGAGATGGACAATCCCATACAGAAGTGGCTGCTAACAGTGCTTAAAAGAGCTTTGGGGGTCGGGGACACTACTCCGAGTAGTCCCGAGGGAGTCCCTCTTGGTGCATCATGCGAGAATATGGTCTGGAGCCCCTACAATTCAATTGGTTCCGAGCAGCAATGCGTCTTTACAACTCCTTGACCCGATGCAACAGCTCCACAATGAAAACGATTTTGCAGGCTGACATGCGGCTGAGCTCGAGATCTGATGATTGTTGGTCTTCCCATGTTCTATCAGCCATGGATGGTTTGCCACACTCCCATATTTTCAAACAGAAGCTGCTGAATTGTGAGCCCATTGATCTTAGTCGTTTTGTTGTAGATCTCAGGACCAGGCATCTACAATATTGGGAGCCTTTTTCCAACACACCCTAGAGAGCGCAACAGTAAACGCTTGACCTATCACCAGTGGTGCGCTCCTCCTACTAAAAGAGCCTTGGTTATGCATTCTCCTTATAGTCTCCCCAAATACATGTTCCTTGACCTCCCCCACGATGTCATTCGCAGCGTGGCTCGGTTTAGACTCCGCATCCACACCCTTATCTATGAGACAGCAACTTGGAATCACAGCTCTTCCCCAAACTGTGACCTCTGTGAGGCTGATGATGATGTCCAGGATGAACAACATGTCCTCTTCCATTGCACACATCCCCAGGTGGTCTCTCTCCGCAGGAAATATGCTCCCTTGTTCTCACAGGCAGAATCTCATGCCACATCAGTGATGTGTCTGCTTTTTTGAACCAGAACAACAACAAACTTCCTTATTTCCTTCATGAATTGATTGCCTTTTATGAGCAGGCTAGCAGTCGCACTTCTTGACTGAAGGCCTTATCCTTGTAAACCTTGTAACCCTATCCTATCCTATCCTCAAGCTGTTCACACTTCTGCATGCTTTGCCTGCTGTGCGATGCTGTTCCCGCCTCTTCTCCTCCTCCTCCTCGCTCTTGCCCCTTTCCCTCTCCTCCGCACCTACTTTTTACACAAACCTGTTCATCAGAGATTTGAGTAATTCTGACCCACACGCACCCATTATGCACCCCATCTTGGCCATTTATTTTGCAAACTGCGTACCCACTATGCACCCCTTGAACATAAGTATTCAAGCATAATGCACTTCTGGAAAACTTTTAAATATTGCGGCGTGACCAAGAGGGAAGCCCAGCAAACCGATGGCGATGCCCGGCATCAGGGCCCGCCCTCAGCAAAATCAATGCTGTGATGTAAAAGACGAGGCATAAGATTTCAGTGGGATATCAAATGGGAGACACTTCGCTGTGTACCAGCAATCTTTCCAAGAAGCTGCACACAACTCCAAGCAATTAGAAATAACAGCACCAGAGCATGCTAAAACAGATCGCTACAAGGCAGGGCGACAACTATCTATCACATTTAAAGGGAATGTTTAATGAAATGCAGAGTGCAAAACTGAATCTTTGTGTACAAAGAGGGCTTTTGAAACAGCTAATATGCCACCCTGGATGAACGGTAAAAACACCTAGATACGGAAGAGGCAAGTTTGAGCACAGCCCTCAACAAGGTTTTCTATAACCTACACGCTTACATTGTGCCAGCATTGTACAAGTGTAGCAAATACAAGGAGAGCACAGTGTGCCAGCCTTGTGTACAAAAGCGTAGCAAATACAAGGAGAGCATGCTCTATCATTGCCATAACTGATGTGGGCAGTTGTCCACTACATGTACAAGGTTTCTTCTCTTTCAATCAGACTTTCACTGCAAGAAGCTTGAGATGGTATACTTACAGGGCATGACCCTTGAGCAAAAAGGAAGCCTGAGGAACACGGAAGCAAAGACTGTCACAATACCCTCACAAGATAACTGAATCGACCAAATCTGGGACCCTAAGCGAGTGCCAACCTTCTCAGCTGCACTTCCATTGTCATCAAAAGAATACAGGAGCACCAGCAGACGCACACGTCAACACACATGCGCGGGCACATATGCTGCTCTTTCAACACATGCTTGCTCTCAACATCATGTCTGTGCATCAGCCTTCACAAGAGACACACAGTCCATCAGCCAGGAAGACACTGCAACGTCCTCATCGACCGCGCCATTGCTTTGTGCATGCGTGCCTGCGCTGTTGGGCTGCCGCTTGAGACCAATGGCCTCGACCTTCAGGGCATCCCTAGTTGCCGAGACCCTGAGGTAGCCATTCACGTTCTCCGCGCCGTACGCAACCCAGGAGGGAAGGGGGTGGGGGAAGCCATGGGTGAACTGCATACATGTGGGCATTTGTGCGGGCGTTGCAGTTGTCTGCTAGCGCATATGCTGAGGAGAGCAGCCAGAGGCATCCTCAGGCTCTGAGAGAGGTAGACCCAAAAGCAAGGGATTATATCAGAGGGCATAACATTTGTGGAATTAGGCCTATACACAGAGCTCCATTGAGCACCATAGCATTTCCTGCAGAAGAAGAGCTGCTAATTTGCCACAGGGACACGGTGAGTAACGCCTACAGAACGCTGATGCAAGCAGATCCTGCTCATCTTCATCAACAGAAACTAACAATCAATTTCTATTCGTGCAAGTGATTCACATACATCTGCATGCAACTCTTTAAACCCCCTGCCCCGCCCCCCCCCCCCTTCACTGTCAGTCTCTCTCTCTCTCTCTCTCTCTCTCTCTCTCTCTCTCTCTCTCTCTCTCTCTCTCTCTCTCTCTCTCTCTCTCTCTCTCTCTCTCTCTCTCTCTCTCTCTCTCACACACACACACACACACGCGCGCGCGCGCAAGTGCTGAAATCAAGCAGAGGAAAAAGGAACATTGAAGATGAACTACTTCCTGCTCACCCCAGCTCCGCCATGCCCAGACAGCATGTAGACTGGTGCACCAGCAGGCGCTGTGTATCTGTCCTCACACACGTTCTCCTGCGGTTGCTGCGCTGCGTCCCCTGCGCCTGCTTCACCTTCCGCGCTTCCTCCCCTCATTGTATGCCTGGTGCTGGCCAGCCCAAAGGACGCAGCTGCTGCCCTGCGGCCCAGCAGCTGACGGGCTGTGGTCCCCCAACCATCACTGCCTTCGTTGCTGCTGCCTTCACTGCTGCTGCTGCCTTCACTGCTGCTGCTGCCTTCACTGCTGCTGCTGCTGCTGCTGCTGCTATGGTCGCTGCTGCTGGGCTGGCGGGCTCCCATGCGCCTGTCCTCTTGGCATTCGCCGTGCTTGTAAGGGCATGTGCGCGCGTACGCGTGCTCGTGGCCCTGAATGACTAGGTCCACCTGGGAGCAACGTGGGGCACAAAATCGTGTGTGTGTGTGTTTTTGTAATGGTCCATGCAATTGAAAATCCATGAGGATCAACGGAATATACGTAGTGCATAGTGCCTATTACTCCTATCAAGGCTGCTGGTTCATCAAGCACTGAATACATCTGAAGGGGGTGGCTGAGCAGGGACAAGGTACCGCCTACTACTGTTGGGAGCCCCGAGATGCTGGTATTTTAACGTGTAAAGCAGCAGCTTCATCTTCTCCGCACATCATTTCCAAAAAGGTTTCAGGCAACCAGACAAGCAGAACGCCGCCGATCCAATTTGAATTTCCAATCAGCAAAGCGAGACCAGGGGTGCAGGCATCGTAGCTGATGACACACGCACACAGGCACGCACGCAAACATATGCACACACCTGGTGCTGCAGGAACAACGCCTCATAGTCCTTCTGCAGGCGCTCCATGTTGTCCACATCGCCCACCACTTTGTGCCTCCAAGTGGCAGGAGCCACCTGCAAAGGCCAAGAGCGAGGGCAACTTATGCATAGCCACTTGCCAAATCACACACACACGCGCACACACACACGCACTCACGCATGCACATAAGCGCACATGCATGCTTGTGTGCAAGGTTGAGAACTCCCAGCTCTCACATTACCCCAGGAAATGCCTCTGCTGTGACAGCAATGCTGTCTATAATTAACACCAGTGTACATATGCCTCTGGGGCAGTCAAACCACTGACTTCTACGCGAAACAAAACAAAGACTGTCCCCATTGCAGCTGCAGCAAGCATAGTATACAGCTATCTTGTAAATTTCGCACTGAAACGACTGTGGTTGTATGCGATGCAAGATTGAGAGCTATTCCAACGCTGCTACCAAAAACCATGCAAAGTGCAGCGCTGTCATGTGAAGAGTGTGTAATCCTTCTGGAAACCTTTGAGACAGGGCGATTTGGGCACAACTGCCAATCCTGGATGCTCACTCTGCTTGAGCTCAAAGCACAGCTTACTCAACACATCATTCTTTAAACGGACAGCAGCAAAGTAGGGCATGCATTTTGAGCTTGGGTGCCCTTTTTTACCATCATTCTGTGCATGGAGGCCACAACCCATGGAGTGAGCTCCCGGTCCACACTGGCAAGGTCCTCGGCAACAAACCTGCAGATGTGTCACACACTTCCAACTTCCTGAGATCCTCCAATGGGCTGAAATCATTAACTTCATTCATCCACCTTACCTATTAAATTATGGTATCCTTCTTATCAGCTCTCAACACTTCTGTATAATATACATAAAAGGCATGGTTGGATATGGGAAGAGGATGCGGGATGGAGCAACTCCAGCAATGTAGGCCAGTTGCAACCCCCCTGCCAATCATTGTTTGAGAAAGCTTGTACAACTCCAAGACAGGTCCCTGAAGGTTCTTTGATTAGGTTGTGTAGAGGCTGCACAAACCCACAAGCTAGCTTACCTACCCTCGTCAGAGTGGGGTTCGTTTAGCGACCTAGGGTTACATTTCAAAACAGATCACCTCAAGCGTATGTCAGAGTTGAGCATCGACATATGCTGCCTCACCTGCCCTGGTCAGAAAGGGGGTCACTTGGGATCTCAGAGTCAAGCATCAAGATGTGCACAGGTCCCATGTTAAAGCTGTAAAAAGACCTGCGCAGCACAGACAGATGGTCCACCTGAACACTTCTGCCTGACAACCCCCCATTGGACAACCAGGAGCTTACGTGTTAAAACACAGCAAGCTTGCCTGCTAAGGTTCTCTAAATTAACCTCGACTTTTGCATCATCCTGGCAAGCCCTGACTCCCTTGCAGCAAAGGCGCACAGGTGGTTTTCTAAAATAACCTCGACTTTTGCATCATCCTGGCAAGCCCTGACTCCCTTGCAGCAAAGGCGCACCTCAAGCAACTGGTGGAAGCCCACAGGCCTTACTGTTCCTTATTTTGTCGTACCTCAAATGTCTAAGACAAGTGTGGGAGGCGTCGCAAGCGGCGCTGACAGAATGCTAGCCCTTCGAAATCACTGACTGAAGCCTTCATGATTCAGTAGACACGATGCCTAAGACGACAAAAAAGCAAGCAAACCACAGGGGTGAAGTTTGGAGGCCCTGTTCCTCATCCTACCAAAGTGCCAAGACTGTTCCTCACCGCTCGCTGTGCACAGCATACCATCGTTCAAGCAGAAAATACAGAACATTGTTCAAGCAGACAATACAGAACACGTCACAGTTAGAAGTTTGGAAATTAATTCAACCACCGGCGAGCTGGATCCATTTGCAGGAGGATTTGAATTTTTCCAGCCAGGCCAACCCCAGGCCTTCTGAGTTTCAAATACGAGGGCAGTCTACTCACTTGAATGGGTTGCGGTGAATATTGGCAGGACTGTACCACCGCCACATGAAAGGGACGTTGCACTCGCCTCCTGCCGGTCCAAGCATTGAAAAAAAGAGAAAAGCAGAAGCAAAATGAAGTAGAAGGCAAGTAACAAGCTTGAGCCTGATGCATAGCAAACTGAAAAGAGCATTAACGAGCAAACGATGAGGCAAGGCAGGACAAGTCGAAGGAAAAAAGAGTACACCACCGAACTAACTTGCGCCTTCTTTTCTGTGGTGCCTTCAATACAGTATGAGTCAAACAGTACAATTCAAACAGGCATGCAGCTGATACTTCATGCAAGCAAAAAAAGGCTAGCACTGCGAACTCAAAGTAAATGGCCTGTTGTCATGATTCATGATAAAAAAAGGGAGATCAAGAACAGAAGATCAGGGCTGAGAGGGGAGCAACATTTCAAGACTCTCACACCCAAACCTCTGCCATGGTTTCCAGCTGGGTAAAGCCATATTTACTTTCTGCTGCCCCAACTGCTGCCCCAAGCTGCCCCAACAGTGCTTCGATACAACTTACAAGCGCCTAATCACTGCCACTGAACCTCAATGTTGTTCTGACTTAAAGCAATCAACCCATTTCGCTTGGGTCCTTCTCCCCGTCCTTCTCCTCCTCTTCACCACCGATGCCGCCACCACCACCTCATTATCATAAGTTATGATTCATAACCATCATTATCATAACCATCATCATCATCATCGTCGTCGTCGTCGTCATCCTCCTCCTCATCAATGTCACCGTCATCACCACCGCAGTTTTCACTACCATCATTCTCCTCCTCATCACCCACCTGAATCCCTGGCAGATGTCCCAAAGGCATCTCCTGTCCCTGGATAGTCCCTCTCATGGTTGCCTGTTCCCACAGCCATGGGCCACTGCGTGAACGCCTGCTCAAACTGGCTACCAAACACATCCCAATCGGCAGCATACCCACTGCGTACACAAAGCGAATTGCAAAATGTGAAGGGGTGATTTGGAGCGAAGCGAAACAAGATAAACTTGAGATTGGCACCCAATCACGAGCACATGGCACTCTATCTTCTGCTAATACATGGAAGTAGGGACAGCAAAATGCTGAGCATGGATATGGAAAACTTAATCAAGTAAGCTGAGAGGCATGCTTGGTCGAGAATAAGCATGTCAGTCTGCATCCGCACTCAACGTCTGCTTGTGCCCTATATTTGTTGTACTTGTAAGGGCCAGCTGCCATGTGAGTGCGGTTGGGTGCACCATCTCGGGCACACCTCCAAACACATTCACACAGTAAGTCAGAAGCAATCGAGTGCACGTATGTACTTGCCTGCTCACGTCCTCGCAAACAAATGGGCTGCCTTGCACAGACCTACTCAACTCCATGCAAACACATGGGTTGCACATACCTACTTACGCCCAAATAAACACATGGGCTGCCTCAGCTGCCTTCAGGCTACTGGCAGCTAGCTATGCAGGCTGCTTGATGCAATCACTCCACCTGCAAGTTGCTCGATGCGAGCAAACTGCTGGAACTGCAGCTGCAAGCTGTCTGACACGACAAATTGGCCAAAATGCACCCACAAGCTGCTTGATGTGACCAAGCTGGTCGAGTTGCGCCTGTGAGCTGCGTGATGCAGCCAAACTTGCCAAACTGCACCTGCAAGCTGCTTGGTGAGAACTAACTGCAGCTGCAAGCTGCTTGGTGCAACTCAACTGCACCTGCAAGCTGCTTGGTGCAACTCAACTGCACCTGCAAGCTGCTTGGTGCGACTCAACTGCATCTGCAAGCTGCTTGGTGCCATCAGGAATGTGTCTGGGCATTGCAACCCCTTGTCTCGTGCGAGTGCTCCATGCACAGTATTTTTCAAGCCTGCACAGAGAAGGGCCTATCATGCCATGCATGGATGTGCTTTGCTCTGGGTTATGCAGGCTTGATCTCACGCACACAGAGCAAGCAGCCCAATGAAGCGCTCTACTCTACACAAGAATGCAGCATGCTCTCTGACCCTTGTACAAGGCAGGGCCTCGAACGTCACGCACAGGTGACAAACTTGTGGGGCCAAAGAGAACAGTACAGGACAGTTCACAGACTTGCACAGGCCACAATATCTGCACCCACAGCGCGTACGCTAGGTCTCCTGTCAGGAGGGCCAGATTGGCATCCTTCTCTGCCCCGGAGGCCAAGTGGGCGGCCAACAGGCTGCTGTTCTGCCCATACTCCTCAGCAAAGTGCAGCCCATCTGCAAGTGCACACACATCGCTGCAACCGTATGGTTCTGCTCAGCGAGGAGATGTTGTTGTAAGAAAAAGGGGGCCTTCATGATTCCCATCTACATCATCAGACAGAGGATGAGGCTTCGGTGGTGCATGCTTTCTGACATCTCCCTTTCTGGACAATCCATGCAAAAAAAGAGAGAAACATGTAATGGGTGAAATGGACAATGCAAGCAAAAAAAGGGAAACATATAATGGGTTGCAAAGAAATTTGCTGGGCTCTGCCAGCCACAGTTAAAGGGGAATAAGGAAAGCCAGGGTTGAAAGGGTGCACAAGCGCGTGTAACACACACATACCCACAACGTGTAAGACACACACTTACACATGTGAAGCACGCACATGCACACACACATACACACACAAACACACACACAAACACACACACACACACACAACCTGCCCAGAAGTCATTAAAGAGCAGCGGGTTGGTCATGGCCACATCATTGAAGGCTAAGAACGTGATGCCTGATGAGGCTGGGCCTGATGCCCCTGCTTCTGTCTGTACTGCTGCTGCTGATGATGATGATGATGACGATGCCACCAGCTGTGGTGGCACAGGGGCGATGAAAGAGTGGCCCTCACTCCAGCCATCTTCCTGCAGTGTTGTGTGTGTGTTTGTGCGTGCGTGTGTGTGTGTGTAGGCCAAGCCGCAGGCCTCTGGCAGGCGGTTGTGCCACCTCAAACCATCAGAGGACCGCTCTCACCTCGCTGCCGTACCGGTAGTAGTAGCGCTTCCCTGGCTGCAGTAGCTTGTGGGACATGACGACCGTGTGAATGTAGCCAGGGTCGATGAAGCCCACAGAGGTTGCTGCGTGCATAAGATCAGAAGTGTAAGGAAAGATAAAACATCTGAGTGCAGAGGTACGCAAGCGGAACATGCAAGTATTTGTGCATATTGTGAAGTGAACACTTATGCTGTGAAGAAGCAATAGAATGCAGTCATCACTCATTGTATGCTGCGTGATTAGCGTACATTCTTTCCAAATGAGGTATTGGAGGGCTGGGGGCTTTTGCCTTTTCACCCGACAACGCAAAGAGGAAACTACCTGATCAGCACCTAGAGGGCTCTTTTCAGTATTCTCTGTTTTTGGACGAATGTGGAGAATGCAATGGCTGTGATGCCTGGCATCCATGCACAAAGTAGAAAACGCTGCAAGTATCACCCAATGGTGGCTGCCTGGTGACCTTGCATGCCAAGCGAGCACATTGGCCTCCAGGCTGTGTGCACGCACCTGGGAAGCCGCACATGTCTGACGGGCGGTAGGTGTCCCTGAAGGAGGTGGCCCTGAGAGCGGGAAAGAGTGCAGAGGGAGGGGATTTAAGGGTTGAAAGGCAGCTTGTCTCTCGGACACCTTGTGCTCCCTTCCACGTCCCCAAGAGCAAGCAGCAGCAGCAGCAGCAGCAGCAGCAGCAGCGAAACAACTATAACCAAGCAGCCGCTAAATCATGCGGCTGCCATGGCACCTTTGGAACCACCCTACAACAGATGCTAAGAGGCACACCTGAACAGGTAAGAGGAACCTTCAGGGGGGGTGATGCAGGTCACAGGCTGGACTGAGTCATGGCAAATGCCATTCCCTCCACTGTTCATGTGCACCCCCTGGGGTACACTGCCACCGGCACCCCCTGCGCCCACAGTGAGCTCCCCCTCTGTGAGCACACCGGAGCCCTCACTGGTTGTGGCACTGCCCATAGATGCAGATCCAGTCGCAGCCTCACAGCTGCGTACAGCATCCATGCCCCGGTGCAAGACAGTGTGGTGCATGTTTTCTCCATGCCCAGGTGCTGCTGCTGCTGCTGCTGCTGCTGCTGCTGCCGTGTGCGCTTTTTCAGGTGAGCCAGGGAGCCATGGGCCAAACTCCACCACCTGGGGGTAGGGAGCAGCAGAAACCCACTGCACCACCACGGACCTGCGCGAGCAAGCAATCGTGCGCGTAGGGTTGGCAGGGTGTGCAGCGTTCTACCAGCAGCAATTCCAGGAAGTGCAAAGGCTGGGGACCTGCACGAGTAGGGATGCACCAGTGCAGGGATGGCAGAGTGTGCCATGGGCCAACTCCAGCACCTGGGGAAAGGGTGCAGCAGAGACTCTCTGCACCACCGTGGATCCACGTGAGGCATGCATGTGAGCGTGAGGCTCGACACGGTGTGCAGCGCGTGACTGTCTGGATGCCTGTCTGCCTGAACGCATGCCATCGATCACATAAGCTGCATATTTGTGTCCATCACACACACGCACATTCTCTGCAAAACAAATCTCGCACCCCTCCCCCCCCTTCTCACAGTTGGTCTGCATGAAGCGCCAGGTGCCCACTCGTTGGTGCGTTGGGGATCTCGTTCTTGATGGGCGGCGCCTGCCCAAAGACGACAGAGAACAGCATTTAGAAGTCAGCCACCAATGAATGGCTGTTTCCCTTGTCCTCTGTGGGCGAGCATCCAACGTACTGGAGAAGACAGACTGAATGCAGGAGCCTGACCTCGGGCGTAGGAGCGGCCTAAAAACACGCCAATGCGCAAGCAGGCTTGAGAAGTCAAGTAGGCTTGACAAGGATGCAGGATGGGGAGAAGCAGGCTTAGACCGGGATGCAGAATGTGGTGAAATGGCACACGCTCACCTCTGCAACAATGGTGGGCTTTTTGTACCCGCCACGGACGAGTTTGAAGTGGAAGTCCCAGCGCATGTTGAAGAGCACAAAGCTGCAAGCACACAACCAGAAGGGACGACACGAACATTGCTCACACCTGGCTGGAAACATCGAGCACAGAGCGGCCTGGAGATGGATAGTGCCATAAGAGAGCCCTCGAGACTTCAAACCTCAGACCCAACTAGCAGCTTTCCTGACCCAACAGACTCAACAGACCCAACAACAGCGCCACTAGCAGCCACCCTGATCAAACAGTTTCAATGAACCCAACAACAGACCCAACTTGCGGCTTTCCTGACCCAACAGACTCAAGGGCCTCAACTATGGACCCAACAGTGTTGGGCCAACACAGAACCAAACGGATTCAGCATTTGACCAAACAGGCCCAACACCAGACCCAGTACTGGACCCAACAGACTTAGCAGATTCTACCGCCCCAATTCCTGCCCCAACACCAGACCCAGCATTGGACCCAACAGACTTAGCAGATTCTACCGCCCCAATTACTGCCCCAACACCAGACCCAGTACTGGACCAAACAGACTTAGCAGATTCTACCGCCCCAATTACTGCCCCAACACCAGACCCAGCATTGGACCAAACAGACTTAGCAGATTCTACCGCCCCAATTACTGCCCCAACACCAGACCCAGCATTGGACCAAACAGACTTAGCAGATTCTACCGCCCCAATTACTGCCCCAACACCAGACCCAGCATTGGACCCAACAGACTTAGCAGATTCTACCGCCCCAATTACTGCCCCAACACCAGACCCAGCATTGGACCCAACAGACTTAGCAGATTCTACCGCCCCAATTACTGCCCCAACACCAGACCCAGCATTGGACCAAACAGACTTAGCAGATTCTACCGCCCCAATTACTGCCCCAACACCAGACCCAGTACTGGACCCAACAGACTTAGCAGATTATACCGCCCCAATTACTGCCCCAAAAACAGACCCAGTACTGGACCCAACGGACCCATTTAGTCGCTCTTTGACTAGCATCTTTGCATCCAAGCCAATTCACCATGAATGAAGGAACGCCACTATGTTCTTGTTTGTGTTAGCCACATCATTCATGCTAGCAGTCAGGCATATTCGCTAAAGGCCTTGCTCCTGCTTCTATCTTTCATCATAATTTTATTTTTTCTGGCCAGATGCAGGACCGTGCTGCTCACACCAGCAGCATTCACAACCTCCTCCTGCACGCTGCCTTCAAGTTACAGTAAGATGCAAGAAGTCAAGCTTCCAAAAATGGAAGTTTCCCTCTACGTAAAGCAAGCTGAAATCATCTTTGCTTAGCAGCCCTCCAACCTGCTACTGCCGCTGCCTGTGCTCAAGTATGCTGGGTTGAGTAAGCTGCAGTTGGCGTAGTGCACAGGTACAGCATGCCTGCAAGGGTATGATAGAAAGGAGAGGAGGACAATGATAGATGGAACACATTGTGTTCAACACAAGTAGGGAACGCAGCGACAGAAGCAGCAACACTCAAGTGCCTTTTTGTACCAGTATTGGCTTTGATAGCACCGATGAAAGCTGCCTACCTGGGGTCTACATCACCTTGACCAACCCAGAGTCCGATCAGGTCAGAGGCCTGAGGATTGGGCACACCTTGCCACTCAATTCTTACCCTGTTAGTGAAAAAAGGAAAGAGACATGAGTTGTAAGTTGATTTTTCTCTTGCAAATTGTGCGTTGCAACCGCAAGCATACCCTACCGCTGCCTGTCTTTTTTGAACGTGCCATCCTCTTCTTCTGGAGATGCCACCCCCAGCTTGATTTGCGGATTTATCTGGAACAATGTTTCCTCTGCCTTCCATGCGTTTTTGGGATGGTCTGCAAGGAGAAAGTGAGGAAATTGGTGAAGCAATTGCAGTTGAGCAATGCTGGCTGACAGGCTTCAAAAGCTGCGATGTATTGCTAGGCGAGTGTTTTATTATGCATGGGAGAACAAGCATGCCTGTGTACAGAGAAAGAGTGTGTGTGTGTATGTGTGTGTGTGTGTGTGTGTGTGTGTGTGTGCATGTGTGTGTCTGTGTGTGTGTGTGTGTGTGTGCGCGCGCGCACGTGCGTGCTTGCATGCGAGTGTGTGCATGTATGTGTATGTGTGCGTGTGCATGTGTGCATACGTGCGAGCATGTGGGTGAGGGTGTGGGGGTGCACGCGCGTGTGCGCGTGCGTGTGTGGATGTCAATGCGTGCATACTCCTGGGTATCAGGGGTTGATACATTGCATCTTACCATAGGGACCAGGTCCATGGCACCAGGCCTCTCTCAATGCGAGGCAAGAGAGCACTACCAGCGTAGCGATCCTGATCATAATTATTGTTGAACAATCAGCTACGCATTTGCAAATTAAATACCACTGTGCCTACATTCACTTATCCTCCATCCAGATCAGCAGAAGCAAAGCAATACATCATTACCCTAATTAAAAACATTTAACCTCTTCATCCGCTGCAGCCATGTCAGTCCCACCCCTTGCCGATGTGTCCACCGAAGAGCTTATGCGCGAGCTCTCTCATCGCCTGGAGTGCACGAAGAAGCCGGAGAAGAGGTTGATTCTCATCGGACCTCCAGGTATTGAACATCGCATACAGCGCTCCCAAAAAATGCAGCCTGGCAACCAAACGTTCATCATCTTCCATGTCCATCACCTTGTGTATGTTACATGCCAGGGTGTGGCAAGGGGACCCAGAGTCCAAGGCTCAAGTACGAGCACTGCTTGTGCCATCTGGCCACCGGAGATATGCTGCGGGCTGCAGTGGCGGCGCAGACACCCTTGGGCCTGGAGGTGTGCAAGCGTGCAACCATGGCGTTACACTTGCTATCTCTGTGGATTGGACAAGAGTTGCTTCTTTAAGACGCACTGCAACTAAAATGAAGGCAGCGTAACACACGTACACTGTGCGTGGCACGCACGCACACACGCACGCGCGCGCGCGCGCACACACACACACACACACACACACACACACAAACACACACCATTCCCTTCATGCTTTGAAGATAAAAGAACAACAAAGTTTGAAGAGCGAAGTGCTGAGGTAGCTGCTCACACATGATATAGCCTGATTCATGAAGAGAGCAAATTCCACTTAGCGAACATGAAAGTAGTAAACGCTTGAACCTGTCATTACGTATAAGCGCAGGAATATTGGCTGGTTTTAACTTTTTAAACTTTCAGGTGATGATGAACATTTGCACTTTTTTGAGCTCATATGTGTTGAAAGAGTATACAAGCTCGTGCAGCAGCAATCAGAGGATACGCGCTTTTCATTGATCTCAAAGGCATATGCGTCATTAGTGCTTCTTGTTGACACGCAAACTTCTTGAACCTTCATTGCAAAGGATGAAAGCCACATGCACTGTGCGCCTGTGTTTGATTGTGCAGGCGAAGAAGGCTATGAACGCAGGGGCGCTGGTGTCTGATGAGATTGTGGTGGGCTTGATTGCGGAGGCGTCCAAGGCTCCGGAGTGCTCCAAGGGCTTCATCCTTGATGGCTTCCCTCGCACAGAGGTGCAAGCCAAGAAGCTGGATGAGATGCTCCAGTCCCGAGGGCAAGCTATCGACAAGGTCCTCAACTTCCAGGTCCCCAATGAAGTCCTGGTGAGTGCGTCCATGCCCTGGATCGGAGGGTAATTCGATCCAGGGAGCTGCCAGGCTGCCCTTATCACTTGGCGCTGTGCCTGGTTCTAAGGAGCTGCTGTGCTCAAGAATGATGAGTCGAATTAGGGATCAAGGAGGTAATGGCCTTCAGAAATTCCTGGAATGAAAACTAGGGATGATTTCATCACCTTTACAAAACACTGTAACAAAGAAAGCTAGGAGTGATTTAAATATTTTTGGCCAAGCACTGTAACTGAGAAGCCAAGACACGTACAGCACGTATACTCAGTGCTGGATTGTACAGTCACAAGAGCAGAAAAAGGAGCCACACTCAAGTGCAAGGCAATGCCTCTGTCATTATGAGACACAGGTGAACTTTTTCTTGCAGCCGCTCACGAACATGGGATCTTATTTGCTATGTTGTTCTTCTTGGCACTCGCGTACCGCCTTGTGCAGAAACGCTCGGCTGAAGTATTGAATTGCTTCAAGTTTAATACTATATTCTTGTATCATACTTGAAAGTGTAAGCCTCATTTGCTGCATGCAGATTGCAGACAAGTTTACAGCAACAATTCACGCAAGCCAGCAAGTGTGATAGGAAAGCCCAAGCCCTCTTTGCTCCTATGTTTCGTCCTATTCATCAAGAGACCCCACAACCATGTTTTCAGTACAGAATTTTTGCCCGGCGAGCACTGCCCACTTTGTAACTTTGAACTCTTTTGATAATCTTTTTTGTGCGTGGTCAAGTCATCCTCATGCTCAAATTCACGTACCATATGGCGATTCGCCAGGTCGACCGAGTCGTGGGGCGCTTGATCCACCAAGCCAGTGGTCGCTCCTACCATGAAAAGTTTGCACCACCCAAGGTAAGTGTGCTGCATTCTTTCGTGAGCTGCTGCACGCTCAAAACAGGTGCTTGCTGCAACACTTGCAGCGTCTTTGCTTGCGTGCTGCAGTAACTGAGGTCACGGCCTCCATGAATATGAATGCACAGCCTCCACACCCCTGCTTGTGTCTCGCCTTCATGGGTGGCTTCAATTTGTGTTTGCTACTATCCACGCATGCAGGTGCCTGGGGTTGACGATGTGACTGGTGAGCCACTGATCAAACGCAAGGATGACAACGCTGAGACACTGAAAGCGCGACTGGAGGCCTTTGACAAGCAGACTTCTCCGGTGCGTGTACAGCTCTCCTGTGCTTAGGCAGTGCTTCATTGTTACATGTCCAAAGTTATTAAAAAAAAGTGGTTGCAGCCTTTCCCGGCTTACGCCTCTTTTTCTGAGGGAATCAGAAGCTCAGGGGCTTCAATAGCTTTCACTTTTGCTCAAGTGGCTGTCTGCATGCTCTCCACTTGAGCAAAAGCCAATTGAAAGCCAGGTCAGCCATGTAGTTTGTAGTCCTTGCACAATTTAAAGTAGCCAAAACTGAATATGCAGGACCTGTGACTTGACCTAACTGAGCAACTCTGCGCACTCAGTGCCGGGGGTTGCCCAGGGGGTAGGGCTGGGAATCAGGCAAAATCCTTGCCAAAACGGGTTCCTCAGGAAACAGCCCCCCGGCTTACCTGACCAGCAGTAATGGTTGGGCACTTCAACTGGAGCATATTCTGGGGGGCCCGGGGGTTGGGGCAGGGACCCAAAAATTGCTATATTTTGGCAGGGGTAAGCTGAAATTTTTGCGAGAGGCACAGGGTATGCCATTGGGAAAGCCGACTTTTGCGGCTGGCTGCGTTAACCCGAAAATTAAAAAAGTTTGCGATGAAAGATTAAAGTTGTTCTTCTTGATCTGCAAAGACAGCTGTGGGACAAAAGATGAGTCATCAGCGCCAACTTTGTTTGTACACACATTTGAAGTTTGTACACACAATTTGCATCAAAGAGCAGGTCTGCATCATCAGATGGAGGGGCCATGCAGTGACATTTGAGTCAATAGCCTTGACAGCTCCTAGCTTTGACCGATTCCCAGGAACGCGCACATCCACTCCTGCGCCCCAAACTCGGCAGAGCATGCTTGGGACTCCCCGAGCATGTTGAGCAAGTCCCCCTACTCAGATTGCGGCAAAACACTGTGCTTGCCTGGTTTTCATTTTTGGACCACTTTTACATAGCAGATGCGCTCGTGCTCTTTGTGCTTTTGGACCAAATTTTCCCCCTTTTTTCACACCAATGGACCCGGTGTGACCTTAAACCTTGTTAAAAGCCGAAATATGCTGTTAAGTCATGTCATAGCATGCATTTTGGCACCCTCAGTAGAGAAAATGCCTATTTTTGCCTGAATTGCCTGCATCTTTCATTTTGTCCCTGGCTCACCTCTGGGGTCTATATCCGTGCTTTTTTAGTGTAGAGGTGCGAAGTAGGTCTTCTTTTACTATTCTGCATACTTATTTCCCTTGCGCCAAGGACTCCTCAGTCTCTGGCATAGCATGGCGGGGCTAATGAAAGTAATGCCGGCACTTCCAAGTCATCAATGCAAAGTCAAATCAACAGCTCTTTGCTGCTGGAATGCAACTTATGGCAATCGCTTATTGACAAATGTGCATAGTGGATAAAGATAGTTTTAGATAATGAAGCGGTTGAAGGTTTAAGGTCTGAGGGCGTGCTTCTTGTTGTTCATTAAAAGTACAAGGAAATCTCCTCGCAGGAAAAGACCTGGAGTACGATCGGCATGCATAATGCATGGGCTAAACATTGAGCGCATACACTTCAAGGGTTCCTCCCAGGGCAAAACAATTATTTAAAGGAAAAACTTCAAAAATAATGCAGATCCAATGGGTTGTCAGCTCTATGTCTAGACATGTATGTTGCGGTTTCCTTCGGGCAGCAGTTTGCCCAATTTTCCCGTCAGCGGATGCCTCATTGTTTGTGTTGCTGAAGTAGATGGCATGCCTGGTGTCGACAACCATTCTGGTTTTAGTGGCCTCAGTTTTTTTTATTGCTATGGCTCTCTGGGCTTTGTTTCTTAAACAGCTTGGTAAGATCCAGTTGCAATAGAATTGAAAATAGTGCCACCATAGGACCTTCAAGGGTGCTTAAAGTGTGGCTTGACAAGTATTTAATGTTTCTCTGTAACCTTTTGCACAATGTGTCAACAATGCTCTTGTGCCAACCTTGAGCTGCTCAGAGTGATTGTTCAGGCTTCAATCAGGGCCAAATCCAAGGTGGTGGACGTTCCTTGTGGATTCATGTATCAACGCTCTTGGCATTTGTCTCTGCTTGTAAGGGGCAAGACCAGGCTCCACATTGGCAATTCTAGCAAATTGTTTTTTCTTTCACTTGCACATTTGCAGGTTATCCAGTACTACGCCAACAAGGTCATCAGTTTTAGAGCAGACAAATCGCAGGCCGAGGTTGCCAAGGACATTGACAGAGCCCTTGCTTGAGGCCCATGATTCATTTTTGCTCCACCAAATCGGAACGCTATAAAATTGCTGTAAAACACATGTTTCGGTGGTTTAACACTGCCTAAACTGAACAGAATGTGCAGCTTTATATTCTTACTTAGATTGGATTAAAATATTCACAGATAGAATTTTACCTTTCATGACATGGTGAATCTTATGGTTTATGAAAGAAAGATATTTCGTTTTTGTTTTGGCCAGGAGCATACAGAGGGCACTTGTTTTAGCCCAACTGTATTTGAACCTATACTACAGTATACGTATCTGATCAGAGGGGGTGGGTTCAAGGGTGCTGAATATTTATCAACCAATTGCTGCAAAAATATAACCTTGCCAACAGTGTTCTCGGATTTCTGATTCAAGCCTTGTCCATTGGCACCCTTTTGGTGCAAAATGGATCAAAGGTTAGGTACATCGCTATATCTGCCTACAAGGGCAGCTGAGGAACCACTGATTTACAGATTTAAATGGGGGGACCTTCAGCCAGACTGTTCGACTGATCGGCCTGTGACTGGTTCTCATTAATCTTTGGATAGGATCAGATTACATAGCTGTATCTGCCTGCAGGGGCAGCTTAGCTGAAGCAAAAGGTGCCTGTAATCAAACCAGTCCAATTTAAAAACAATATTAGCTAGAAGCTTAGTCACAGTATTTCAGGCATGCAGAATCTTTAGATAGCATGGCAACTTGTTTTGGATGCTAATAATTTAGCCTTTCGCCTGGTTAAACCCAAATTGGTAATGAGTTACAATGGGATTTGACCTTCAGCAAGGTAGTTTGGCTGCTCGGTCTGCTTAACTGTTCCAACAGCACAAAAAATATCCATGAGATCAGAAATAAAACGATGAGTCTCGTTAGTTTGCTTCTGCAAGAAATGAATAGCATCCTGAGAGCTAGCTTGAGAATAGTAGAAAGTGCCTGAATCGTCCAGAAAAATTCTATAAGACGAGGGGAAGTCAGAAAATAACTGTGCATAAGCCCTTTGAAGAGAACACACAGAAGCGCAAGAACAAAGGAACACCGCATGCTTTTCATCTTGGAGTCCTTGTTCACATTTATCATAAGTTGATGTGTGCTCCTGCCAAAGTGATGTCTCAACTCTTAAAGTATGAGCATGTAAGCGAAAACGTGCTATGTTTCTTAGCGTGTGCTTGTCCAAATCAAGATGCAAATACCTGGGGACAGAAAGGGTTTACAAGGGTTTACAATGGTGGCCTACAGCCCGAGACTCTGGCTGATGGCAGCTGGTGAAACAAGCTCAACCAGTATCAAAAATTGAGACTAAGTCTGACACAAATCTAAGAAGTCTGTATGAGTCTTGGTTTAGGAAAGCATTGATCTCAGAATCAGTGATAGTATGATGGCAAGCCAAGAATGGAATAAAGTCAGCGTTTGAAGGCGGAGCAAACACACGCAAAGTCTTAAACATCTCCTCAAAAAGGTCCTTGTATCTCGTGCGTAGCTCACGCACCTCAGTACATTTGCAAAAGAAAAGCACATGTTTTTCATCCTGGACTTCCCCACACTCACACTTATCACAGATACTTGAACCCCCAAGCCATTTACCAGACTCCACTCTCAAGTGATGAGCACGCAATCTAAATCTGCTAATGTTTCTCAAAACATGCTTGTCCAAATCCTTGAACAGATACGAGGGGATACAAAAAGGAGCACCTCTGGGACCACTCTCAGAATTCCCACACCACTTATGGTACGTCACTACCTTCTTGTTAACTGCACGAGGACAAAAAACATCGGCCCCTCTCCACACTTTCTGCTGTCTGTATCGCAAATCACCCATGAACTCTTGCATGGGGATTTTCTCAGCTCTCAGCATGTTCTGTTTGAACGAATCACCATTCCGCATCCCACCAAAAGCATTAGAGACTTCAGCAGCCCAGCAAGAGGAATCAAAAGAAGATAGACTTAAATCAGCCCTCAGCACACGACGCAAGACTTCACTATTGGAGTCAAGCATGCTATTAAAAAACTTGATGGAGGCACGGAACCAGAAGAACTGCAGAGGCTCCTGGCCACACTCTCTCAACACCGGCCAATTTGTAGTACTGTTCTTTACTCCAAGAATGCGCCTCAAGGAACACAGATGTCTTTTCTGCAATTGACTATCAAACTCACTGCCTTCTCTCAAGTAATGAGTTCCCCACACCTGGCACGCATACATCCCAGCAGGAATGCCATACACCTTAGATAACCAGAGCATAGCATGAGGCCTGTTTTTCAGGTCATGACCCTTGGCAAACTCCGATATCCTTCTCTGTGCAGCCATATAAGGCCGCACCGCATGCTCCTCAGCTACCTTAAAATCCATCTTTTTATCCAACAGATATTTGAACCTGTCCTTCTCTGGAAGGACCACTCCATCATACGTAAAAGGATTCTGCAGAGGAGAGACAGACGTACTGTTGAAGTGCACCACCTCAGACTTAGCTGTGTTTACAGTCAACCCTTTTCTCTGGGCATACACACGGAGTCTGTCCAGCATCTTCTGCATTTCACCAGGGTCATTCGTAGTTAATCCAAGGTCATCAGCGTACATCATGTGGGACACACCATTCACTCTATCACCAGTCACAGCACCCTCAATGCCCTCACTTATCTCTCTGCCCATATCATTGATGTACAGAGAGAAAAGAAGGGGAGACAAAGGACAACCTTGCTTAACACCGTTCGATGGCTGCACGCGCGCCCTTTTCTCACCATCCATTAGAATGTACTCATCATTATCATACATGTCTCTGATCACACTGAGCAGAGGAGTCGGCATTGCATTGCGCTGCAAGTGAGACCAAAGCTGCTGTCTGGGCACGGTGTCATAAGCTTGAGAAAAGTCAATGAAAGCAACGTGCAATCTGGAAGAATTCCGTGGCTTCAATTTTTTCGCAGCATGCTTGAGGTGCCTCAGAATGAACAGAGGATGCAGAGTGCTCCTTCCTGGAAAGAAGCCAAACTGCGTGTCCGGAATCTTTCCCTTTTTCATACACCAATCTGTCACCAGATTTTTCAGCACATTAGCATAAATCCTATACATTACACCGCTAACCGCAATCATCCTATAATTCCCAGGTTTCAGCACTTCCCCTTTTTTGTGAATGGGGCTCAACTTGGCAACCTTCCAGCACGCAGGCACTTTACTTTCAGTCAGCAACACTTTAAAAAGACGAGCCAACAGGGGCACCAGCACATTTACTTGTTTGGTTTTATTCCCACACTGCACTGGCAAGCACGCATGCTTAAGAAAAGGAATCGGGATCGCATCAAAGCCTGAAGAGGCACCAACATTCAACTTCTGAAATTCACTACCCAACATACCTTCTAACACAACCTGGGGACAGAAAAGGGCGCACCATGAACAGACAAGGGTCTCAAAGGAAGTGCCATCCAGTGATGATATTTGGCTAATTTGTCCGTGTGGTCACCATGTTCAGCCAAGGCATCAGCATTCCACACACCTCGCAGCCTTTTTCTCAGATCAACAACAAACTCCCTCATGACTATAGGCTGCCCTGACCGAACACAATGAGTAAACACGTTGCACCTGTCCAAGCCTGTGCAGGCAGCCAAAAATTCTGAAGTCCAGCATTTATGGGAAAGACTACTCATTTCAACATCTGCTTGCAGTACCTTACAGAGTGTAGTGCTGTTGCTGCGCAGTAGAGCATTGTAAAACCTAACTGCTGCACGAAACCAATATAACTGTAAAGGTTCATGCCCACACTCGCGCAGTACAGACCAATTAGGAGTGGTGCGCTTTACCCCAAGGATACGCTTCAATAAGAACAGATGTACAGTTTGCAAAGGACAGTCCATTTCAGCTCCTTCTTTCATAAATCTAGTGCCCCAATTCTGGCATGCATACATGCTAGCAGGGAGAGCATATGCTTTGGTCAGCCAGAGCATGGTATGCGGCCTATCTGTCAGGCGGTGCTCAGATGCGAATTGCCTAATCCGTCTACAACCAGCTAGGAAAGGGGCACACATGTACTCAGCAATGGCTTGCGGGTTGCGTTGTTTTGTGAACAGCATGCCTAAATACCTAAAAGAATCTGCACATGCCAAACGAGCTCCACCTAACGTGAAAGCTGGCACATTATCACCCTTTGAATTAAAGTGCACAATCTCAGACTTGGCAGTATTGATCACCAACCCTTTCCGCTGAGCATACGTATGTAGCCTATCTAACATCAGTTGGAGCTGATCAGGAAGGTTACTAGTGAGGCACAAATCATCTGCATACAGCATGTGGGTGACTCGAACGTCCCTAGTGCCTGTAATAGCCCCTTGCACATTTTCTGCCAAGCAGTCCACGTCATTGATGTACAAGGAGAACAACAAAGGGGAAAGCGGGCAGCCTCGCTTAACTTCAAAATGGGGGCGCACACGAGCTTGCTTGCAGCCATCCACCAAGATATACTCATCATTAGCATACATGCTTTTAATGACAGCCAACAGGCACGCAGGCATACGAATGTGCTGCAGGTGAGTCCAAAGAGCTTCCCTAAGAATTGTATCGTATGCCTGCTTGAAATGAATAAAAGCTGCAACCCAAATTGGTAAGAGGTTTGATGGTGTAGTCATTATAAGGTTACAAGGGGTTGGCCTACAGCCTGAGAATCTGGCAGATCGGTTTTTCAAGGTGTACAAGGATAAGGCCTTCAGTCAAGAAGTGCGACTGCTAGCCTGCTCATAAAAGGCAATCAATTCATGAAGGAAATAAGGAAGTTTGTTGTTGTTCTGGTTCAAAAAAGCAGACACATCATGAGATTCTGCCTGTGAGAACGAGGGAGCATATTTCCTGCGGAGAGAGACCACCTGGGGATGTGTGCAATGGAAGAGGACATGTTGTTCATCCTGGACATCATCATCAGCCTCACAAAGGTCACAGTTTGGGGAAGAGCTGTGATTCCAAGTTGCTGTCTCATAGCAAAGGGTGTGAATGCGGAGTCTAAACCGAGCCACGCTGCGAATGACATCATGGGGGAGGTCAAGGAACATGTATTTGGGGAGGCTATAAGGAGAATGCATAACCAAGGCTCTTTTAGTAGGAGGAGCACACCACTGGTGATAAGTCAAGCGTTTACTGTTGCGCTCTCTAGGGTGTGTGTTGGAAAAAGGCTCCCAATATTGTAGGTGCCTGGTCCTGAGATCTACAACAAAACGACTAAGATCAATGGGCTCACAATTCAGCAGCTTCTGTTTGAAAATATGGGAGTGTGCCAAGCCATCCATGGCTGATAGAATATGGGAAGACCAACAATCATCAGATCTCGAGCTCAGCCGCATGTCAGCCTGCAAAATCTTTTTCATTGTGGAGCTGTTGCATCGGGTCAAGGAGTTGTAAAGACGGTTTTAGTAGTAGTACGGGGTAGTCGTTATAGATAGTGCCTGCAACACCAACTAAGGTGATATGTAAGGTCAACTTGTTGTTCCTGTTGTGGGACAGCAAGGAGGTTCACTTTGGAATTGAGCCTTCAGCAAAAAGTTTGGCTGCTCAGTCTTACATTGGTTCAGGCTTTAACAGATGCTGGGCTTCAGGACCCTGGAAATTATGGAATGAAACTTCCAATTCGCAAGAAAAGTGCCTGGAGGCAAACCAATCTTGTCAAGGACGCATAGAAGAAAATAAAAACTACGCAGGCAATGAAAGCACCCCCGCATCAATTAATGAAAAGAGGACATCACTCCACCAAGAGAAAGAAAAATTAATGGAAATCAGGAGGTTAGTTTAGATTAAATTACACAGGGAGGCCTTCAGCCAGACTGTTCGGTTGATCAGCCTGTGGCTGGTCCAAGGAAATCAGGAGGGTAACAGTAACTAGCAGGTTACAGTTTACAGGAAAAAGAAGGCCTCCAGTCAGAACGGTTGACTGCTAGCCTGCTCATAAAAAAACAATAATTCATGCAGAAAAGGAAAAGGCTTGTTATTGCTTCGATTTAAGGAAGATGAGATATGATAAGATTGTCACATGTACACGGTGAAGGTACGGTACATGGTGAATGCCAGGTACGCAGGGAGCCATGCTATTGGAAGAGTGAGATAAAGAGAGGAGAGGACCAGAAAACAAGGAAGCATTTTTAAGCCGAAGAGAACAAACATGGAGATGAGTGCATTTTAAAATGACGTTTTCAACAACAAGAACAACAAGTTGTTCATTCTGCACATCATCTTGGGCATCACATAGATCACAAGTAGGGGAAACAGTGTCAACCCATGTGGCCTGCTTGGCTTTCAAGGTATGGACACGAAGGCGAAATGGAGCCACACTGCGGAGAATGTATTTGGGTAAATCCAAGTAGAAATATTTGGGCAGAATATCAGGAGAATATGTAACAGGTGCAGGCTTGCTTGGGAGAGCACACCAGTGATGATAAGCAATCTTTTTGCTATTTGTGCCTTGTGGGTCGTAACCAGAAAATTGTCTCCAATATGCGAGGTGGCGAGACCTGAGACCCACATTAAGCTGACTCAAGTCCAAAGGATCAGCAGAGCATATCTTTTGCTGAAAATGATGGGCATGATGTAAGCCATTCATGGCAGATAATGGATGGGATGTCCAGCAGGAGGAATTCCTGGGGTTGAGGGAGATGTCCGCATGAAAAAACTGAAATCGAACGCTGTTGCAACGGGTGAGAGCATTATAAAAGCGTGCACAGGCTCTGAACCAGTTGAATCATATAGGTTCGACTCCACACTCACGGAGGACGCTCCAGGAAGGAGTTGATGTTCGTACACCCAGCATAAATCTCAAGAATCTCAGAAGCCATCTCTGGATGCAGTTATTTATCTGTCCCCTGTTGAAGATATGCAGTGGCCTAGATCTGACTAGCATACATTCCTGCCGGTATAACATATTGTAAAGCCGGTACATATTGTAAAGCCATAAGTAGGCATGTAAGCAGTGTGTAATCTGGTGTTGAAGGGCAAAAGTAAGCACGCGAGACATACCTGCCAGGCAGGGTTTGAGAGCTTCCTCAGCAGCATTGTGCACATTCATGTGTTTGTCAGACTGCATCCCGGGTTATAGTAACTAGCAGTAGCCTTTGTTTGATAACAGTGATGAGAGTAGAAAGAAGACATAGAGAAGGAGTCTGCCAGATATTGCTGCGCAAGGAAGAAATGAGTATACAAAAGAAAACCTGCCTCGGAGGTCAGGTGCCTGTAAAAGACAATCGCCGTTCCGTTTTCTCTCTATCAACTTAGTTTGGTCCTCAAATCAAGCATTCGTAATTTTTTTCTTTGGGGTAAAATTTTGATAAAGGGTGAGGGACAAAACCAGAGACAAAGTACCTCTTTGCACACTGCACCTCAGCTCATAATTCAAAAACTGTTCCACTTTTTAATTTTTGTTTTCAATCATCCGTGCTTAACATCGCGGGCTTGGAGAATGGGCCTACTCAAAGGTATTCATCGGAGCACTGAAGGAGGACCCCCCTTCAGTGCGATGATGTTCGCCTCTTACTCATTACCCATCCAGAAGCAGCCTTTGAAGTTGACAGGGTCAGCAATCATGTATAGGCCGCCATTAGCAGATGCCTCCAATACGTACTCCCCTTTGCATCCATTCAAGCGATTGAAGCAGTCTAAGCAGCAGCCCAAAATGTTTGGGCACACTCCCTGCCTAGATTTGTATGTTGTCGAAGAATCTGCTGTTCGTGGGTTTGTGCCCTTGGCTGATGTTTTTGAGAGAACAATCCCTACCCCTCCTGATGCCTTTTCTGATAAGGCAGCTTATATTTCACGCCATGCACCTTATGCTCATAAGTTTAGGCAATGCTCGCAGCCATGGTTTGCCGCTCGGCAGGCAGCCTGCACCGCTTCCTCTGTTGCTTCTGTTCTTGGCTTAGTGCAAAATTCATGCCCACCCTCAAAGGCCACCCAGCTTGCCATGAACTGGGGCTCACGCCATGAGCTTAATGGTATTGCATCCGTCATGAACAGCCTACAAGATGTGAGATGGTTTATGTTCATGGAGCACACCCTTGAGATGCCTGCCAATTTCGCTGTTCACGAGCAGGGTTTATTTTTCTTGCCCTCTAGTCTTCCCCTTGTGCAGGGCACTGTATTTTCCAAACCTGATACACCATTTGCAGTCGCAGCATCCCCCGACGCCAGATTAGTAAGCAGCAATGGTGTGAACATTTTGGTGGAGGTCAACTGTGCTTTCCCGTTTGTAGAAAGGGATGATGGAAGCTGGATGTGGTGCAGCAACAAAAAAGCCGTGTTAGGAGAGGGAATCAGTGTAGCGCACTTTGTGCAATGCCAGGTTCAGATGCTGGCAACTGGCGTTCAATATTGCTTGTTAGTGGGTTGGGGGGTGGAGGAGACCTCTGTCAAGTATATCCCTTTTGACCCTCAGTGGTGCAGGCAGATGTTGCTCGTCCTCAGCCAACAGCTTGTATCTGGTTGTGGGTTTAGCTTCCATCATGCTGAGCAGGTCGAGCGAGGACAGTTTGAGCAACTTACAAAGGAGAGGAGCGCTGCCATCAAGAAGTCGTGCATTATTCACAGTGTGAAAGGGCCCAATCTCAAACGCTGGCTAACTTAGCCTTGAAGGGGATACATAATTTTGCTTTCGAACTGCAGCAGATTTCCAGATTTCCTAGTGATTTTTGACAAGAATTGCACTGTTTTTTTCCAATCTATAATGTGAATAATGTGATGCAGTATGTTGAATTTTCAGGATACCCCAGTCATCAAGTGGAAGTTCCATGTCAAGTGTGTTCAGTAATGCATGCGCCCTCCAAGAGGGCATGCAAGGCCTTACGCATCCCCCTTGGTGCTGCACCACCCAAACATAAAAAATTTCACAAATCTGAGTATGCAGATGTTTTTAGAATATCCCATTTACTTAGGAGTGAAAGTTTCAAGTGTAGCATGTTCAGCAATGTGAGCCCTCCAAGAGGGCACGCTTCAAGGTAGGCCTCAGGCAGCCAGCTGGGCGCTGCACCACCCAACCCTTGAGAATTTTAAAACTCTGAGTATGCACATGTTTTTAGAATATCCCTTTTACCCGGGAGACAAAGTTTCAGGTCAAATCTGGAGAGCAACACATGAGCCCCTCAAGAGGGCATGCTTCAAGGTAGGCCTCAGGCAGCCAGCTGGGCGCTGCACTTCCCAACCCATCAAAATTTCAAGAATCTGGATATGCAGACGTTTTTAGAATACCCACAATACCCTAGATACAAAGTTTCAGGCAAATCCGTGGTGGTCAGCTTTTGCGCCCAAAATTTGTTGAAGTCCTCAGACCGTAACTGCCCCTTAGGGACGAACCACCTCGGGACACCCCCCTACTTTAAGAGCTTCATCGCGATGAGTGAAAAATATAGATTAAGATGCTTTTTGAATTATGAGCTGAGGTGCAGTGTGCAAAGAGGTACTTTGTCTCTGGTTTTGTCCCTCACCCTTTGATAAATAGTTGGATATGATATATGCGGCATCGGTGCAACTCAATCAAAGGTCAACTCCACAAGTCAGCCAAAAGGGCGATGACCAAAATCACCCCCAAACCATGCAACTAACACACTGCACCTCAGCTCATAAATCAAATTGTGTTCGGTTCAGTATTTTCCACTGATCGCGATGACAATCTTAAAGTAGGGGGTTGTGCCGATGTGGTTGCTCGGGCAGGTACCGTCTGGGGACTTAGACAGATTCAGGGGCCCAAGAACCGAACTTCATGGATTTGCTTAAAACTTTGCCTCCTTGGTAAAAGGGGTGTTCTAAAAACATCTGCATACTCAGATTTGTGAATTTCTCAAGGATTGGATGATGCAGCTGCAATGTGGCTGCCAGATGCCCACCTGTGCGCGCGCCCTCTTGGGGGGCTCATGCGTGGCTGTACAGAATTGAATCAAAACTTTGTACACTTGCTAAGATTTAAACTATGAAAACATCTGCATACTCAAATTTGCAAAAAAACACAGGGTGGGTGATTGCTTGTGCAAGGGCGTGCACCACATACATCCACATCATGTGCAATGATTGCACAACGGGCAAAATGAGTCATCGCTCACTGAGCGTTCCTTAACAATTGAGCCTCTCCACTTCTTAGGGGGAAAGGTTTAGATTTTTGATTAACAGCCAAGGCAATAGGACTTGAGTCCAGGATGGATCCAAAGAAAATCAATTGAGATCTGAGGACAGTGCAGTGCGGGACTAGAAGAAAAGGAAAGTGCTGTTTTGTTGGTGAAGCATTTCCTACATCGATTCAGGTTCAAGATGCTAACTATTCTAAAGAAGACGAACCATGAGTACCTTCCACTACTCAGAGGAAGAGAAGTTGGATCTGAGGGAGGGTAAGCAGCACCCTGTTACAGATCCTGGCTTTGGGAAGTGTTGTTGCTCCTGATGGCATGTAATGTGTGGTTGTTTTTGAGCATGGTTTACAGAGTGAGTTAGGAAATTGGTAACTCCATTTATCACCTGTTCTCCTGTTCCGTAGCAACTGTTGAATGACGGAAGTGGGGATTTGGCATAATTAAGGCAAGGAGCAACTGGCATAGAGTGGCTGGTGCGTCCGTTGTTGATGGAGGTTCTTCTGGATAAAGCTGCTATTGGTAGCTGCTTTTGAAAACAAGAATACTCCTTGCAGCCAGGTTATGGAGCCGGGTGCTTCCAATAACCCTCCAGATCCCCATTAGGATATTATTTGTGTAGTCTTCGTGGTGGAGAGGACTCACGGCTCTTTTGAGCCAATGTGTCTCCTTTTCCTTAATTGATGTAGGGAGAGTTTTCTCTGCCTACGTAGTTTTTCTTTTTCTTTTCTTACAATATATGCATGCACAGCTCGCCATCTAATGGTGCAACATTCTACTTCCCTTGCTCAGCTGGGATGTTTTAAATGTATTATCAAACCATCAGCTGTGCTTAACCAGAGCTGCCAGCACATGAATACATTTTGAAACACATTTATCAATATCAGCTACTCAGATTGCAAAATCTTGTGTAGCTCAGTGCTAATTGGGTGCCCTAGCTACACCCGGAGGGCGTCTCCAGGTAGCACCAAAAAGTAAGTGTTACCAAGAGCTATGCGTAGCAACTAGTAATGGCAATGTTTCAGCAATGAATCTCAATGCTTGTGGAAGTGCCACTTGTTGGGGTATATGAGTTTGTGAGCATATTGAATAGAGTGACCGTACTCAATAGCATGGAGTATGATTAACATATTTTAGGGATCAAGACTTGGCTGGCTGACATGTTAAGAGTGTGTCTATTTTTATAGCACATATCCAGGAGAATGGTGCATAGAGTAAGATCTGTGAATGCAAGCATGTTGCAAAGCCATATTTCTTTCTCGCTGTTTTGCCCTCCGATCTTAACTGCAGTACAGCTGCTTTGGCTGTAACTTGTGTTTGTTTTTGCAAATTTGAGTATGCAGATGTTTTCATAGTTTAAATCATTAGCAAGTGGACAAAGTTTTGATTCAATTCTGTACAGCCACGCATGAGCCCCCCAAGAGGGCGCGCGCACAGGTGGGCATCTGGCAGCCACCTTGCAGCTGCATCATCCAATCCTTGAGAAATTCACAAATCTGAGTATGCAGATGTTTTTAGAACACCCCTTTTACCAAGGAGGCAAAGTTTTAAGCAAATCCATGAAGTTCGGTTCTTGGGCCCATGAATTTGTCTAAGTCCCCAGACGGTACCTGCCTGAGCAACCACATCAGCACAACCCCCTACTTTAAGATTCTCATCGCGATCAGTGGAAAATGCTGAACCGAACACAATTTGAATTATGAGCTGAGGTGCAGTGTGTGAGTTGCATGGTTTGGGGGTGATTTTGGTCATCGCCCCAGCCAAAAATGCCTCTTAGGAGCCATAGTCTTACTAGTCTTACCAGTGAAAAATCTCAAGAATTTGTTTTGAATTATCCACAGCGTAAGCATCACAAAACCTCCGAGTAGATGATGCAAGCACAAGAAATCTGATTGTTGTCATGACAGACCAGCAGCTCGATGGGGGTGCTGCTCTGGGGTACTCCTCTCAGCTACTGAGTTTTAGCTTGGACAGGCTGAAGAAAGAGCCCAAGTTGTTGGCAGAGGAAGAGCTCAGGCTACAGAGGGCTCTGCAGACAACTGCAACTACCCACTACGATGCCTTCATAAAGACAGCCTCTTGCCTGCAGACCATCGATACAGAGCTGAACTCTGTGTGTGGACATTTAGACCACCTCTTGCAGGTCAGTAGTCTTGATGGAGCAAAATGCAGCTCCTTGAAGAGATGGGCGCATCAGGAAGCATTTGTGCAGAATATGCATGTGCAAATAAACATAGACGTGCATGCATCTGCATGATTGCATCCGCTTGTGCATCAAGCACGTAATTCAAACATGTTTCTGCATGAGTGTACACACACACGCGCGCACACACACACACACACACACACACACACACACACACACACACACACACACACACACACACACATGCGCGCGCGTGCGCTCAAAAACAAACGCACAAGTTTCTGCATGATACTCTCCAAGTGCTTGGTCACACTCTCTGTATGTCTGTACATGAGACGTGACCAAGAAAGGAAGCGCCAGCATTGCCAGTTAATCGGCTTGGTTGTCCAGTTAAAACAGCTTGGAATTGAAAGGAGGGGGGACGTTCCTCCTGCCGTTCTTGTGCCCTTCCTTGACAGACACATGCTTGCACCCTCTGCAAATATGTTTCCCCTAGATTGAAGCGGTTGAGTACCCCACTCATCCATCACATCCTTTGCAAATTGGCGTTTGTACAATGTTTCTGTTTCATCACTTGCAGGACATCCCCAAGCTTGTTTCAACATGCGAGTCCTTCTCCGTCCAGTCTTCATCAGTGTTGGAGCAGCACACCCAGAACAAGCTGCTTGCCAGTGAGTCGTCTGGGCAGTAGCCCGTCTGCCCAACCAGTGAGCTGCAAAGAGTCTAATGCATTGATCCAGCATGACGCATTTGCTGGGCTGCCATCCTGCATGGCACTTTTTGCACTGTGTTAGGGATGGCTCTCTTGTGCTGTGTGCTTCTGATGCCTTTATTCAACCACCACAGCCACGTGCTGCAAACCGCCACACGACATCACAATGCCGTGAGGCTACCACAACCACGTGCTCTGAGGCCACACCACACAACATCACACTGCCATGAGGCCACCACAACCACAACGCACACTTGCGTGCATGCACGCACCCACACCTGCACAGGGGAGCAAGCCACTCTGCTGGAGCTGCTGGAGGTGCCGCAGCTCATGGACACCTGCGTGCGCAATGGCGTGTACGATGAGGCCCTGGACCTGCAGGCCTTTGTGGGCCGCATGGGCCTCCTGCACCCAGATGTGCCCCTGGTGAACCTGCTCATGACCCAGGTGTGTGTGTGTGTGTGTGTGTGTGTGTGTGTGTGTGTGTGTGTCCACTCGCAAGCATGTGTGCCTTGCTTAGCAAGACCTCCATGCATTGGGAACGTAACTATACTGTGGCTGATGGGTGGCTTATCATGTGGGGCAACATTGCTGTCAGCTAGCTAGCTTTGCTGGCACTGTGCTTCAAGCTGGAAATGACATGGTCCACAGGCGCATCCCAATTCATGAACAATCCTGCCTCTGCTCTTCATCCAGCTTTTTCTTTTGGTGATGAGTATCATCTGGCCTGTATTACAGGCTGTAATGCACACTAGGTTGAGCCTGGGCTTGAAAATTGTGATCCAGTGAGGATTCAGCAAAAGAACAAAGAAAGGAGTACAGTTTGACCAGGCAGATTGGATCAAAAATGTCTCATCATTTCCTATTCCTTCGGTTGTAGCGTTGTCTGTTATACTCCATTTTTTCAGTGTAGTGTAAGTACCTTTAAAATAAGGTGATGACCTGGATAAGGAATGCTGCAGCACTGCATCCGCTGAGATCTCCAATCACTAAACTAGCTCAAGCAAAAGACTGGGAACAGGCGACGAACCTCCCTTTCTGCTCGCGCTGCAGCAATCTGTTTGAGCACAGCTTCCTCAAAATCTCCCTTGGCTTCAGCTTCCTCCTTTGCATGCTTGTATTGCATGAGTTTGTGCAAGTGGTGGTGTAGGCTGCACCAGCAGGCCACTTTTTGCACACCTGTGTTACGGTAGTCTGCTCCAGCACATCGCTGGTTAAGCTGTCACTGTAGAGGGAGAGCAACAATCAGAGTTACTTTTGAGAAGGACTTGCGGAACAGACCCCTTGCTGTATGTGTGTTACAGACGTCTGCTCCTGCATGGCTTCCTCTTCTGTTGCTCTAAATGCTGCTCTCACTGTTACTCGGCCACCAACCTGCTCATCATGCCACGGAAGTTGCTATTGCCCCACAATCGGTTGTCAGCAAGGTACAGCTGTGCCCCAGCAAGGGCTGCGATGCTGAGAGGGCACGTCCAGGTTACAGAAGCCTTTGTTGCTGCAAGGGTGCTTTTACATGACTCGGGGCTACGTGCCGAACAAAAAGGTGCTTTTGCGTGACTCTGGGCTGCGTGCTGCCAGAGGTGCTATTGCACGACTCAGGGCTGTGTGCTGTTCGAGGATACTTTTGCGCAATTTGGGCTCCATGCTGAAAGTTTTTTTTGAACATGACTCAGGTCTCCGTATTGAAAAGTGCTGAGGTGCTTCGCATGGCTCAGGGCTTTGCAGCCCACGTGCGACTCAGGGCTCCATGTTGAGGGTGCTGGGGTGCTTTTGCATGGCTCAGGGCCTTGCAGCCCACTGTCCTTCTCAAGCTCTTGGTGCGCATTTTTGCTTCCACGCTCCAGAACCTTACGCCAAGGCATTGTTGGAGAGCACACATGTTAGCACACCTGCTGGAAGTTGCGCGCGCCACTCATTGTAAGGCCCCAAATCCAGGTGGCTTTTGTCGGAGGGCACCTGGCTCATAGGCTAGTGGGGATCAAGGAAAGGAAAGGAAAGGGTTACATGGCTGTACCTGCCTACGAGGGCAGCTTAGCTGAAGCAGGGGGGACAGGGCTACCAGACAAGTCTAACAAACAGAATGTGCCTTCCTGCTGAGCCTTGTATGCCCATTACCGTTCTGTATGGTTGGACCAAACTTGTATGGTCATATTATATGGTATTGGTGTCTATTCATCCCGCTTGATCTGAACCAGCCCCCTTCATTGCCTTTTACAGGTGGCAGAAGTGGGGCAGACAATGCTGCAGCAGCTGATGTTGTGCTTGGTTAGATCAGTTGATCTCAGCATTTGCGCAACCCATTTGGGTTGACCGAGTTGCCCCTTCATTGCCCTTTTTCAGGTGGCAGAAGTGGGGCAGACGATGCTGCAGCAGCTGATGTCACGCTTGAAGTCAAGCATCCAGCTGCCGGAGTGCCTCCGTATCATGGGGTACCTGCGGCGCATGGCTGTGTTCTCGGAGGCAGATCTGCGGCTCCAGTTCTTGCAGGCGCGTTATTTATGGGCACTTCACTGCACGGGGGTTGCGCGACATATCAATGACACGATGCCATTTTTTGCATGCTGTATTATGTTTGCAAAGGGTCTCTGACGGATTCACTGCTTAAACAGGAATATTTTGCTGTGGCCCTTGTTGACTTGGGCATGGCAGACAGAAGGGCAGGAGTGGCGCTTGCTTGCTGCCATGTCTTCAGTGCTTGCTTTGGCGAGGCCCTTGCAAGCTTGCTAGTTGAGGATCCTTTCTTATCGCACGCAGCCTTTTGGCAAGCGTATCCTTTTCTTTTCTGTGATTGCTTGCAGCTTTGCGTAGTGGGGACACATATCTGTGTGACAGCCCTGCTTGAAATCCGTTGTCTGTGCAAAGCGTCACTCACACACGCTTGCTGACCCTGACCTGTCCCTCACTAGACGCGTGCCATGCCTGTGGAACAGTTAACCCTTGAAGGCATGTATACATATACACATAGGCCGCGGACTTCTTGCTTTTGAAGCTAATGAACCTGTGTCAGGATGGCCTCCAAAGCTTGCACCCTCATAAGCTTGTGTGCAGTGCCATGAAGGCCGGCACAAGGAGGCTGGGAGCTGCTCCTTCATAGCTGTTCAGCATACGTCAGGGTGGCCTCCAAAGCTGGCAACCAAGCAACCCTACATGCAGTGCCATGCCTGTGGCACAAAGCACGTATGGAGGCAGGCACACACTGGCTGCGACCTACATCCTCACAGCTGCTCAGCCTACGTCAGGGTGGCCTCCAAAGCTTGCACTCTTGCAACCCTGTGCGCAGTGCCGAGACGAGTGGATCAGCTCGCTCATAGATGAGCTGGATGACACCCAGGACGCATATGAGCACGTCAAGCACCTCACGGACATCCATCGGCTGTACCTTTTTGACGCGATCATGCAGTACCGCGCGATCTTCTTTGGGGGGGGGAGCAGCGTGGCAGGGGCTACCGGGACCGGGCCAGGAGGGCAAAGCCAGTCTGCAGCCACGGCAAGCTTGTTGCAGGTGGGGAGTTTTGTTGGTCAGCAGCCACGGCTAGCTTGTTGCAGGTAGGGGGGCCCAGCCTACCGCCACTGTCAACTTGTTGCAGGCAGGGAGGCAGACCCAGTCTGGTGCCATGGCTAGCTTGTTGCTGGCAGGGTCCTTACATGTGATTGGAATGGCGAGCAAGCAGCACTGCAATACGACCGCACCTCTCTTTGGGCAAGCCGCTGGCTGCGATGTGTATACAGAGGGTGGTGGTGTGCAGCTGTTGCCAGGGAGTATGCCCCTGCTTGACATGCTGTGTTCAACACCGTCTCTGTGCACAGAAGCTCCTGTCTCAGCATCTGTGATGTGCCAAATGTTTGGTGCAGCCAAATCCCTGTACATTTCCTGGCCTGGAGAGTGCAAACACCAGGCCTAAGTGGCCTTGCCGCACAGTACGCTGCACCCACAGGTTGCAGGTTACAGATCCTCCAATTCCTCTTGCAGGCTTCTGCAGGTTACAGATCCTCCAGATCCAGAGCAAATTTTGTTCTTGTAGGCATCTTGTCAGAACGACTGACAAATAGGCAGCCGCACAGCGCACAGCAGCCACCATTCCAGGCCTGCGTGCCCTTGCTACAGATAGTGCACTGCAGCCTCCAAATGGTGGCCAACACAAAGTTGGAAGATCTGTGTGTGAGTTGTTGAGTGCAGTGCAGCCACCAATTGGTGGGCAACAAACAGTCGGAAGATCTGTGTGTGATTTGATGAGCTCACTGCAGCCAGCAATCCAGGCCTGCATGCCCTTACCGCACAGAGCACTGCAGTCACCAATTCATGGCCAATACAATGTTGGAAGATGTGTGTGGTTTGTTGAGTGTACCTTGGTCGCCTGCACATGCCCCAGAACCCCACCGTGTTGGCCACCAGCATCCGTGAGAGCTCCATGCTGCACAGCTGGGTGCAGCACCGGCTGTCGCTGTACTTAAACATGCTCCGGCGCTACCTGCCGCTCATCACAGAGGGAGGCAACCTGGCATCCATGCTGGAGCACTGCATGGTGGGTACACTGTATGGTGATTACACTGCATGGTGGGTGCACTGCATGGTGGGCATGGTGGGCATGCTGGAGCACTGCATCGTGGGTACACTGTATGGTGAATACGCTGCATGGTGGGTGCACTGCATGGTGGGCATGGCGGGCATGGTGGAACTCTGCGTGGTGTTGATACTGCATGGTGGATGCACTGCATTGAGGACATGCTGGGAATGCTGGAGAACTGCATGGTGGGTGCACGCTCTGGTGCATGCGCATTTGTTTCTGCTTTTCCTGCTCTTGAGGTGGTTGGGTCTTGCTTTGTTGCAAAGAGATCGACAGCAGTATATATGCATGCATGTATGTATGTATGCATGTATGTATGTATGTATGTATGTATGTGTGTATGTATGTGTGTATGTATGTATGTACATATTGGTAAGTATGTACATGGCCGAACCACTCATCGCTGTCAACCTGATACACCGTCGCTGGGTCACTTGCTCAAACAGGAACAGGCGCACGTTCTCACACACTCACCGGTACATGTGCCTCCCTGCCTACGACTCCGTACTCCCCTCCTCTATCCTGATCCTTGCTTTGTGTTTTGCCACCTCCACGAAACCTAGTGCTGCAAGCCTTCCTGCCTTCTGGTCTATATCTGTGTGTCCCCTTCTGCTCCCTCAGACTCAGTCCTGCAAACACGCATAGGCTTGTGGCAGCCCTTGGTTTCCCGCAACATGATACCTGCTGCAGCCCTTGATCCTCTATTCCCTCAAAAATGAAAAATGAGATATGAATGAAAGTTTTGTGGCTCCTCCTTGTCCCTTGTCGGCCACGACTCGATTTCAGGGCCTGTGGCAGCCCTTGATTGCCCACAACGCAGTACCTGTTGCAGACCTTGCTACCTTGTTTGCCCTCACAATGTAGTTCAGCGGCTCCTCCTTGACCCGTGTGGGCCCAGACTTCCAAGGCCTGTGGCAGCCCTTGATTGCCCACAACGCAGTACCTGTTGCAGACCTTGCTACCTTGTTTTGCCCTCAAAATGCAGTACTGCGGCTCCTCCTTGTCCCGTGTGGGCCTAGACTTCCAAGGCCTGTTGCAGCCCTTGTTTGAAACCTGCTCGCTGGGGCTGCTGGCGCAGCACCTGGCAGGGGCTGTTGAGGTGTTCAACACCAGGTGGGCGCAGGGATCACTTGTTTTTTTTACGCATAAAGTGAGTGCTGGGGCGTGCACCCTTGACCTGAGATGCTCACAGTACCTGTGAGCAATGCAAGAGCGCCAACATGTCCGCAGTTTGACTGCTCGCAGGGGCAATACATGTGTACTTGAAGTCTTACAGTATTGGGAGGGGCATGCTCAGTCCATCAGATCAGGAGGTGATCAGCCTCATTCATAGATCCAGTCTCATGCGAGCCTCATGATACAGCCTTATTGGACCAGGGCATTATCTGCCGCATCAGACCTGGACATGAGAGCGCATTGTGTATTGTTTGGCCACTCTGAAGCACCCTATGGGGACACCTGCATTCTTTACAAACACACGTACACAAATTCACACACACACACACACATTCACACAAGCACACACGCACACACATTTGTACACGCTTACCCATGCACACGCGCGTGCACATTTGCGTTGAGTGGGATTTGCTTGTGTGTGCACGCTGCATGGATCAGGCTCGAGAGCCACAAGTGGGTGTCCATGCCTGCTCCTGTGATGCCTAAATCGCGGCACCACTTAGCCAGGACCACTAGTTCCAACGACGGCAACTCCGCTGCTAGCAACGGTGCAAGCAATACAGGCGAGCCCTCGCCACGAGGAGAGGGCATTGCAGGGATGCCACCTGAGCAGCAGCAGCAGCAGCAGCAACAGGGGCCGATGGACGCGGAGGAGCAGGTGTGCGCGCGTGTGTGTGTTGCAGAGTCAGAACGAGTTGGTGGGCGCAGGTTAAGTTGTGTGATGCAGGCAGGCATGTCCTCGTGATGCAGGCAGGCATGTCCTCGTGATGCAGGCAGGCATGTCCTTGTGATGCAGGCATGTCCTCGTGATGCAGGCAGGCATGTCCTCGTGATGCAGGCAGGCATGTCCTCGTGATGCAGGCAGGCATGTCCTTGTGATGCAGGCATGTCCTCGTGATGCAGGCAGGCATGTCCTTGTGATGCAGGCAGGCATGTCCTCGTGATGCAGGCAGGCATGTCCTCGTGATGCAGGCAGGCATGTCCTCGTGATGCAGGCAGGCATGTCCTCGTGATGCAGGCAGGCATGTCCTTGTGATGCAGGCATGTCCTCGTGATGCAGGCATGTCCCCGTGAAACCTTTGTTGGGGCCCTTTTTGACCACATTTAGGGTGGGGCGCACCAGGTGGCCAGAGGGTAAGGGTTGACATGCCCTCCTAACTTCCTTGGGTTTTACTCAGTGCGCACTCTCATTGCGTGCGCTCTCACCAAATAAGTGCACCATAACAGGGCATGGCCTTGGGTGTTGCACCCAGTGTGTGCTCTCATAAGTGCACCATAAGAGGGCCTGGCCTCGGGTTTTGCACTCAGTGTGTGCTCTCACTCGCGTGTGCACCACAACAGGGCCTGGCCTTGCCAGTCTGCTGAATGTTCCACCTGAGCTGCCCTGTAACACGTCTGCACATGCACCACAGCAACGAACACGTATCCGTAGCCTCGTTATCATGTGGAGGCCTGGGAGGTGCATCCCACCACCGCACACCCTTTAAGCACCAGCGCTTTTGCCCCTTGATGCTGCCCCTGCTTGTAATTGACCAGAAAGAGCATAACTGTGCGTGTTCTTGATGTGTATGAAACTACCTTTGTGCATGATGTCCTTAGCGTTGGCATCTCTTGTTTCTGGCTTGCGTCCCTATCAGGGTTGTTCAGTGCGACGGTCTGAGATGAAAAATGCAATAAAATGCGTGTAAAATGCGAGTACGTCGAACTGTTCGATCGCACGTTTGGTCGAGGAGGGGGGTGGCCGGGAAAGGGGTCAGCAGAGCCCATACAGGCTTGCCCTGGCCTTCCATCCCTTGACCTTTCAACCTTAAGAGTTGTCAATGAAGACGGAAAGTTCTGATGAGTTAATGCGCCATAACAGGGGCCTTCAGGTGACCTTCTAGTGGCCTTTGAGTGGACTTGGCATGCTGCATTTCGCAGAGGAGGTAACAGTTCCACGAACGGCACTTTCAAAATGCGATAAAATGCGTGTAAAATGCGAGTTCGATAAAGTGCACCGTTCGTCGCACTGAACAACCCTGGTCCCTATAAACCACCCTTACAATCCCAGAGCCGCAGGCCAGCTCCTTTCCTATTTGTAGCTTTGGAGGGATTGTGGACTTGCGTGAACGTGACTGTGACTGCTCAGGAGGACCAGACCCCGCCATACCAGATCATGGAACACGTGCCCCTGGCTGTATTCACCAACGGTGTGCTCACTGCGCTGAATGAGCTGCGGCACTGTGCCCTCCTGGGGCTCAGCAAACCAGCTGCAAGGTACGGAATGAACACAACTGTAGCAGTGTACATCTGCCCATGGCTGTATCAATGGCGTGCGCACTGTGCTGAATGAGCTGTGGCGCTGTGCCCTTCTGGGGCTCAGCAACCCTGCGCGGCAAAGTAGGGATTGGAAAGTGTATGAATGGTATGTGCAGTGGCCCATGATGGTTGTCACATCGCTTTCTGCATATGGTTGGAGGCATGATGGAATGCATCGGCATCTGTGCAATGCAATTGAGATGCCAAGTGGTAACATAATGCCGTTGTTGGGAAGGAGGGCTCAGGCATCTTGCTGGGCGCAGCGTCCTGCCTGTGGTGAATCTCAACTTGTGATGCCTGGGAGTGGTATCCTGTCTGCCGTGACGCACAACCCGTGGTGCCCAGGAGTGATATGTACTGTCTGTCACGTATCACAGTATTGGTGCCTTGCCTGCAGCATCATTAGGGTTGGCCAATCTCTCTCTCTTTCTCTCTTTCTCTCTCTCTCTCTCTCTCTTTTTATATATGTAATGTATGCTATACATTTATTGCGTTTTCCCTGCCTAAAAGCTGGTATACACACCGTTTTTATACAGAGTTGGCCAACCCTAAGCATCATGCATCGCATGCCCCGGTGCAAATGGAGTGTGAATTTTTGGCAATGATGCATGCTTGGTTGCGCGCTGACGCCACCATCTCTCCTCCAGCGTGCTTTACATCTTTGCCTTGCTTTGAAGATGGACACCCAAAAGGATCTGCCCGGTCGTGGGTGTTGCATCAATCTGCCCTTTCCTGTCAATTTGCCCTACAGCCTGCTCCAGCATTCATTCTTAATAGGAAAAAGAGAAGGCGGCAGCCTGCTTCATGCACTGTGTGTCCTTTATTCACCTCACTCTGGTGCACCTCACGCATTTGCGCCCCTCATTCCGGTGCACCTCACGCATTTGCGCCCCTCACTCTGGCACACCTCACGCATTGGCGCCCCAAGGCATCTGCCAAATTTTCATGGACCTGCCCTGCAGCCTGCTCCAGCAGTCCTTAGAGGCAGTGGCAGCCAGCTTGATGCACTACCGCCACACGCGTGCCCTCTCTGATAATGAGGTGCGCATTTCAGATGCATGTGGTTTAGATTTGGTATGCCTTGCGTGTGGCATGTGGAAGCAAGGTGTGTAAGGGGTAAGAAGGTTCCAAACATGCTGTGAAAGCCTGGTGAAGGGAGTGTGAGCCATGCGTGCTGGCCCCACAGCAATGAAGTACGGTGCTTGCAATATCACATGCCACTCATGCCATTGGTATGCCAAAGGTTACAGGAGCAAATGGCTTGTATCTGCTTGCTCAGACCCATGCACTTAGGGTCAGAGCTTGCCATCTTGATGTTAGGGCTTGCCATCTTGATGTGCCGCCTTGGTATGCCAAAGGTTTCAGAAGCAAATGGCTTAAATCACTTGATGTCAGGGCTTGCCATACAGGTAGGGCTGGTTAACTCCGTACAAATATGCTGTATGTATCAGCTTTTTGGCAGGGACACTGCAATACATATGGCGTATATGTGTGTGTAATTGGCCAACCTACATACAGGCTGTCTCTGGTGTGACTGTTGGCCGTCATACAGACTGTCGCTGGTGAGCCTGCATGCAGGCATTTCTGAGATGTCTTTGCCAGGGCTCGCAGAAGGACCCTGCAACTTTCCAGTAATGAAAGATGTAGTCTGCACTTATGCATGGTTGCCGTGGCCCTCTGGCTGCACTTCCAAGTAGGAGTACGGGGAATCACGAGCGGTGAATAAAGTTAACTGCCCCACTTCACGCTACACATGGTAGCAAAGCCTGGATCTGGAAAGCAAGCCACCATGCTCAACTCCGTTTGGCTTGAGTAGATGCATGGCTGATGCTGCTTGCGCATGTGCGCATGCAGCAGCTGTGCAAGTCGCCATGCAGTGATGTGCCTCAAGAGCTGGGAGGGGGAGGGGGGGCTATTAAGCTGGATGCCTGTGCAGCCTGCCTGGTCCCAGCATTTCAGGGTGTAATTTCTATCAGCCCTATCACTACTGAGGAGGCCAGGACCAGACTTGCATGTTGTCGCTTCCAATATACTCCCCTTGTCCTTCCCTTTGCTTGTTGTGTTGATCATTGCCTTGAAAGCAAGCCCACACCTTGTAATCAAGCAACATCAAAACTGTCTTTGCCACGGAGTTCGACCCTGACTCAGGTGCACGCACCAAAGCAAACTATTTATTTGATGCTCTGTCAGTCATCATGCTTGTGTTTGCTCACCCGAACTTGGAGACGCATCGCCCGTAAATGTAAACAGTAATTGAAACATACTCATACCCTGCTGCAAACGGATGCCGATACCCTAATCCAACAATGCATGCAGGCTGCTGCATTCATGCAAAAGTCAGAACACACACCCTACCCTGCTGCAATCACACTTGCAGGCTGCTCTCTTTGCAAGTGCCACAAAGGCGATGCTGGACACAGTCTTGCCCTACCTGGCATCCTGCTTCACTCGCATCTTCACAAGTACGTATGGTGGTGAATGTTTGTCAGATAAGGCGTTGCTGAACATGTTCTTGGCCTGCCTGGCCTCCTGCTTCACTTGCATCCCCACAGGTATGTAAGGACATGTAAATGATATTTGTATGCAAAACATGTGAGCAAAGGTATATGTGATGTAAGGTATATTAACAGCAGTGCTGGATACAGGCTCGCCCTACCTGGCCTCCTGCTTCGCACACATCTCTACAGGTGTGATGCACCACCAGAGGCAGTACTTGTGCTGCTCTGGCCTTTGCAGAGAAACAGCAATGCTTTCATTCCACATGCTGATGGTCGATTCATGGAGGGCTTACCTCTATCTCCAGCTAGTTGTTCTGTTTGCTTCACTGTTTCCTTCTTTAGCTCGAGATCGCAATTGCTGCAATGTGCTTCACATGTCTCCTCTCCTGGTGCTCTGCCTCCTCCTCTAGAACGCACTGCCATTTGCTTCACTGCTTCCTTCTTAGGATTAACACTGCAGTCGTTGCAATTTGCTTCACTTTTTGCCTCTCCTGGTCCTCTGCCTCCTTCCTTGGCTTTATGTGGCCATTTACTTCACCGCTTCCTTCTTTGTCGCGAATATGTGCTTTGCTTCACTTGCCTCCTCGCCTGGTGCAACGCATCCTCCTTCAGCTTTGTGTTCTCTTTTCCACCGTCAACCCTGCCTGTCCTGTGGTGCAAATAAAGCAGCTTCAAGCAGCTGGATACTGGTCGTGAGCAGTGTGATGCATGTGCTGACTTGCTTGGTGGAAGTGGTGGAGGTAATTGTGCTTGCTTGTAAGCTAGCCCTTTGGGGTGGTGTGTAATTGCAAGTGCATCTCTGTCACCCACTTCATTGACATGTAGTGCGCAGACAATTGAGCTTGCTCTCTTGGGCGCGTCTGTGTGCAGGTGGCTTTTCCAAGCTCGACACATCAGGAACAGCAAGTATCCTGCGCTCTGTGTTGCAAGAGTATGGCTGAAGTCCAGCAAAACGGATTTCAGACTTGCCAGCGATGCGCAACAGAGGCACCATGCTCAGGCTGCTCAAGTTGTACCGTGCACAGGTTGCCACCATGCTCAGGCTGCCACCATGTTCGCTACTAGGCACCGTTCACGACCTGATGTTTTGCCATTCATGGCACAATTAGAAAGGATCCTAAGTGTTTCATCATGCGAGACCTGGCGCAGTGACAAGATGCTGGATCAGGTAATAGATAGGTGTGAGATCCTGGCTTGCTGGCCTGTTGGGGAACTCGGCTGTAAAACAACACACAGCTGATCTGCCTAACTGCAACAATTGAATTGTAGCAAATGCCAAATGTGCTTCTTGTTGTTTTTGAAGCAAAGTTCGCACAGTTTAATGGAGCTTCTTCAGAACTTGAACCAGTTTAAACAACTTGGACTGGACCATCAATGGGCCCATAAACTTGCTCAAAATCTAAATCCCAGAGTCTGGTAGGCTTGTAGTTGTTCAAGTGCAATCTTACAGCTTTATTTCACACTGCATTGATTTATAGGTCCCAGGCATGCCGAGGGAGAACTCTATCTTATGCCTGCGCCTTTCCAGTTACAAACGTTAAGTGAAAACCCATTGCATCATGGAGACAGGCGCCCATTTGAGCTTAGAATTTGCAACAATGTTGATTGGCATTGTGTTGTGACACTGTTCAAGGTGAAGAGCGCATGATCCTGGATTTCCCTAGAAAAGTAAGAAAAGAAAACTACGTAGGCAGAAGGATCTCTCCCCACATCTATTAAGGAAAAGGAGACACATTGGCTCAGGAAAGCCGTGAGTCCCCTCCACCACAAAGGTGTGGAGTGTGAAGAGAGCAAGATGATAGCTGAAAGACTGGACTCGGAGTTCCAACAAGCAGAGTCAGCACTGTCAGCCTTCCAACCAAAAACAGCCATGCCCAGCAGCTATCTGCTGAGCTCAACTTAAGTCTGCATCCTAGCAGGCTAGTTAGGCTAGCTGCTAGCAGCTGCTGACCACAAGCAGAAGCCTGTGGAACAGCCCTCAGAGCACTGGTGCCGACACATGCCCTTCTCAGGATTTAACAAACCTGTATATAGTGATGTAACCTTACCTGACCATATCACTACATACCATCCTCTTGGGTGTTAGTGGGACCTGTTACACTGAGCACACCCTTCACCAATTAAAACAATTGGGACTTGACCACCAACGTGCCATTAAACTTGCTCGCAAACTTCATGCCCATTCTTTTATGTATGTGAACAAGCATGTTACCACTAGGCGTGCTAATGAAAGCAAAAATATTTCTCACATTCAGGTTCCTGCGCCAGCTGCTTCCAGTAACCCTCCAGGTCCCCATTAGCATTTTCTGTTTTGTAGCTTTGTGATGGAAGGGACTCACGCCTCTTTTGAGCCAATGTGTTTCCTTTCTTCGATTGATGTTGAAATCCCTACAGTAGGGAGAGATCCCTCTGCCTACGTAGTTTTCTCTTCTTTTCTTTTCGTTTCTTTTCTCTTCTTTTTCTCATCTTAACAAACCTGCACACTCAGTTCCAGCAACTTTTAAGTTCTGCACCCCCATGTAGTGCATCTCATCTTGAAGATTTCATGAACCAGGCTGATGTCCAAGGATTAGCCAAGTTGTGTCAGCGTGCCTGAATGCTGTGTCTGACACATACGTTTTGTTCTTGGTCTCCAGCTCAGACTGTTTTGATTGCAGGTACCATTTTCGCTTCAGCTAAGCTGCCCATGTAGACAGGTGCAGCAATGCAAACCTCGCTGACTGAGGGAGAACAACTTCCTGGCTGGGCCAGAAAAAGAAAGGAAGAACTGCAGGCAGTGAAAGCACTCCCCACGTCAGTTAAGGAATATAAGATACCTAGCCAGGGTTGGGGATTTTTGCAATTTTTCTTTCAGAATGGTCCGACGTTTGAAAGCTTCTAGTAAAGGTAAGGGTAAGTGAGGAGTTATAAGTGGGGACTACCATGAGCTTACTGTGTGCTGTCAGAAATACGAAGGTGGCTGCAGTCTCTGTATCGAGGATGGCAGAGTAGATAGCCCGACAGGGCTAGTTTCATGGCCTTATCGTCATAGATGGGATGGAGATGGAATCACCAAAAGTTTGGATGAGAGGGAGATGTGATGGACACCAAAAATAATGTCACGGGGGTCAGAGCTCCAGAAGTGCAGGTATTGAGTTTTACAGTCCAAGGGAGAGGCCATTTTTTCTGATGGCGTGTGCCCATTTCTGGAGAGGATTGTGATTGTGAGGTGGAAGCGTCCGCAAGAAGGAGTCTATATTATTTTTGCTCTGATACTTTTTCTCCAATCGAGTCTTGTGGGCTAGGAGCCCCAGCATCTCATATGCAAAGCTTGCTGATGGGGGGAAAGAAAGGGAAAAAAAGAAAAAAGAAAAACTATGTAGGCAGATAAACTCTCCCTACATCAGATAAGGAAAAGGAGACACATTGGCTCAGAAGAGCTGTGAGTCTCCTCCAGCACAAGTTTAAAGGCGGAAATGGCTAATGTCGACCTGGAGGGTTACTAGGAGCACTAGGCTCTAGAACCTGGCTATGAGAGGTACTCTTGTTTTCAATAGCGCGTCTTGTAGAAACAAGCTTGTGGGCATACCGAACTGAATGAGCATGAAGTTGTTGAGCAAGCTTAGTTGCACGTTGGTGATCCAGTCCTAGTTGTTTGAATTGCTTCAGGGTATGTTCGGTGTAGATAGTCCCACCAACACCTAGGAGGTTAGGGTGAATTGTAACAGCTTTAGCGCTATTAAGTTAACAGAGGTCTGCACGCTGCTGCTTAGCCGCGTCCAACTGATGTTGGGGCCTGGTGTCCTCACAATACTTGATTTCAATCAAGTGCAGATGGCGTTGGTTTGCATGTAATGGATGAGGTTGTCTCACGCGGTTAGCTGTGCCAGCCCTCTGTGTGGTGCAGTGCCTGATGCGTGGAGCATGATGTGAGCAAGAGGAAGAAACGTTGTTAGAGATGGGTTGGGAATTGTGAGGGGTTATCAAGATAGCATCTGGTCAGCTGGAGGTGGATCTATCTCGCATAGAAAGGTTACGAGGGAAGAGGAAGGTGAAGTTCTATTTGAGGCATAAGCAGCGATTTGGAGGTTATGTTGCGCAAGCCGTGTATCGTTTCCTATATTTGTGTTGACCAGGCCTGCTCCCCAAGGGGTCTTGCTAAGTGCTTTTGTAATCATTCTGCCAGCAATACTATGGCGTCCAGTTTTCATGTTGGAGATGACTTGATTTTGGCAGCCTCAAAGCATGCGGAGTGCGCTGTCTAAATGATGACAGCCTGGGAGAGGGCATGATGGATCAGTTGATCTTTTAAAAAGGACTGCATGTTTTTGGTTATAAAGGGTGACTGTGCGACACTGTAAGTGCGCTTCATGGGTGTGGATATACATGACATATTTCTGAAAGCATTGCTAATTTTTTATTAACAAGTGGCAAAAGGCTCTGATAGTAAGAGTAGTAGCCTGTTTTGGCATTTGCATAACCAAGTTCGTGTCTGGAATGCATGTGGAATTTGAGAGCATCTTGGAGATTGGGGAGAAAGGTGAGCTTGGGGGCAGGTGGGGGACCTGTAGATGTGCCCGCAGCCTGTTCTCTTGTTTCTTCTTTGGCTAACCAAATGATATGTGTAAAAGGATTTCCACCAGGTCCTGCACCTGGGATCCCAGTGTCTGCCACGCAGTTGTTGGCTTGATTGGCCTGATATTTTGCAATAGCATCAGCGCATTCATTTCCAGCGATGCCTGCATGAGACTTCACTTTATAAAAACGAATGTTGGTGAGAGTTGCTGATGAGAGTTGAAATAGTTTTGAGGACATCTCCTTGAATATGCCTCAAGTGTTTCTCTGGGTAGAGGAGCTGTTTACGTAATTGATGGAAAAAGGTGAGGCTGTCTGACGGGAAGATCAAGAGAATACCATTGCGGAAAAGAAGGGGGAAGACCCAGTGGTTGATGAGGTACAGAACCTCATCCATTTCCCTTAGAAAACCCAGTAGATGGGGTTGCAATAGGTCATTCTAAGGTAGTACCAGGAAAAAGCGAGCTTTTGGAACTCTAGATGAAAAATACGATCTGCCAGAGCAGTGCTCTGGTCTCTGCCAAGACGAACAAATGGATCAAGCCTTCACCAAGACAGAGAAATACGACATGATGTTTTTTCACTCCTCTTCCTGTCCAAGGACGAGGCTTGGCTAGTGAAAGAAAGTGCATCCTTGTAACCTTTAAAAACATTACTGCCTGTTTCATAGCTCACATGCTCATAGCTCATGCTCATCCTGCACCTTGCACCTTGCTCGACTATTTGATCTGGGATCTTGCAGCATGCTATCCTAATCCATTGCTTGCATACCACAGCAGTACCTCCTGAACCACTCCATCGAAAGAAAAAAGTTTGCCAAGAGGGGTGCATTCCGAGCCGTCTTAATGTACAAAGCTTCTAGCATTACTTTTAGATTGGACTGGTTTGGTTACAGGCATGTTTTGCTTCAGCTAAACTGCCCCCGCAGGCAGGTACAGCTATGTAACCCTTTCTTTTCCTTTCCTTAATGTATAAAGACAGTGAACCTGCCTGCAGCAATGCTGCACAGCACTCGGGCAGTTTTGCCTTTGCTGCCAGGAACAGGGGTGTCTGGCCTCTGACATCTTGGCTGTCAATGACACTGCAGTCGTTTTCCAACAGGCAACACACAATTTCAGCTTGACGTGCATAATCTCTGCTAGCTCCAAAACATGTATAGTGCTGTCTGTCCCAAGAGGTTCTCCACAACCTTGGATAGCCATGCTGAGGGGGTAGAATACCCAGACTGAGATGCTGCCGAGGCACCTGCTGCAGCAGGTGTAGCATGACAATGCCAGCCTCAGGTTTGCAAGCTGCTAACCACATTGCATGGTGGTGGCGCCATTGCCATGCCTGTCAGTTAGCTCAGGTGCGGTTGTTGAACCCATGTCATCGGGTGCAGGAAAAACTCACATAAAAATGTTGGCCCACATATTTGATAGCAAACATGCGCACATACAAAGAATGCACAGAACGCACAGAGCATACTTTGACATACATTTGGCGCAAAATGCTGATTTGTTAATTACCGAAATAGGCAATGTCAGTGAGGTGCGCACATTATGATTGCCGGGAGCATGCTTTTGTGTGTGTGTGTGTGTGTGTGTGTGTGTGTGTGTGTGTGTGTGTGTGTGTGTGTGTGTGTGTGTGTGTGTGTGCGCGCGTGCGTGTGTGTGTGCGTGCGTGTGTGTGTATGTGTGTGTGTGTGTGTGTGTGTGTGTGTGTGTGTGTGTGTGTGTGTGTGTGTGTGTGTGTGTGTGTGTGTGTGTGTGTGTGTGTGTGTGTGTGTGTGTGTGTGTGTTGCCTTGTCTTGCCTCGTGAGACGTCGAGTGTAAGCACGATTTGAACTGAGCACGATTTGAATTGATTAGGAGCTGTAAATTGCAAAAACAATTGTCGTCAACCCGGATGCTGAATTTTTCAAGGTGCAGGAAGCTGCAGTCGAAGGCAGCAGAGGCAAATATGCAAGGCTACGTGAAAACCAATAAAGAAATTCAATAAAAAATAGAAATTGATTTTGTAAGTGGAAGTGTGGGGGAGTAGGATGTGAGTGTAGTCAACTGCATGGAGGGCAACATTTGCCCTCCATCACGAGCTCGAGCATGTCTAGAACAGCTATTGTCCTCATTGCAGCCTTACTGCTCCTCTTTCTTAACCTGCGCATATTTTACCTGCAAAATCCCATGCAAGCTGGTGTGTTACAACGCTGGGAGCACCCACACCCAGCTGCCATGGGAGGTCCGCAAACCTCTCTCAACCATCATGTTCAGCCTGCTCTCAGTCAGCCAGCCATTAGTCATCCTCTTCCTGCCAAAGCTATGCAAGAGCCTGCTCAGAGTGCCTTACCCCCTGAGAATGCATTGAACTCAACTGGGCACCTTGCTGCGCTGACAAAAGAGCAGGCCGCGCATGAAACCCAGGTGTGTAATAAAAAGCGGGGGTTGGGGGTTAAAAAGAAGTGGAAGGGGAAATTATAATTGTTTAGACAAGGAGTTGCAGCTACCTAAGCGCTTGAAATCCATTGTCTGACTGACTTGTCCTAGTTTCTGCTAATAGCTATTCAGGTCCAGCACATTGGGATTCTTGCTCCTCTGGTCGGAAGAAAATCCAGTACAGATCAAGTTAAGGCTTGATTAACCGCTTGCACGCAAAAAGCCTCTTTTCAGGCTGCACCTGCAGTTGGAGAAGCCAAGTGCACAAAATAAATTACATGACCCTTTCTGACAAGATCAGTGCATGTGACTTCTGCGGTATGTTCCAGCACGTGCACAAGAGTGCCAACAGTTGTTCAAAGTGTTTGAACAGCCACACAAATCATGGCTGATTGCTGTAGAAGAGAATGATCACACACAGTGGCTGTCTCCTCTGGGATTGATGTTCATCAAAGTTCACAGTGTGCTATAATGAATAGTGCGTCTTGTCGGCCTTTCACCAAAAAGCCCAGTCTTCTGAACCTTGTCCAAAATGATGCTTGTCGCTTGAAGCATTTACGTTTAATATTGTGCAGGATCCAGCTTTGTGCTGTGCATGATAGGAGGTGCTTGGTGATGTGCATAAGATGGCGATCATCTGTCATATTGCCAAGACTGCTGCTAAATTTTGCTTTCTTACTCCAAACTATGTAGGGCAAGGGTTATTTGGCAATGTGTGTGGTGGCCCGAGACGTGCACCGTGACATCCGCGAGTGGGTACTCACCCACTTGTTCATGGGAGTCGAAAAGTAAGTGGTGTGCATGGTTGGGGGTGTGCTGAATGGACTTAGTTTTGATGCTGTGATGGGAAGCTGGTGCTGGAGGATTTTTGTTTTTGGAATACTCGGCCAAGACAGCAAATCATCTACCTCTCAGTCATGAAATGCTGAAGTTGATACCTGGATGACCTGACCTCACAACCTTGCAAATTTGTTGTCTTGGTATGCATATCAACCAATCTATATACATATGAATATATGTACAATTTTCAAAAAATAGCCCACGAGAGAAGAAATAAAGTAAACAGAAGGATTCTTCCTACATCACCGAAGGAAGAGGAGACACGTTGGCTGAAAAGAGCTGTGAGCCCACTAAGCTAGAGGGCAGAGAAAGTTGATGGGGATCTGGAGGTGTTTTCAGAAACACTCAGCTCCTGGCTGTGACAAGTATTTCTATTTTCAATGGTGTATCTTGAGGTAGCAGTTTGTTACTACGAAGTAGAATGGGCGTAGCGTTCATGTGCAAGCTTGTAGTCCGTTGGAGGTCTGATCTCTAGGTTTTTTGAACTGCTTCGAAGTGTGCTCAGTGTAATGTGACAGCTCTCCCTCTTGCAAAGGTCTGCATGCTGCCACAGAGAACCTCTAATAGTTTCTCTAACCTAGTCGCTCCACAATACTTAGGGTGGAAATGACTGATGGCCAGAAGGAAGAAGAAGAAGAAGAAGAAGAAGAAGAAGAAGAAGAAGAAGAGCCATGAACAGCCCAAGTGCATCATACCTGCTCACCCCATTATCCTACTGCTGAAATGTTGGTGGCATGGGTCGCAGCAAGCAGACTTCAAAATTCAAATTTTGACATTTCTATGTTTGGGTATGACCATTGCAGCAAGGCCTCCCTGCAGGCACCTGACCCAGCTTACAGCTACATATATCCTCTGGGGTTGTGTATCTTCACAAAGACGCACTAAGATGCACGAGAGAACTCGTTCATGATCATACAGTCCCAGAAGTGGGCAACTTCACGCTCCCCGAAATCAGCATGTTATTTTTAATGTGCTCCCAGCATGAAAGGGCCCAAACCCTTGCCGGCCAAGCTTGGTTGAAAACGTAGCCAGCCAAGGTTTGGGCCCATTTGCCTCATCAGCTGCAGCATGAACCTTACTTTTTGACCACAGAATTTGGGTATCCGATCACCCATTGCAAAAGAATTGGAGCGAAAAGACCCAGCGGTTGGTGTGATACAGAATTTAAGCCAATTCCCTCAAAAAAAATTGTGAACAAAGGGTGCCAAAAAGTCAGTTTTTGACCTCCTTTCTTTTTCTTGAACACGCAGGATGATAGCATTGTATTAAGGGATTGCATACACATATTTTTGGGAACGGAGAATGGTCTCAGGGTGGAGCTGTGGGCCCTTTTTGGGTTATCTGAGGCCAGGAGAGTGACCTGGGGTCCTCTGACTTCATCATTTTTTGGTGAATGTAATAAACAATGGTTAAAATGGTTAATTAGAGAAAATAACATGAGGAAGAGCATGTCCAGTAAAATAGGCCAGTTGGCTCCCTCTAAAACTGTCCGAGTCCAAAGCCTGTGGTTGGCTTGAGTCAAAACGTAGTGCCTCCCGAATCCTCAAGCCAACTTGCTACTGAGGCAAAATTCTGAATCAATTCGATTCCCATTGGCTTAGGGATTTCTGTTTGATGAGACCATGGCTGCAATGAGGCTTTAGTGGCGAAGCCTAATGGAAGTCCTGTGAAGCTTGCCACAGGGGATTAACTCATTTACACTGCCGGACACGCTTCCTCCCATATGTAACCATGCCAGCCATCAGGTGAATAGCATGGTGTTAATTATGAACCACTAGGCCCTTTTCATAATAGATAGGGTCAATGATCTGGCTCAGGCGTAAAATTCATTTCATTGGAGCAAAGGGGGGAACCACGGGAGGGAGATTGCTCAAGTGCTTGGTGAAACCTATGGCCTTTGACCCAGAATTGGCTGGCAAGGTGCAGAGGACGCACTGGGGCCATGGCAAGAAATGAAGTTCTGAAGCTTTGGTGAAACAGACGTTCTCATCCAGCCTAGTTAAACCAGGGCTCACCAAAACATGATGAAAATGGGATGACCGGAGGTCATTCCTCTGGGCCTCTATTTCGCTCAAATTAGCCCAGACCAGAGACCACCCAGAAACCATCTTACATGGCAAAGCTACACATATATTTGACCTCAATTATTCACTTCAGCATGGTTTATTTATCGTTCAAACATTCAGTGTGCTCAAAAGCGGGTAGAGGAGGTTCGCTTTTGGCTGTTTCTGGCAACCCTTGAAGCTTGTGCTGGTGTTCTCTAAGGGCAATAAGGGCTGAAGTGCATCTACCAGAGAGTCTTCCATTTTTCCTTACTTTTCTTCTGTTTATGGTACAAGTACTTTAAAATGCCAGAAATTACCTGATTTGGTGCAGTGATTGACCTGGAATGGATGTTTGTTGGTCTAAGATCTGTAGAGTCCATGCCATGGCTGAATAGGCACCTTTCCTGTCATGGGCAGTTCTTGTGCAGATTGTTGCAACTAAGCGCTGGGGGCATGCAAAATCCAGGAAACTTGCCTTGCTACATACCCATACCAGCAATAGTCAGACAGGATCCCTAACTGCTAGCTTTGTTCTTGGTTTGGGGGCCGCAAGGTGTGAGTGTGGATTGGCTGACAACTCGCGGAAAAAATTTCCATAATTGATAGGCTTTCAAACAGAATCCCTGGCTGGTAGCCTTTTCCCTTGACTGCTAGCATTGGAGGGGTTGACAGCCGGGGCTCCTGATGACTGTAAGCACGTTGCATGGTTTTTCTCCAGTAAGCAAGGGTAGCAATGCCTGCAATAGAAAGGGTTACAAAGGGGGTTGGCCTACAGCCCGAGACTCTGGCTGATTGGCTGCTGGTGGAATATTCTAACCCAGCATCAAAAAATTGAAAACAATTCTGACAAAAATTTTGAAAATCTGCACGAGTCTTGATTCAAAAAAGCATTGATCTCAAGATCAGTCAAAATGTGGAAGCTTGCCAAGAAAGGAATAAAGTGAGCATCTGGAAGCTGGGCAAAAATATTCAATGGTTTAAAAAGATCAATTAACAGGTCCTTGTACTTTCTGCGCAGCTTACACACCTCAAAGCAACTGCAACAGAAGAGAACATGTTTCTCGTCCTGGACTACAGCACACTCACACTATCACGAATACTGGAACCACCCAGCCATTTACAGGACTCGACCTTCTAGCAGTGGGCACGAAGCCTAAACCTACTCACATTCCTCATGACTCCTTTTCTGCAATAGAAAAAGATGCACTCAGCCTTGCCTACCCATCAGTGCTGCCTGTTGCTGGCAACACTTTCCCTTACTACTCTGTAGCAGGTGCACTCTTATGAGAAACGACTGCATTTGTTGCTCATTGCGTTCACTTGTCCCTGGTCTCTAAAAGGTGTGCCCCTATGGGGAAGGTTCAGGCATTGCCTATCCTGTGCCACACGGGATATTCATGAACGATCACAACAGCGAGCCGGCCATGCATTGCCTATCCTGTGCCACACGGGATATTCGTGAGTGATTACAACAGCGAGCCTGCCATGCAGTGCCTATCCTGTGCCACACAGGATATTTGTGAGTGACCATTGCTGTGACCCAGCCATGCATGAGGAGCTCAAAAGTCCTTTTAAACTTATAATCTCACAAGGGAAATGATAGTTTAGTTCACATGGGGTTTTGGCCTTCAGCCAGGTGGTTTGACTGCTCAAGGTTCTTTTTATCTTGATCCTTATCTTTAAATGGAATCATAGGATCACACGTTGATACACTTTTGCGACGGGATATTCGTGAACGATCACAACAGTGAGCCTGCCATGCAGTGCCTATCCTGTGCCACGTGGAATATTCGTCAGTGGTCAATGCTGTGACCCAGCCATGCAGTGCCTATCCTGTGCCACACGGGATATGTGTCAGCGATCATTGCTGTGACCCAGCCATGCATGGGGAGCTCAAAGGTTTTTTAATGTTGATGGATCAGGGAAATCACACGTTGATACACCTTTGCGACAGGATATTTGTCAACGATCACAACAGTGAGCCTGCCATGCACGAGGAGCTCAAGGATTTCATCTCCATCGGGCTTGTTGAGTACAAGTGAGTGTGTTTGCGACTCACATGCTGCAGAACTTTGCTCTGTTCTGCAGCTGCTGTCAGTCCTCACATGAGCTCTGCAACAGTGCTCAGCTGTGGTGATCTGGGGGGCATGCTCGCCTCATTGCTGCCTGCCAGTGGGATAGTGCCAGGCCTCAACAGTGTTTTGACTGCAGTGCTTTGACTTGTTGGTGTTGTTTGTGCCTACGCACGCAAAGCAACCATTTGTGCCTACACACGCAAACCATCCATTTGTGCCTACACACTCAAAACAACCACTTGTGCCTACACACGCAAACCATCCATTTGTGCCTACACACTCAAAGCATCCATTTGTGCCTACACACTCAAAGCAACCATTTGTGCCTACACACGCAAACCATCCATTTGTGCCTACACACGCAAAGCATCCATTTGTGCCTGCACATGCAAAGCATCCATTTGTGCCTACACACTCAAAGCAACCATTTGTGCCTACACACGCAAACCATCCATTTGTGCCTACACACGTGAAGCATCCATTTGTGCCTACACACTCAAAGCAACCATTTGTGCCTACACACGCAAACCATCCATTTGTGCCTACACACGTGAAGCATCCATTTGTGCCTACACACTCAAAGCAACCATTTGTGCCTACACACGCAAACCATCCATTTGTGCCTACACACGCAAAGCATCCATTTGTGCCTACACACGCAAACCATCCATTTGTGCCTACACACTCAAAGCAACCATTTGTGCCTACACACGCAAACCATCCATTTGTGCCTACACACGCAAAGCATCCATTCGTGCCTACACACGCAAACCATCCATTTGTGCCTGCACATGCAAATCAACCATTTGTGCCTACGCATGCAAAGCAACCATTCCCCAAGTGACGCCTCTTCATGCTTGTCCTTGCCTAAGAATGGAGCCAACTTGGGCATGCTCCGGGCACGGTGCCAACTACAACCACTACCACCAAGCATCTGCACACACTGAATGTGTTTCGCCTCTTAGTCCACACTGCTTGGTGCTTTCAAGGGTGTGCGGTACATAGCAATGCACAGGCAAAGCACACCCATGTGTTTGTGTGTGCGCGTGCGTGTGCGTGTGTGTGTTTCTGTGTGTGTGTGTGTGTGTGTGTGTGTGTCTGTGTGTGCTTGCACCGCAGGTTTTTTAAGGGGCCGGTGATCCAGCACATGCCATTCCCCTTATCTACACAAGGCAGGATCTGGCGGACCTGCATTGAAAGGGTGTGTGTATTGTGTGGGTAATCAAAGGTGTTATCATAGGACAGCTGATCAACACGTGCCAAATGCTTGCGAGCATGCTTTTCAACCAAGATGTGTTTGAAAGCATGCTTGAATAAGACCCCATTCTTGTTGAAGCTTGGGCACTGAATGCCTGTATTTTTCAGTGTGAAAGCTTTTTGTGTGTGTCTGTACCTTCCATGCTGGATTCTGTCGGCACTCCTACTGGTAATCCTATCAATCCAGCAGATTGTTAAAAGTGTGTCTTATTACATGAACTTATGTCCATGTTCCTGCCATACAGACTTGAAAGTCATAATCTGTTTTCGGTGCCTCAACTTCTCTGCAGTAAAGTTTTGCAAATCTGCAAGTGCATGTGAGCATTTCAATGCCTGCTTCTCGGTGTTGCACACAGAGCATGCTGTGCAACCAAAAATGAGTGCACCCATACACAGTGCGCGCGTGCATGCGCGCACACACACACAAACATACACATACACACAAGCACACACACACATACACACACAAGCATACACACACGCACACATGTACACACTCACTTTTGCAGGCTGCGGGCAAGTTCAGGTGGATGGCCTTCACTGATGTGGATGAGTTTATCATAGTTCGCGGTCGAACGTTTTTCCACAGCATTCCCTCTGTGTTGAAGCAGTATGAGTCCAGCCCCGCCCTTGCTTTGCCTTGGGTCGTCTTTGGTAGGTAGCTGATTTGGTAGGTGCCTTTTCCTTGTTAACGTATGGGTGATTTTTGGTAGGTGCCGGCAAGATGAATTTATGGGCACCTTTGTTTGTACTTGATAAATTTGTGCAATCTGAATCCATGACACCTTTCTTAAGGTTCGATGAAATGCAATATACAGAAGTGTGTCAGTTCTCTGGGTTGCCACCCAACTTTGGCATGCTGTGCCTTGATTGCCTTTCTATGTGGTGCTCAAAGAAAGCCATCTTCTCCTCTGCATTCAGATTTTTTGACAGTCTTTATCTTTGCTTGCAGAAAGCCGATTCTTCCATTCTGCATTTAGACTTTTCTGACAGTCCCAGACTTTTGTATCTCCAGCTTTTTGGCCCCAAATCCTTGCACATGCATTTTCCCATGCGCTCTCTATCAACACACACACACGTGTGCGCACACGCTCTTGCTTGCATACTTCTATGCGCGCGTGTATGTACGTGCATGTGAGCAAATGGACATAAAGAGAGATGAAGCCATTAAAAGGTACTGAGAAAGTGACGCAGACATGTCTCACTTGTTTTGCCGGCTCATTTGTGATGTGTTCAGGGCCCTTGCATAGTCTTCTTATCTGCCATTCCATGGTGGGACGTTTTTGTCAATCCTTAAAGACTGATGTGCTTCTGTATTTTTTCATTCCTTATTTGCTCAGGCAGCTCAGGCTTGGAGAACCGGACAACCCCAACACCAGTGCTCCGCACATTCACCAAGTAAGCTTCACACTTCCTGTGCTTCATGCCTCCTCGTCTGGTTGCTCAACGCGCCAATCAAGCTTTCAGACATTGAACTTTTGTGTTATGTGAAATTGGCTTTGTAGCAATGGACATATTTCTTCAAAGGTCGACAGACCATTTTGCTTGCTGCACCACAATGCTCAAAAAGTTCTCGTGCTTTAAAGCCAGCTCTCTTCCTCTCTCCCTCCCTCCCTCCCTCTTTCTCTCCACACATGCGAGCACACATACACACGTACGCACACACACTCCTGTGCACGCACAGGTGTGGCATTCCGCGTATCACACATGTCAAGGTCATTGCACAGATAGACAAGATTGAAAGCTTGGGTGAGCATCCACATAGAATGTTCTACAAGGGTGGAGGCTTGGCGGTCACGGAAGACTTACGACAGGTGCGTTCAGTGTTTATCATGTCCCCCTAGATGCATGAGGAGGTGGACGATCTCCCCTTTCATGGCATTCCCCATTCAGCATTACAAATGGTGCACAAAAGGGCAACCAGGCCTGCAATTCTCCTCAAGGGATATCTCCTTTGTCATGCTGAATCACTGTCACTGCACATTTACTGTTCCAAAGGCAGGTCACATAACCACAATTTGATATGACACCTCAAGGTGCTTGTGATGTGATGTGATGTGTGTGTGTGATCTGCTCCTTGCTGATCCATGGATTGCTCCTTGGTTTTGTCCCGTTTGTTTGGTCAGGCGCATGTGACTTATATGGTTGGACCTTGCTCATCGCTGATCCACTACTTGTTAAAACATTAACGGCCCCAAATTGTTGCTCCCCCCTTGTTTGGTCAGGTGCATGGGCACTTGTTGAATCAGGCTTCCCATCGCATCATCGCCATCCACCATTACTTAACCAAGTCCAAGGCAGAGTACCTACAGCGTGTGCGCAAGTACAGGCAGGGCATGAGTGGCTGGGTGAACAAAACAGAAGCTCTCCTTGGTTGGGCTGATGGTGTGGCCACGTCAGATTGCCCACAGGGTGCGGACTTGAGCAGGCACATTGAATCCAGGTTGTTAGGCGATAGATCTGGGCCTGACATGATTCAAAGCGGGCTTGGATCTGGTAACATCATGGGCACATAGGTGGAGAAACCAATTGCAGGGGAGAATGTTTAGGTGACATGAGGGCGCATAGAAGGAGACATAGAATGGGGTAGAGGAAGGCATGAGGGTATCCAATTGAGGAAAGGCTCCTCTTGGTGGATGACAAACTGCCACAGTTTCATGTGCCTTTCTGGATTGGGTAAGTTTGATTGGCACTGTGTGCTGTGCAGACATGCTGAAGAGTGTGTATGAAGCATTTGATATGGTTTGATAAATCATTTGGTCGTTTTGGGGATCGTCTGGCTGGGCAAGCGGGGGGCACGGGCACAATTATTTGGGTTGCTCAGTGTTCTTTCTTGGGTGCTGCGCTCAGAGATTGCCAGCCGTCCAGGAAATAACAGGGCTCTGTTGAGGAGAGGGTTGGGCACGGACCAATGATTGCTTTGGAACTGCTGTTGGGTCAAAAGACTGATTGCAAGCAAACCAGTGCTTCTGTGTACCGCTTGCAACTGTGCTTTGTTAGATGCCAATGAAGAGCAATGCAGGCCCTCTGTTCCCCATGTTAGATTGGCTTGTTTGGCTATGGAAAGCCATGCCTGTCCAGCAGCATGGGGGTAGCTGAAGCCGCAGAGCCAAGATGTCCAACCACTTGAAAGGAAGCCGCAGGCAGTGTTTGCATTAAGGCCCTTCACGTTTGAGCTTACACCTTGAAGGTGATGGACACGTTCAGCTTTTGCCGCACGTCATACTGTGTGTGTGTGTTTATGCGTGCATGCGTGTGTGAATGTGCGTGCGTGTGTGTGTGTGTGTGTGTGTCCCTTTCAGACATTGTGTTCAAGCTTATGGGCTGTACCTAGATACGGAAGTGGTTGTTTGTGATTAGTTTTTGATTCGATTTTGGGCTAGTTTTGACACCGTGTTAAGAGAAGTGCAGTGCACACTTTCCCGGATCTCAATGTCTTTACTTGACTCCAGGCTGTACTCGTTGTGTGTGTGTGTGTGTGTACAAATAGAAAGTTCAATGGGGTTTGACCTTCACTCTGGTGGTTGTGTACTATGCTATAAAAGAAAAAGAAGACAAGAAAGATTTATGCTTGCCATGCGGCCGCGTGCATTAAGGAAAGAGCCTTTTCTGTAAACTGTACTGCCAGTGCATGCAGCAGTACTACCCTGAAGAAAAAGGATTGAAGAAAACCAAGAAGGCAGTCACCATTGACCTTTGCCTCCTCTCTTTTATCTTGGTGGGCGTGGTTTGTGGAACCTTCAAGGAAAGCGCAGCTGAAGCAAAATAATTTCCTGTAACCACTGGTTAGACACTGGTTGACAAGCAGACACTGGTTGGCAAGCAGTCCACTCTTGAGGACAAGTGGCAGAAAACATGTTACTCACTGGCAGTCGCAGCATTTCACTGACACAGACAGACTGACGGCGTGCAAGCCAGTGAGTCCGCGTGCATTGAGGACATGGCCCTTAGCTTACGAGCTAAAGACAGGAGAAGAGGGGACTCCCCTCACAATCGGATTGTGAGGATTGTCAGCCATGCTCCTCGGCTCCGGGACTTCACTTGGTTTGGTTGCCTTCAAATTTGACCCTCAGCCTTCCACGTTCAAAATTCAATGGCATCATGGAACTAGGTGCCTGTACGTGCTCAGAGGTTGCACTGTGTGACTGGCACATTGTGCAAAACGAGACTTCATTATCCTGGATTGCCCTTCCTGTAATGGTACAAGTTGGGTACCAGTTAAGAGAGATATCCGGTGTGAGCACGGATGGAGTGCGCAGGAAGCCATAAGGATGGGGTGCAAGTCCCCCCGTTCCGCAACAAAGGAATAGGAAGGTGCCAAAGTGGCATCCGGCCACCGGTCTTGGCCTGGTCTTTATGGCCTAGCGCAACCGTCTCGTTGCACTTCCCATGAGATGACTGACATACCTGCGCATTCAATTCCAGAATCTGTCTAGTCCAGCTCCCCAAGTTGTGCACCACTTCATGCAGACTTCATTCAACCAGGCTGATCTCCTAGGATTTGTCAAAATCGTGTCAGATCACCTGACAAGCTGTGACTGACTCACTACTCGGACTAGTGACTACTCGGAGTAGTTGCTTTGATTCTCCAGACCTGACTGTTTTTGTTATAGACACCTTTGCTTCAGCTAAGTTGCTCTTGCAGGGGTACTGTTAATTAGGTAATTCCCTTCCTCGGTTGCTTCTCTTCAATTCACTATTGATGCCTCTGCTGTCTGTCAGGTATTATTTGAGTGCATGCTTAAGTGAATGCCAGACTCCGGCATGCTTTGTAGCCTTGGCCTACGTCGTTTCAAGATCCCAGACACTTGATTTGGTTTCTTTCCTCCGAGGAGAGTCGCCATATCACTTTGCAGCGAGTCACCATAACACTTTGCAGCCCATATTTAATTTGCGGCACTTGCAGCATGCTGCTCAGGTCAAGTGCCCAGATGCATCTCCGAGACTGCATGCAGCATTCATTGATGATAAGAGGCCTAGAAAAGAACCCTGCTTGCCTGCTGGTGGAAGCACTTCAATTTTACATTTACTAATATCTGGCCCCTTTGTTCTTGGCATCCTCAGCGTGATAGACCGTGTTTCTTCCTTAAGCTACCACACGAACACACATATGTTGCTCTCCTCCTTGTTGGTCCTGGCAAACTCCTGATGTTCATTTACCGTTGCTTTGCCATACAAACAGCAGTGGGAAATTTTTCCCTTGTTCTTGGCAAGGGTCTTTTTTGTACACTTACATGCATGGTCTACAAAAAACACTCCTTTATATTTTCATAATACAGTCTTTCAAACAACAAACTTCAACCTTTCTTTCATAACTTTGCCATTATGAACAGGCTAGCAGTCAAACGTCTTGACTGAGGCCTCTTTCCCTTGTAACCCTTGTATCATCAAGCACTTATGTGAATGATGAGGACGTTTTGGTGGATGGCTTCAAGCAAGTACATGTGCACCCTGATCTTGGAGTAAAGCAAGGCTGCCCGCTTTCCCCCTTGTTGTTTCCTTGAACTACATCGTAAAAAATTTCCTTGTAGTACATCATGTTTGGCAGAAAATATGCAAGGGGATGTCACAGGCAATCGTGAATTGCGAGCCACGTACATGCTGTATGCAGATGACCTATGCCTCACTAGTAATCAGCCTCGACAGCTCTAACTGATGCTGGATAGGCTGCATGTGCACGTTCAGCGAAAAGATTGGTGATAAATCATTTTCCATGATGCGGCTTAGTCTGAGATTGTGCACCTTCATTCAAAATGTGCCAACAATGTGCTGGTTTGTAAAGTGGAGCCCAATTGGCTTGTGCAGGCTCCTTTAAATATTTAGGTGTGCTATTCAGGAGACAGCGCAACCCTCAGGCCACTGCTGAACATCATGATATATGTGCCCCTTTCTTGGCTGGTTGAGGACGGATCAGGCAATTTGCATCAGAGCACCATTTGACGGACAAATACCATGCTCTGGTTGACAAAAGCATATGCTATACCTGCTAGCATTTATGCTTGTCAATCTAGGGCTAGATATCTGAATGAACTAAAATGTGCTGTCCTTTCTAAGCTGTGCACCCGTGCTTACTAGGTGTTACAAGGGGTAAAGGCCTCAGCCAAGATGTTTGTCAAACGTCGTTTGACTGCTAGCCTGTTCATTAATGCACACTGTGCACGGCATGAGACCATGAAGGAAAAAAGGAAGTCTGTTGTTATCAAAATATGATCCTGGTTTATAAGAATATTAATGTCCTGGGAATCCACATGGTCGATGGTACCTAGACACTGTCTAGGAACCATCACCCTGGCAGGGCATCCTGTGGGGGATATGAAGATGTAGAAAAGAAGAGTGCTCAAAAAGTGAGGCGTACTTTTCACGGATGAAAGGCCCCCTAATTAGTAAGCTAGCAAGGGTCTCACCACTTAAAAAGCATGGCCTTGACACTCATAAAGCCACAGAGCTTGCTCTGAAGCTTCATGCTCATTCTGTCCAGTTCGCTCTAAGCTTCCTAGTGCCAGACGCACTTTTGATAACACTTTTTCTTGACTCTCATCACCGAGGTGAGGCAAGGGATTCTGCCTGTAATCCTCCTGATCCCCAGACTTCTTTCTTTTCTCTCTTGGTTAAGGGGACACACAGTGCCTCTACCCTTGGTATCCTCTTTTGCTTAACCCTATCCTATCCTATCCTATCCTATCTTTTGCTTAATTGATGTGGGGACACTCGGATTGTCTTCACTGCCTGCGTGGTCTTTCTCTTCTTCTCATGTAACCTTTGCCGTTTTTACCCCTCAGCCTTTGGGCTGAGCTTCGCAAGGATTGCATGTGCAGCGTCCTCAATGTCTACACATTTTCCTTCCTTTCTCTCTTTGCATGGCCAGTTGCAAATGCAGGCATATTTCTTCTTGTGTTGTTCCAACAGGCGTCTGCCACACATTCCATTTCTTCTACCTGTTGAGACCCCGCAGAAGAACCACTTGCCAAACAAGATTTGGCTGCGCGTCTCCGCGCACCCACTCAGCTGCTCATTTGCAACATTTTTAAACGTTTTTGATCAGCATGCACAGGATATGTAGGAAAGAAATATGTACGAAAAAAGCTGTCTCCAATCGAAAAGGTTGCACGAAAGGGGAATGAATAATGTCAGATTGAGCACCTCCAGCTCTACCACAAGTAACCGATTGAACCGATAGCAGCAATAACCATGCATCGAGCGCTTAGCATGTACAACCCAAGAATCAAGGTACAAAGCTTCCCCCACCAAGTAGCCAAAATCGTCAAGGGCCCAGCTTCAAAATTAGGGCAGCCTGCTTTCATACCACAAGCTGGAGCAAAAATGGAGTGCAGACCTTGTACATCTGATACAGCCGGAAGAAGGACTGCGCCATTTAAGTAAGGCTGCATGCATTCAGGAAAGCCTTCCTCACCAAAGTAAACCCCATCTTGTCATGAGAGGGATAGTATGACCTAGATGATGGACGCCCCAAACCAGGTGAGCAATGATACGACACTCTGTAAGGAACAAGCACCTGGCACGAAACAAACAAAAAACAACGTGGGCGCAATATACAGGGCTCATTGATGGCTGGCCTCTGAAGCCAGCACTGATACTCTCGAGCACGAGGCTGGCCCAATACATGCACATATTGGCTGCACTTTTTGGAGAAGAAGACCAGTTGGAGTTCGTCACAACGTCCTGAGGAGGCGCTCCACCTGCAAGGCAGGACAGGTGCCATGCCTCAAGAAAGGAAAAGGGACACCAGCCAAAATGGCTGCGTGCCTCAACAACTGTCGCGTGCCGTGGCATATGATTACTTCTGTTACAGAGCGTGACCATCAATTGCAACATGCGGTGACTCGGTACAGAAGGCTAATAAGCATGTTCATCCCTGTACTTGCTTTTGCTTAGGAGCCTTGTACCTTAATGCTGACAAAGATAGCTCAGCGCTGCTGCAGCAGCCAGCAAGTTGCCTGTGGGGCCACACATCCAGCAGCACATCGAACCACACCAGCTGCTCAACAGGAGCTTGGAAAGCTTGGATGACATGCACTCTTGCGCGGACTCTCAGTGCATTACTCTACCCTGTACTTGCACCTACATCTACTCTTGCATTTTCACATAAACTTTCACACACAACCCTACACACACACACACACACACACACACACACACACACACACACACACACAAACACACACACAATCATTGTCACGCACCTCGTCGCGTGCCTCCGCTTGCACCCTCCAGTCATCCTGCAGTCCCTCCAAGTCATCCAGCCGCTGCATCTGCTCTGCTATGCCTTCAAACTCTGCAGCTGGCACCTCTGTGTCGATCTCAACCTACGATGCGCAGCGAACCGTATCGTACCAGTGAACATGCATATCAATCAGGATGCCAGCAAAGTATGGCAATACAGAAGCGTGTCATCCAGCTGCTGCACCTGCGCCCTGCAATACCTTCAAACTCTGCAGCTGGCACCTCTGTGTTGAGCTCAACGTGCCACGCGTAACGTGCCAACCAAGGTGCATGCTATTCAGCGCACAAGCAACACAGGCCAACGGATATGCATTTCATTCAGGATGCAAGGAAAAGATATCAGTGGATTTGCTCGTCATTAAGTATGCAAGTGGAACATAGGGTCAGGCTCTGCAGCAGGCATCTCCTTGTTGACCTCAACCTACGACGCGCAGCAAGTCAATGAATACGCATGTCATTCAGGATGCAAGAAAGCCATGTCGATGAACATGCATGTCAATCAAGATGCAAGAAAACCATGTCGATGAACATGCATGTCATCCAGGATGCAAGCCAAAACACGTCGATGGACATACATGCCATCCAGCATGCAAACAAAAGGTAGGGTCAAGCTCTGCAGTAGGGAGCATTGTGTCGGGACCGGTTTGCATGTGTTTGAAGCAGTGGGCCAAGCGTGGCGGCTGCATGCAACTGTGCATAAAATGCAACTTGCAACGCGCTGCGCACAGCACGCACGTGAGGCGAACAGGGCATGCAGCAGACTGGCAAACAAATACAAAGGTGCAGCGCCTTTGTGACAGGTGCCTCCTACTCTGAGACCTGGGCTGTGGGACGCGCCCTCATCGCTTTTTTGGGTCGCGGCCCATCCTTGTACTTTGAACCACCCTCCACAGTGGACCACTCTAGGCTTTTGGCCTCTTTTGATGCTGACGATCAGGAGCTGTGACGGTCTGCAGCTGCACTGCTTTTGCTTCTTTGAACCACCCTCCACAGTGGACCACTCTAGGCTTTTGGCCTCTTTTGATGTTGACGGCCAGGAGCTGTGACTGCGGCTGTACTGCTTTTGCTTCTGCACTGTAAGCTTGGCCCCTACACTGATTTCTCTGAAGCGCCGGGGTAAGGCGCAAGCAGTGGAAACCTGCTGCACTAGATTAATCTCAAGCCCATTATCTGCACGCAGGGATTGCCTGCAATCCCTGCACAAATTTGTGCATATGAACTTGGGTATATTCCTTGGTCAGCAGGCCTTGCAAAGCTTTCCACAAACAGTTCCAACTGATGGGTGGTGGTCAGAGATTGACTGATGACACTCTATCCAGGAAGCACTGTGGGCCCAATTCAAGCCCGGAGTCAATAAGGCGATGATGAAGGCAATAGAGACCTAGATGACCTGGAACGCATGCTAGAAAGCTGGGTAACATGGGTGGTCCCGTGCAATTCCATCACCTGAGTCATGCATGCAGACACATCACGCATCAGAGTTCTCCGTAGCAGGCGCATTTCACTCCAGTGTGCAGAATGCGTGAAGTCTCAGCTCAGCACAAAAGCCTTGGCGCACCTCAATTTCTATCATGTTCATTACGCGGCCATAGCCTTCCAGCAGCTCCAGCTTCTTGGACAGTCGCTGTTCGATGTTTGAGCGCGCAGTTATGACACGCTCCATGCGCGCTCCGTAAGAGGCAGACATGCTAGCTCCCACCTGAGATGTGTGTGTGTGTGTGACTTTAATGTGAAGTACATTTTTCAAATTTGCTGTGGTATGGTCTTTATCCTCTGTGCTGGGGCAGATCGGCAAGCCCTTATCTGCAGAAAAGATGCATGAATGCGTGTGTGTGTGTGTGTGTGTGTGTGTGTGTGTGTGTGTGTGTGTGTGTGTGTGTGTGTGTGTGTGTGTGTGTGTGTGTGTTTGATTCTGTGTATGCATGTATGCGCACTGATTGAGCAAAGGGGCAGCAACGGTGTGAGATGTGCTGTTTTGTGCTTGCTGGGTTTGTGGTGGGCATGTCGGTCCACCGTGAGGCTGCAGATGCATCCAAAACATTTGGAGCTAAGCAAGCCAACACACTGTCGAGGTGGAGAATCAAATCTGTGCGTAAGCAGCTGCGGGCCATGTCACACGTGCGTAGGAACTGTTGCCTGCATAGGAAGGTGCATGATACCCTGATCCTAGACCTGGATGTATCCACTCATACATCAATCACAATCACAAATGCAGCGCCCCCATCTCCACCAATGCATGTGAACAAGACCAAGTGCACATAACACTGTACTGATCTCTACTCTCAAGTCCTTTTAGTCCTACAAAGGTGCTTCCTTACCGATTGCATTTTGTTTTGGAGCTGCCACAGCCGGGCCAGCACGCGGATGTCCTCCCCGCACTCACCGAGCACTGCCTCTACTTTGGTACCCAGCTGCGAAAAGAATGGGCACACATGCCAACTCTAAGGATGGGCGAACGCAATGCCAATGAGGAGAATGAGCAATTGCCTTGCCAATGAGAAGAGTGAGCACGTGCCAACTCTTTGAGCAAGCACATGCTAGCTCTGAGAGTGAGCATTGTCTCTGTTAGTGCCCAGCTGCGAGAACAATGGGCACATGCCAAATCTAAGAATGACCCAATGCCATGCCAATGAGGCATTGCCTTTTGTCACAAGTGGTGCCCTACTTCAGTCCTTCCTGAGCCTTTTTCGTGTATGAATGTGTGTGCGCGTGTGCATGTGTGTGTGTGTGCGTGTCAGCAATGGCAGCCTACCTGTGCGTATTGTCCTAGCAGCGTCTGCCGCATGTACTCCGAGGCAAGCGCTTGGTCCGGCAGCTGCCGAAGGCGTGGCAGCACCAGGCTGTTGCCCAACACAGCACTGCCCAGCAGCCCGCCCGCGCCTGTCGCCCAGCATGCATGCAGCCCAGGTCAGTGTATGTGTGTGTGTGTGTTTCTTGTGTGTGTGTGTTTCTTGTGTGTGTGTGTGTGTGCGTGTGTGTGTGTGTGTACGTGTGTGTGTGTGTGTGTGTGTGTGTGTGTGTGTGCGCGTGTGCGTGCGTGTGTGTGTGCGCGCGCGTGCGTATGTGTGTCTGTGAACATGTGCGCACAATGGTTGGCGAGGCTAAAGAATTAAGCGCAAGCAAGGCCTTATCCGGCATGTGGTGGTGTGGACAAAGCAATATGGTGGTATGGACAAAGCAGCGTGCACAAAGTATAAGTGGTTTGCCACTTGGTGGTGCATGTGCGCAATGGTGGTGTGCGGCCACTTGGTGGCGCATGCGTCATTTTGTCGTGTATGTTGAGCTTTGGAGGCTGCCACATAAGCGCTTGATCGTACGCAAAAGCTTTGAAATATCCAGTGAAGTGGTTTTTCAATAGCTCTTTCCCCCTACACACACCAGCAATGATCTAGGATGTAACAATCACCTGCACTTGCACCTCCGGCAATGCAACCAAAAAAAGTCCACCAGTCCAAGTCCCTTTGCTCATCAACCCCTACAACCAATCCATCCATCCATGATCGCCAATCCTGCGCCGCTTCCCAAATCTCTTGTGTTCATCAGTCCCTGAGAGTTTGACCATCCCCATGACCGTATCTCAATTCAACTGACCAACACTTATTGACCCCCAACCTTGCACCGCCTCCCTGAATGGCGCAACCCCACGACCATCAAGCCATCTGTAGCCAATCCTGGGGCGCTTCCCACACCAGCGCAATCCCCACATCCATCAAATCATCGAACCCCTGGACCAATCCTGCACAGCCCTCTGAAACAGTGCGACCCCCATGACCATCGATCGTTCGACCCGCATGACTGCTGCCTTCCATCGTTGCGCAATCCACACACCACCAACCCATCAGGCCATCCCATGACCCATCTTGCACTGCCTGCCATGGCAGCGCAAGCCCTCTGCTGCTCGCACACCTGCTGAAGCCACCCCCACAACCATCAATCCCTGCAACCATCGAACCATCCATTCCATGACCCATCCTGCACTGCCTCCTTGAGCCGCGCAGGCCCTCTGCTGCTGTCATACCTGCTGAAAGCAATCCCTCACACCATCAACCCATCTGACTATTCCATGACCCATCCTGTACTGCCTGTTTAGCCTTCCCTTGTGCGGGCCATCTGCTGCCTCCTCCCTTACCTGCTGCCAGCATCAAAGGCATGGAGGGGTCGATGAGGGAAGACGCAGCGTCCCCTCCCGAGAGTAACACTGCTGCCGGCAGCACCCAGCCCGGCAGCACGCCCTGCTGGGTGGAAGACACGGGCGGCGGGAGGAGTTCCATCACCGTGTTTGTCCTGCAGGTAGAGAGTGTGATGGCAATTGTGACTATTACAAGCGAAGCTGCTTCTCAGGAAGGCAGTGGGAGGAGTTCCAAGACCATGTTTGTCCTGGTGCAAGTTTGAGAGTCCACCTCTTTTCTGCCAAGATGGGTGCGAAACAGCCTATGAGCCACGCAGAGAACCTCCATGTGACAAAATTTCTGCATTCCTCAGTATTTGGGACTTGTACACATTTTTGTTTGATCAGAGCTTGCACAAGGGTGGATTCAGGGCTTGAAAGTGCAGTTGGCCATACTTGGGGGGGGGGGCAGCAATGGGGACAACCCAAGTTGATGCATAACAAGAAGAATAAAAAAGCATTGAACAACGCTTACCCCACGTCCTTCCGCACCAAAAAGGCATAAGCAAAAGGCACTGGGACACTAGCATGAGCTAAATGTTCAGGGTTGGCCAATCTTGCTTACTGCTACCGTACATTTCCACCTTTTTTGCAATTTCAAGCACAAAAAATCTAGTGTTGATTTCTGGACTTGGCCAGCCTAACATGTGTCGTGGTCATCAGGATGGCTTCAGTGCATAAACACACCGATGGTTTGTGGCTGTCAGGGCTTCTCCAGGCTTCCTGCCAGGGGGATTCGGGGGCAGCAGCCCTTGTTTTGCTTTTCTTCGTGGTTGAACAGCACCCTGTGAGCATAAGAGAAAGCAGGTGATGCATGTCCACCAGAGGGATGTATAACCCTTACTTTGCTGCACTCTGCGGTAGAGCAGCATCCTGTAAGTGAAGCAAATGCATGAATGCACTCTGCGGTTGGGCAGCATCCTGTAAGTGAAGCAAACGCATGAATGCACTCTGCGGTTGGGCAGCATCCTGTAAGTGAAGCAAATGCATAAATGCATGTATGCTTGAAAGTTTGGCATCATACACCGAGATCTAGGAGGGTGAAGGGGTGGCTCTCTACAACCAAGGCTCTCAGATAAGAAGTGGCCAAAGGTTTTCCAGCCATATGAATTGCAATCGGCTTCCTTCTTCATATTGAGGTGCAGGGGGCCCTCTAGATCAGACTTCCTACAAGCAGATTCCGCACAGGAGCCGGCATCTTCTTACACATCTTCCCCCCAAGAACAGCTGCATCACACAAGAATGATTAAATATCTGGCACAGTCGCACACTTGCACCCTAGCACAACACACCTTGTTGCTCCCACTCCCACTGCTGCTGCTGCTGCTGCTGCCTCTATTTGGTCCTGGGGAACACACAAAGGTCACACGCTCCCCCTGTTGTGCTGGCACATCAGCTGTGGGGGTGGCTACACGGAATGTGCGGGAGTTGCCGTCAGGGGCCTGTGTGCATGTGTGTGAGATCAAAAATGCTTGGTTGTGACACTCCAAGTTTCAGGACGTGTTGCACGTATGTGAGCAACCATGCAGGCGTACGATGTGTGTGCGTGCTTGCGTGCATGTGTGTGCACACATAAAAAGATAATGTATCAGCTGTGTGAATAAAAGCGCGCTGACTGATGGTGCCACACCACCGGAACACAGGTATTGTTGGGGTAGTCAGGTCGATTGAGGAGACAGTTAAGCATGGACTCAGTAATCATGTACGCGCACGCACATGCTGAATGTGCCCATGTGCAAGCACTGATGAGTGACCTGCATACTTGCCCGTAGTAAGGGAGGCCATGGAACGATGATCTACTCACCTGAACCACAAACTCATGCACCGCAGCAGGTGCAGGGCGGCGCATGAGGCCCACCATGCGCAAGGCTGTGTACAGCAGGTTGGAGTTGTTCTGTGCACATGCAACCAAGTGTGAATGCAAGCATGTGTGTGAGTGAAACGTGTGCGCACGTGCGTGCGTGTGCATGTCATGTTTGTGGATGCACATGCATGAGCACAGGTGGGACCAAAAGCTGCCATTGACATGAGACAAGAAAGCCCCTACGCTCCTTGCATTACACTGTGAGACGTGCGTGCACGAGCGTGCGCGCGCGCATGTCATGCTTGTGGATGCACATGCATAGCTGCCCATTGACCTGAAACAGGAAGGCCCTCGCGCTCCTTGCATTACACAGTGTGGATGTGCATTCATAGCACACAGCACAGGCTTGGGCCAGTGCCATCTTTGACATGTGACCAGCTGCCACAGGCACATGGGACAGGAGGGCTCTCACGTTCCCTGCACTTCTCTGAGTCTGGAGTCTGAAGCACACACACTTGCATGCTAGTTACTGGATGTGGGATTGCAAGACTGCAGGAGCTCTGCATGCATTGCACGCATGGAGCTTGCACGGAGGGAGCTTTTACACGGAGTGAGCCTGCACGCACGCAGCTTTGCATGCATTGCAGGAGCTTTGTACGCATTCAGATTTTCAGTTTGAGCCTTGAGTGATAAAATGGAAAGCAGGTACACTCTTCAAGGGCAATTTCTTAGCCTCAACATCCGAAAGCTAAAGTAGCTATAAAATGCCTCAGCAAATCATTTGGCGGATTCGAAAGGCACATTCCTGCTTAATGCAGCTTATTAGCCAGGGCGAGTGCAGGGGAGTAGTTGAACTGTGCGAGTCAGTTGGTACCCCTGCTGCCTCTGAGTGCCAAGCATCTCTGCTCCTTGGCACTCCCTGTGTCTCAGCGCTCTCTGTGCCCCTTTGTCCCAGCGCTCTCTGCGTCTCTGTGTTGCAGCGTTCTTTATGTCTCAGCAGTCTCTGTGTCGCAGCGCTCTTTGTGTCTCTGCGTCTCTGTGTCACAGCGCTCTTTGTGTCTCTCTGTCTCTGTGTCACAGCGCTCTTTGCGTATCTGTGTCACAGAGCTCTTTGCGTCTCTACGTCTCTGTGTTGCAACGCTCTTTGTGTCTCTGTGTCACAGTGCTCACTGTGTCTCAGCGCTCTCCGCAACAGTGTACTGCTTGGCACAATAAAAACCTTCCTTATGTACCTGATCTTGTGCACTGTCCCAGGGAAACTCTCAGAGGGCCGTTGAGACCAAATACAAGCATTCCTGTGCTATCAGAGCGTTTTTGCCCATTTTGCACCCTCCAAGATTCTCTCCTCACATTGGGGGGGGGTCAAGACAACACAATGGAAGCTTCCTTTTGTGCGATGTTCAAGGATCTGCATGAAGCTAGGGCAGCAAACAAGCCATTCACTCCATAGCCTGCAGCCACGGGCCTCATGACACAGGCTTCAGTCCAAGGTTCCCTAATCTCCCGAGCTTTTGACCTGAGATTGCACTTTTCTAGTCTACCAGTGAAGCCTGATTTGGAAAGTCACACCCACTTTCCAAGAGCCGGGCCTTCAGCCATTCAGCTTCTACATGCCTCTCATGGACGGCGGGGATGGTACAACAACCAAAAGCCAGGGGCTATGGATATGAAACCATTTGATGAAAAAACCTCATTCAGCACCACCAGATCCCAAGGCCAGCAGCAACATGTACTTAGTGAGTTCTTCCAAGAATGAAACCTGAAAAAGTCGCACTCACACACCCACACCCACACCCACATGCACTTTGAAAGGCATGTCCTCTGCAAAACATCACAGCCCTGGAACCCACCTGCAGTGCTTCGCTCTTCGTGGACACCACTGTCCCAGTGAACACCTCATACTCGTACTTGCTGAAGGCATCCGCTACCATCATGCAACCCTCCTGCAGCGTGGGCAGCAGCAGCAATGGGCTGGTGCCAGTCAGGGGGGCGCAGCGGACTGCAAGGCTTTGAGTGTGAGGCTTTACTGTGAAGCTGAAACAGAGGCACTCCACTTGGAAGCACTCCACTTTGCTGGAGTGAACTTTAAATCTTTTGTGCGCCAGTGCCTGCTGAGGAGATGCAAGCTGCAAGGCGGCAGATGAGGACAACCTGCTGGAAGGGCGCAAGGAAAAGCTATCAGTCCACCTGCAATCATGTACTGATGCACTGTACGCTCACACACACCCAGGCCAATTGTAATTTGGTCACAAGGGGGCTGAAGCAAAGGCTTCACAAGAGCATGCCTGCATTACACACCTCAACCTTTGCCCACCAACTTGTTCCAACCCTCTCTCTTACACACACACACACCTGGGGGGGCACCACCGTCAGCGTTTGTGTGGGCGCCAGGGGTGAGGCGATGACTTTGCCAAAGCTGATGGCGTCATGTCGGGGCAGGCCGCGTCCGGTGATCCCATTGACCAGGGCCAGCGCTTCCTGTTTGGGGGAGCGCAGCAGGTTTGTGTGCTTGAGACATACTGTCGATGATGCTGGTGACCCTGGCCGGCCATCATGCTTTTTGAAACAAAGATCCACACAAGAATGAGGGCCAGCAAGGCATGGAAGGCACACAGTGTTGCCAGGCAGCATGCAGTGCTGGACAAGCACAGCACTCAGCAGCAGGCAAGCACCCAGCATGCAGGCACTCACAGCATACAAGCACGCACGCAGAGAGCGAGCTGCCTGCACTGCACTAACTTTGATTATGAGCTATCTGCACTGCACTCATTTTGATTGTGGGCTACCTGCGCTGCACCCCCTGTGATTGTGAGCTACTTGTGAAGCATGCGGCAAGCACTCACCCTGATGGCGAGCTGCCTGCACTGCACTCATTATGATTGTGACCTTTCTGCACTGCACTCAATGTGGTTGTAAGCTATCTGTGGAGCATGCGGCAAGCACTCACCGTGATGGCGAGCTGCCTGCACAGCCCCAGGACCAAGGCGGAGGTGGTGCGGATTGTGGCGGGGGGCCTGCAACATACAGCGAGGAGTTACAAAGCTTCAGAGCTGCAAAATCTAGGGACCAAGGGAAAGAAGGCGCGAATGCTGGCAGGGGCCCCTGACATAGAGGCCCTGATAGCCAAGGATACAAGGAATTAAGGACCAAGGTGGAGATGGCAGGGGGCCTGCAGGTTACTGGAGGACGAACATCACATTTGAGGATGGATGGTGTATGTGTGTGTATGTGTGTAAGTGTGCGTGTGTGTATGTGTGCGTGTGAGTGCACATGTGCACGTCCTGGGCAAGGGATGATGCGCATGGGCCTTCCTTCCAAAGATTGCTGCATTCGCATGGACCACGAGCAGCCGGAGCAGGCGATGTAGCTCCAAATGCATCGCTAATCCTGAGCAAGCTATGTAACCCTTTCTTTCCCTCCTATTTCCTCGAGCAAGCATGGAGCAGGCACTGCTGCACGGGAGGCACAGCCCGGCACCTCATGGGACTCCCTGGGGTCGCTGTGCTACATGCATGCTGAAGTGCCCCCGGAGATGTCATCTCCATTTGGTGCACAACAGCGCTCTGCGTGCTTTGACTTCCGGCACAAGCCCTTATGAGCGCCCTAAGATATGTCATCCCAATCAGGCACCTGTCTGTGTGCTTTGGCTTCCAGCACAAGCTATGCAGAGATGTAGAACCTCCCATGCTCAGATGAGCTTGACAAATCAACAACACGCAACGGGTCCTAAACTCTTTTTTCCCCGTCAGAAACATCTGTAGGAAGGTGCCTGCACACACCAGCTGAAGGGGGCGTCCTCCTCCTCTTCGTCGAGGGTGGCGCCGCCAACAGTCCGGGACAAGGGCTGCTGTGCAGCGCTAGCAGGTCCAGCCGCAGCAAAAGACGATGGAGGGGATGACGAGGCGGCGGCGGCGGTGGTGGCAGAGGCGCCCATGGACATGAACATGGCCAGGCGCCCCCGTGCCTGGCACATGTTGTCATACAATGACAGTGCTAGCTGCAGGTTTCCTCGGTCCAGGGCTGCCAGGATGATGTGGCGCGCGGCGCGCTCGCTGGGCGCCGTGCACCCAGGCAGCGCCTCCAGCAGGGCGTCCGCCGCATCACTGGCAGTCTGCAACAAAGCATGAGAATGTATGGAAAGCACACATTAGAGCAATGTGCCGGTGGCGTCGTGCAGACAGGCAGAGCCTCCAGTCGGGTGTCCGCCGCATCACCAGCTGTCTGCATTGCACGGTGTGAGTGTACCTGGTGAGTGTATGGTCCTTATGCGTGCACAAGAACAACGTGTCCGTGGCACAGTGCAGCCACGCAGAGCCTCCAGCGGTGACTTTGCCGCACCATTGACACTCTGCAACACCAACAGCATGCGTCACCATGAGAACCGAGTATCAGAGCTTTGTGCCAGCAAAGTGGTGCAGTCGGGCAGAGCCCCTTGCGGGGCGCCTGCTGCATCACTGGCTCTGCACCACGCACAGCACGCGTTGATGTGAGATGATAGAGATAGATGATGTGAGAGCAAGGGCAAGGTCTTGCGATCTGCCAGTGGCATGGTGGACTGCAGCTGGACTGCGCCTCCAGTGGTACCTCTGTTGCCTCACTAGCACATCTGTTGATAAGATTGAGTGAATCCACACTTACATGCGTAGTACGTGTGGAGAGGGGGGGGGTGTTAGTAGTCAACCGTTTCGAAAGGTTTTCAGCTTTTGCAACCTGCATGACCCCCTTGTGAGGGAGGAAGTTGCAGGGGTGAGGTTCACAGGCTGCGCCCCTATGAGCGAGTCTGCCATTAGCCCTGCTAGTTAGTGGCAGTCACTGTGGTGCATCCAGTTCGCAGTGTGTACATACAAAGCATGCGTGCTTGAGAGCATTTGGCAGGAGGCTGTGTCAGTGAGGGTTGGCAACCAAGTTGCGCCTCAATCAGCGCACCACTGGCAGTATGTGTGACACAGCAGGAGGCGCCTGTGTGTGTGTATGTGTGTGTGTGTGTGCGTGCGCGTGTGCGCACTCATATTCACAAGCGCAGGCATTCTAAATTCGTTTGGACAAGTGCCTTGAGATGAATGTGTGCATAGGCCGGCATGGATCCATAACAGTGTGCTATTGCATTTGACTCGCTGCACATTTTGAAGGTGCCCTCCTCCAAAAGGTGTGCGCTTGCATGCAAGGACCAGTGCATTATGAAATCAGCTAGCCATGGTAGTGCGCAAGATCATGCAGAGGCATGGCAATCATTGTGCAGAGCTGGCATCAGCTCTTATTCCTCAACGTTTGTGCTTGCACGCATGTATTTTGCCAAGTTAGCAAAAGGTTGCACACTGCAATGGCCCTCTTTACCTGCATGTTGCTCAACCTCCGCAAAAGGGGTGCGGGCAGGCTTTCCTTGCTCCTGCTGCTTGAGGTGGATGGGCCTGCACTGCTATCTAGATGCTGGCTGTTGTCATCGTCGTCAGAGCTCACACTGGCCGCAGACACTTCAGGGGCAGCAGAGGATCTGTTGGCTGTGGATGCGATGCTGGTGGTACTGGTGGTGCCCGTGCAGGGGTGCAGGGATGCCCTCTTGCCGCGACAAGGGAGGGGCTGTAGCACCTGCACGTCCTCACGCACCCGTGACAAAATCAGGAGAGCAGGTGCACGTACACAACGAAATCTTGGCAAGCAGTGCTGCAGGCCGCAACCAATGACAGCATCACATTGCAACCAACCATAGAAGCATTGTAACCAACCTTTCCAGGTGCATATCGGTGTCTAAGAGGAGGAAGAGGGCAGAAGGACTGTGAGGGTGGATGGGGTACGGGCAGCGCTGATGTGGGAGTGAAGCCTGCCCCCTGCATCCTCCACTGATGGACAGAGGGAGCAGGGTATAAACTGCTAAACACTTGCTGTCAAGGTTGTGCTGGCTTCCTTCTAGTTTTCTAAACTAAATCCCCGAAACTTAACAAGAAGAAGCTCTTGACCGCAGCGATATAGCAAGATAAATTGGATTATGTTAAAGTAAAGGAGGTCTTGCAACTTCCGCCCGTTTGACAAACTAACTCCGAGAAGGAGTGTTTGCCCGCAGTTCTGTGAGAGACGACATTGGTATTTGTAGAAAGAAATTATCACTACGCTCAGGATCACAAGTGTGCTAGAAATCGGAAAATGGAAATACCTGCAGTGTGTCCCCTGATGCTCTATTGACACAGCATGCTGAAAGCTACTGGGCGAATTGCATCGCCTGCATAGCTCTGAACACACTGGGGCACAAGGGGCAGAGGAGGTGGGGCAGTTGACTAAAAGAGAGGAGCACCTTCCTGTCCACCCACCCCTGGAGAATCCCTTGTAAGTTTGATGATCCTGTTGTGACATTGGTTTTGAAGGCAGTGTGCGTGTGGAAGGTGATGGCAGGGGAGCTTGAGGGATCAGCTGTGGAGCATGCAAGTGCATGCAAGCACTTCTCCTTGCTTCTTGCTTGACCAAGACAGTCCTGCAAGTTGCACGCTCATTTTGTAGTTGCAATAAGTGCTCATGCACTGAGGGTGGGGAGGGTCCAACTCCACTGCGTGATGAATGAGCTGAGCCTGCACTCACAAACATTCATCTGTCTGCTTGACATCAAGCGCTCCTGTGCTCATCAGCCAGCCCTTGTAGGTACCCCACTCATCAACCATGAGTATCTATACAGTATTACTTTGCACAGGAATCAACTGGTATTAAGCAGTGCTGCTGATACCAATTCGCTCCAGGTTGACCCCCGCCCTCCATGAACCAGTACCACATCTACGAAAAGATTGGGAAGGGGAAATATAGCACCTGCTATAAGGGCCGACGGAAGGTGCGCAGTGTGGTCAGATGCTGTGCTGGGTGATCTTTTCACTATCAGCCTTGTGACTGCAGTTGTGAAGCATGCCATTGACTCAATTGCACCGTGGGCTCCTTGACTGACGTGTCACCTGTGTTCGTCCCCCACCTGTATCACTTATTTTGTTCAGCGTACCATTGCTTACTATGCCATCAAGAGTGTTGACAAGAGCCAGAAGGCGCGGGTGTTGCAAGAGGTGGGTGGACAGCGAGTGTTGATGACTCGTGCATTGTGCTTGCTTCTTCGCCCCACATATATTGTGGGATGTGCCAGCAAAGCCTCTGTCTGAAACGCACCTCGCAATTCCAAGATTCCTGGCTTGTGCGGTAGTTTTGGCTGTCAGACTGAGCTGCTGCATCCCTCTTCCAGCTCCAAACCTGTGCCTTTTTGTCACTGCAGGTCCGAACCATGCATGCTCTTGACCACAAGAACATCTTGCGCTTCTTTGCCTGGTGGGTTTTGTATATGCTGCTGCAAGGGTATCATGCTTGAGGGGACCACTTGAGCAGACGTGAGTACAGGTCATGGTCAAAAACTTGAATGCTCATGGATGCAGAAGCCTTGGAAAAGCGCCTACTTCCAGGCTTGTTATGTTGGATGCACAAGCCCTGGCCAAGCTGGTCCCCATCTCTCTGCTTGTTGACCGACCGCTTGTTTTCTAAAAAGCTGAATCTGGACGTGTGCATACAATAGGGAGGACAGCAAGTGTGCCTACAGAACCACAGGTGTTTCACACTAGAATCCCTCCTTTTCAATGCCTCTTCCTTTGCTTTTCTGATCCACTTGAAACAGGCGCCATTCCCCATTTGCTGGATTCTGATTTGCAGATGGGGCTTAGAAAACAATTCATGCATGTGCACTTCTGGAGCGCATGCTTTATTAAAATGTGAAGGCAGCATTGTGCCCATTCGCAGCTCACGCGCACATGCAGCAGCACACATGGGCATATCATGCGCTCATGCACATGCACACCCAATGATTTGAATGCAGGTACGAGACGACCAACCACCTGTGGCTCATCCTGGAGTACTGTGTGGGCGGGGACCTGATGTCGCTGCTGCGCCAGGATGTGCGGCTGCCCGAGAGCAGTGTGCATGACTTTGGGCGGGACCTGGTGGTAGCGCTCCAGGTGAGTGGCATCTGTGTGTTTGTGCGTGTTTGTTGCTTGTTCAGGTGAGTGGCGTCTGTGTGTTTGTGCGTGTTTGTTGCTTGTTCAGGTGAGTGGCGTCTGTGTGTTTGTGCGTGTTTGTTGCTTTTGTTCAGGTGAGTGGCGTCTGTGTGTTTGTGCGTGTTTGTTGCTTTTGTTCACAGGGGTGGGAGCTCTGGTCATCACTAAGGTCCCTCATTGAGAGCCTTGCACTGTTTTCATTTCGTCGCACGTCTAGCACAATGTGACTCCAACGTCCACGATCCCCCTCCCAAGCGCCCACCCTGACTTGTACGCCTCCCACAGTGCCTCCACCAAAATTTCATCATTGACTGTAGCTTTTGAGCTCCCCAATAGCCCCAAATCTGTGTCTGACCTGTGCCCCTGCTGCAGTACCTCCACGACTCCATCATCTACTACAACCTAAAGCTCTCCGACATCCTCACATTTGCGCTTCTGACTTGTGCGCTTGCTGCAGTACCTCCACCACAACTCCATCATATACTGCGATCTGAAGCCCTCCAACATCCTACTGGATGAAAATGGGCGCCTGAAGCTGGGCGGTTTTGGCTTATCCAGACGGCTCTCAGACATCAACAAGACACCCTTACAGTCGCTGCCACCGGTGGGTACCTATTTTGTGCAAGGATAGGGTTGGTAAATTCCATACACATGCACCATGAATTCCACTTTTTCCCTGCAAAGAAGTGGAAATGAAGGCGTGTATGAATGGAATTGAGCAGTTCTATGCACCGGGGATGCAGAGAGCGCTGGCACTTGCTGTCGTGGGTCGGTGAATCCACTGCAAAATGTGCAGGGTGCTGTGTGCACGTTGGATGTAATCAGTGACATCAAGAGCGTGTGAAGCGAGCAAAAGATGCGCAACATGAAAGGAATGGCCTTCCAAGCTTGACTGCATGTTTGTAAGGGCACGCACCTGTGAGGGAGGAGCAGGAAGGTGAGGAGGCAGATGCAGAAGGGTAGAGCTACGACAGGCTGCGGCACTATAGTTGTTGTGATGAGTGCAGGTGCTGCAGTGTTGCAGCACTCATGAAAGCCGTTGCCCAGCGTTACGTATGTGAAAATGGAGATTGGCTTGTCCCTTTCTGTCATGCAGATGGTTACGTATGGGAAAATGAAGGTCGGCTTGCCCATTTTCTGTCATGCTCCTGTGTTTCAAGCTGACAGCACGAGGAGAGAAATGAAACTTAAGCATGAAACTTGAGCAAGCCTTGCTCTGAGGGGCAGTTGCCTGGTTGTGCATGCACAGTTTACAGCCTCTTCGATGCCCACTGCTATGCACACCAATTAACGACCTCTTTCATTTCCTGTTTTGTGCTTACCAATTAGAAACATTGAGTGTCATTCTGTGCCATGCAAGGAGGACAATGCAATATAAAAGGCCAAGAATCAGGCATGGTGCCCTTAGCCCCACACAGGGGGGGGGTGTCCCTTGCAAGAGTTAAAACACATGCAAGACAAAGCCAGGGCCATGTGGTATTGCACCAAGCTGCACGCAGACAAGCGCAGCTTTCAGGTGTACATGCTCGCTGCACACGCACCCACGCAGGCCAAGCGTCCAACGCCAGCACATGACATTGAATGTGTGCTCACACACAGGCTGAGCAAATCACACACACACGCGCGCGCATGTCTGCTGCACACACACACACACGCTCACACAAGCCAAGCATGGAATGCTAGTATGACTCATTTGGCACAGGCATGTGTGCATGTCCACTGCGCACGTGCACACACACACACACACACACACACACACACACACACAGGCCAAGCGTCCAACGCCAGCACGTGACATTGAATGTGTGCTCACACACAGGCTGAGCAAACCACACACACACGCCTGTCTGCTGCACGCACACGCTCACACAAGCCAAGCATGGTATGCTAGTATGACTCATTTGGCACAGGCATGTGTACATGTCCACTGCGCACGTGCACACACACACACACACACACACACAGGCCAAGCGTCCAACGCCAGGGTGTGACATTGAATGTGTGCTCACACACAGGCTGAGCAAACCACACACACACGCCTGTCTGCTGCACGCACACGCTCACACAAGCCAAGCATGGAATGCTAGTATGACTCATTTGGCACAGGCATGTGTACATGTCCACTGCGCACGTGCACACACACACACACACACACACACACACACACACAGGCCAAGCGTCCAACGCCAGCACTTGAAATTGAATGTGTGCTCACACACAGGCGGAGCAAACCACACACACACGCGCGCGCGCCTGTCTGCTGCACGCACACGCTCACACAAGCCAAGCATGGAATGCTAGTATGACTCATTTGGCACATGCATGTGTGCATGTCCACTGCGCACGTGCACACACACACACACACACACACACACACACACACACACACACACAGGCCAAGCGTCCAACGCCAGCGTGTGACATTGAATGTGTGCTCACACACAGGCGGAGCAAACCACACACACACGCCTGTCTGCTGCACGCACACGCTCACACAAGCCAAGCATGGAATGCTAGTATGACTCTTTTGGCACAGGCATGTGTACATGTCCACTGCGCACGTGCACACACACACACACACACACACACACACACACGCACACACAGGCCAAGCGTCCAACGCCAGCACGTGACATTGAATGTGTGCTCACACACAGGCTGAGCAAACCACACACACACGCCTGTCTGCTGCACGCACACGCTCACACAAGCCAAGCATGGAATGCTAGTATGACTCATTTGGCACAGGCATGTGTACATGTCCACTGCGCACGTGCACACACACACACACACACACACGCACACACAGGCCAAGCGTCCAACGCCAGCACGTGACATTGAATGTGTGCTCACACACAGGCGGAGCAAACCACACACACACGCCTGTCTGCTGCACGCACACGCTCACACAAGCCAAGCATGGAATGCTAGTATGACTCATTTGGCACAGGCATGTGTACATGTCCACTGCGCACGTGCACACACACACACACACACACACACACACACACACACACACACACACACACACACACACACACACACACACAGGCCAAGCGTCCAACGCCAGCACGTGACATTGAATGTGTGCTCACACACAGGCTGAGCAAACCACACACACGCTCACACACATGCCTGTCTGCTGCACACGCAGGCCAAGCGTGGAACGCCGGCCTATATGGCACCTGAGCTATTTTCTGAGGGCTCCACCCACTCCAGCGCATCAGACCTGTGGGCGCTGGGCTGCGTGCTGTACGAGGCCGCGATGGGGCGCCCCCCCTTCCTCAACTCCTCCTTCAACCAGCTGGTGCAGGAAATTTTGCACAACGAGCCAGCCCCAATCCCTGGTGCGGGCAGTGCTTTAGAGTGTGTGTGTGCGTTTGCGCGTGGCTGGGTGGGTGTGGTTAAGTGGGTAAGTGGGTGGGAAAGTGGGTGGGTGCATGCGTGTGTGTGTGTGTGTGTGTGGGGGGGAGGTTATGTGTGGGTAATTGAGTGTGTGACTGTGGTGTAGACTTGTCTGGGGTTATTTTGCACCTAATGCATGTGCGCATTCCGTCTAGGACAACTTGGATCGGCATGAGCGGCCTGACTCTGTGGTCTTGGATGCCAGCATTTTTGCACCATTAAATAGCATACGCTGACATGGAAGCATCCATGGAAGTGTCTGCATCTTCAATCTCATGTTATATGAGACGATGCCTTCCATGTGCAAAGGAGTACTGTCAGGCCGCTGATGTGGTTCTAACTTTTGGCAAACTTTGGCAAAGCTGCACTTGTGGAACGTGAGCCTCCAGGCTGATGGCTTCTGCAAGAGCTCTTGGCAAACCCAGGTCAAGTTTGCAGTTTGGTGGGGCGTGAGCCTCCAGGTTGATGGCTTCTGTGAGAGCTTACACTCAGCTGCCCAGGCCCACTTCATGCACCCCCTGCTCTGACGCTTTGGCTAGCCTACCAAACAACCTTACCGAGCAGGCTTGCAGCATCAGGAAGGAATGGGAAGCAATGGTCAATGCGGTAATAGGAAGCGCTCCCCAATGAGTTTTGAAGAGAGGAGTTGCATTCGTGGACTGGGCCAGCCAGCCCATGCCCTCGCCTATAAGTAGGTATGCTTGCCAAGCAGAGTTTTTGGTTCTGGGGCTGCTTATTTGTGGTAACTTGAGGTGCAGCAAGCAAAGTGTGGGATTAATGGTCACAAAAGTTTCAAGGTTGACTTTCAGACAGGCCACCTCAGGCCCCCATAATGGACCAATCTTCACGTATATAATCAACGAAGTGAGTTGGGAGCCACAAGGTGGCCCAATTGGAGCCTCTGCTGTCCACGTTCAGGTCAAGCCAGCTTGCCTCTGGGGTTGATGTTTTTTTTTAAATCCAGCAATGATGCTCATGAATCAGTGCTTTTCAGGAGCTCTATCAAGCGTAGTATGCTTCGCACCAGAAGCTGAGAGGGGTTCGCGCAGAAGTCTGCTTGATGCTTTGTGGAGCAGGACTCGCATTCCTCTGCCCTGGTAGTCGGACAAGTGTGTGCCTTGTGTATATCCTGGTGCTAGCTGCCTTCAGAGCTTAGTGTAACCGTGCATGACAGGGCCCACACTCAGCAAGGCATGATGCATGGTCTGCTGCAGGAGAGGACTGCCTTGGGCGATGCAGCTCTTAATGACAGCTCTTATTGACAGAGGAGGCTGGTTTTGCCAGGTGTTCAGTGTCCCTTGTGACGCTTTTCCTCCTTGTCTTAACTGGAGCGCCAAGTCATGTATACACACGAGTGCACACACACACACACACACTCACACACACACACACACAGGTGCCAGCCCTCAGTTTGCCTCGCTGTGCTCTCGGCTACTGGACAAAAATCCAGCTACTCGCATCAAGTGGCACGTGAGTGGCTGCATGCCTGACACCATTATTGGTGGCGATGGCAGCAACACTGTTTTGGCACCCTTAGTTGGTGCTGTTTTTGCGAGGGTCGTTGTTTTGGACATGCTTAAGAAACGAGTTGACGAGTACTCTTGAAGAGCACAGGGCAGCAGTGTTATGCCTACAATATCTGCAATGCCTTCAGTACCTGCAAGAATAAGGGTAGCTGCGCAATCAGCATCTGTTGTGCTCTCGCAGAGCAGAGAAGTGTGCACAGATTGCACTGATTATCTCCTGGTCAGAAAGCAAGGTATGCCAGTGGATGAGCTGCTGCCAGAAGTTTTTGTTCTGCCATTGGCATGCTACGCCACAATCACTCCTGTGGTCCTCAAGCCGTTGCTCTCCTTTCTTCGAAAAACAAAGTGCCTTAAGTAGGGTTGGCCAATTCCATATGTACTGTATTTTCCCTGCCAAAAAGCTAAATATATGTATACAGCATGCTTATACGGAATTGGCCAGCCCAAGCCTTAAGCAGACAGAGAGCTTGCTTCTCATGCATGTGGGCACTCAGATCACTCCATCCAAATGAAGCTCCTCCTTGGTTTGGACGACTGTGCATGATTGCAGTGGCCCTTTTCCCTCAAGCATTTACCTCTAAGCTAGATGAGCTCATCATGCACCCCTGCAGGCACATTTGCATGATTGTGCTCAGCACGTCACACTAGCCTGTGAATAACCATCAAGCATGCGTGATATATCAAACCCCTCCCATCCTCTGCAGGAGCTCCCCATGTACCCCTTTTGGCTGGTGCGCATGCCTGCACTCAGCATGGCGCCAAGCCCACCCATCCCAATTTGGCCATTAAATGCGCCTTCCCCCTTTGCAGGAGCTCATCGTGCACCCCTTCTGGCAGGTGTGCATGACCGCACTCAGCATGCCGCCTGAGCCCGCCCTGGAGGCCTTTGTGAAGGCGTACAAGCTGGCCCCTGCAGATGCCAACCCAAGGGCATCCATGGCCAGCCAAAGCGCGGTAAGAAATCACGTTAACTTGCTTTGGTAGGGCCTACAAGCTGGCCCCTGCAGATGCCAACCCAAGGGCATCCATGGCCAGCCAAAGCGCAGTAGGCACTTGCTTCAATTTGATTTGGTAAGGCGTACAAGCTGACCCCTGCAAATTCTAACCCTAGAGCATCCATATGTCCAGCCAAAGCGCGGTAAGAAATCGCGTTCATATGATTTGGTTGGGCCTACAAGCTAACCCCTGCAGTTTCTAACCCTGAGGCATCCATATGGCCAGCCAAAGCGCGGCAACACACAGCGCCTGGCTGCCCTTGAAACCCTGGAGTACCTGCATTGCACTCATTCACATCTGAAACGTGGTTGGATGTATTCTCTCGTCGCCTCACCCGGGCAAAATATTCGTCAGCCTCACATGCTGCAAACATCAATACACAGCTGTCCCCGGAATGAGGCAGGCATGTGTCGCCCAATGTTGGCAGGCGCATGTTGCCCAGTGTGGCAGGCACATTGCCCAATGCACAGCTGTCCCTGAAATGAAGCAGGCACTTTCTGCACAGTGCACAGCTGTCCTTGAAATGAAGCAGGCACTTTCTGCACAGTGCACAGCTGTCCCTGAAATGAAGCAGGCACTTTCTGCACAGTGCACAGCTGTCCCTGAAATGAAGCAGGCACTTTCTGCACAGTGCACAGCTGTCCTTGAAGTGGAGCAGGCACTTTCTGCACAGTGCACAGCTGTCCTTGAAGTGGAGCAGGCACTTTCTGCACAGTGCACAGCTGTCCCTGAAATGAAGCAGGCACTTTCTGCACAGTGCACAGCTGTCCTTGAAGTGGAGCAGGCACTTTCTGCACAGTGCACAGCTGTCCATGAAATGAAGCAGGCACTTTCTGCACAGTGCACAGCTGTCCCTGAAATGAAGCAGGCACTTTCTGCACAGTGCACAGCTGTCCATGAAATGAAGCAGGCACTTTCTGCACAGTGCACAGCTGTCCCTGAAATGAAGCAGGCACTTTCTGCACAGTGCACAGCTGTCCCTGAAATGAAGCAGGCACTTTCTGCACAGTGCACAGCTGTCCCTGAAATGAAGCAGGCACTTTCTGCACAGTGCACTGCTGTCCTTGAAGTGGAGCAGGCACTTTCTGCACAGTGCACAGCTGTCCTTGAAGTGGAGCAGGCACTTTCTGCACAGTGCACAGCTGTCCCTGAAATGAAGCAGGCACTTTCTGCACAGTGCACAGCTGTCCTTGAAGTGGAGCAGGCACTTTCTGCACAGTGCACAGCTGTCCCTGAAATGAAGCAGGCACTTTCTGCACAGTGCACAGCTGTCCCTGAAATGAAGCAGGCACTTTCTGCACAGTGCACAGCTGTCCCTGAAATGAAGCAGGCACTTTCTGCACAGTGCACAGCTGTCCCTGAAATGAAGCAGGCAATTTCTGCACAGTGCACAGCTGTCCCTGAAATGAAGCAGGCACGTGTCGCCGGATGCAAACAGGTATCAGACTTAAGGTTGGAGCCTGTGTGGTATTCATACTGTCATTCCTGTGTGAGTGTTTGTGTTCTCAAGCAAAAACCAAGCCATAGAGAATTCAAGGCCGCGCCAGGTTGGGAAAACGCGCCTCAGTTTCAGTTTGATATAGCTTCTGCGTGTTCCTCTGCACACTTGGCCTCTCACTGCTAGCTCCTTCCTGTCTGCTTTTGTAGATCACACCCCTTGCTCCTCGACCCGTCTGTGCAGGCACGTACAATGCGCCAGAGTGTGGATGTCACGCGGCTGTCCCGCATCGCTCTCAGCAATCTGGAGCGAGAGGGCGATGGCTCAGATTACACAGCAGTGGAGATGCAACCAGGGGACGTGCGCATTGAGACGGCTGATGCGGAGCTGGACTTTGTGGACGAAAGGGATGATGGTGCGTGAAAGTGCACTGTTATCGTTTGTGTGCATGTGCTATGAGGATGGTGTGTACATGGGAATGCACCTCGTAGGTGTCCTTGCAAAGGAGGGGGGCCTCGGGTTCAGAGACTTGGGTAAGTGGTTTGGAAGGGCAACTCTTTGTTCATTGGTAGCCGCCAAGCCAGATGCCTTAAAAAGAGGGGCTGAGTGAGCAAAAGTCAATCCTACCAAGCAGAGAGATTAATGCAAACAATGCAGAAATTCCGGTGCCAACCTCAGCAAGCTGCAAGATCCTTTGTTTGTTCACAAATGCTTGAGCCGACTCTCTGAATGATGTGAACATGGCGCTTTTACAAAGTGTGGTTCAAAGTGCGGCTTGTCCTGATCTAGCTCCAGATGTGATTTGCAGACACCTCTTTTTGCTCCAGATGTGACTTATACCGATATCTCGTTCTGCTTTAAATATTACTGTGCAGACATCTCATTCTGTGAAGGTGTGCCTTTTTTTCCACATCTCATAATGTAATGTGTGTGACTGTTGCCGACATCTCATTTTGCTTTAGATGTGACTTTTGCAGATGCCTCATAAATGTGCACTCATTCTGCTCCTGGCTGGGGGACGGGTGAAGCATTGACTTAATCTGACATGAAATGATCAACCTTGGTAATTTGATATTGTTGATCAGGCATCACTAGTGTTCATTCAAGTCGCCACCTCTCAGTCAAAGTGACAACTTGTATGCTTTCAAATCCTTCCGCTGTGCAGGCGCTGCAGAGAACTATCAGCACCCCTTGCTTGCACAGTGCAACGTCGGTGCGCATATCCTTCTGCTATATCCAACTACACTTTACATTAACCTCATGTGCAGCGCAGCAGATGATGATGAGCACCCTTCCCTGCTCAAGCCAGTGACGTTGCATGTATTCTACTATGATGCCGACATCCATTGGGCAGGCGCCGCTGATGAGGATGAGCATCCCTCCCCTCATGACAGCGTTGCGTATTTACTACAACGCCTACGTACATCCACCGGGCAGGCGTCACTGATGACAATGAGCACCCCTCTCCTGCACAAATCAACGACAGTACACGTATCCTAATAGAATGCGTATGTCCTTCTGCTGTGCAGGCGCCGCAGATGACGATGAGCACCCCTCCCCTGCACAAAGTGACGACGGTGCAGTGATCGACCAAGGCGCAGCCTTTGGGGACGCGGGCCAAGTGGGGCCCATTGGGGGCATGGCACTGAATAGCGAGCAGATGCGGCCGGGGCAAGGCAGGGGGCGGGGCAACGAGCCTGCGGGCAGCAGGCAGGGCGGCCAAGACAAAGCTTTAGGTGGGTTTGTGTATTGGTAGCTGGGCACAAGCGTTGGTGAGCAGCGAGCAGATGCGGCCGGGACAAGGCAGGCGGCGAGGCAACGAGCCTGCGGGCAGCAGGCAGGGCAGCCAAGGCAAAGCTGTAGGCGTGTGTGTGTATAGGTATGGATGTTGGGGTTGATTGGGGTTCATGGCAGTAAGCCTGCAGGCAGCAGGCAGGTCGTCCAGGGTATGGCTCCAGGTGTGTGCGTGTGCGGGTAAATGGGTTTAGGTTTTGGCGTGGGGTAAGCGTTCGTATAGTGAGATAGTTTAGGCTGCAGGCAGGGGAGCCTGTAAGACGAGGCTGTAAGTGTGTGCATGTTCAGATGGGTGTTAATTTGTTTATTTGTGCATGTGTAGGTATAGTGAGATTGTAGGCTGCAGGCAGGGGAGCCTGTAGGACGAGGCTGTACGTGTGTGTGTGTGTGTGCATGTTCAGATGAGTGTTAACCTGTTGATTTGTTGATTCCTACAAAAACCAATGTCAAGGTGTTACAGCTTTAATCATCCTGCCTGGATCCATCGTAACGCACGTGTGTGTGTGTGTGTGTGTGTGTGTGCGCGTGTGCGTGTGCGTGTGTGTGTGTGCGTGTGCGTGTGTGTGCGTGTGTGTGTGTGTGCGTGCGCACCAGTGGGAGCAAGGGTGGTACAAGGCTTGACGATGGGGCTGTTAGGGTTAGCCTCTCGGATTGTCCTACTCTAAGCTGATGAGTTTGCATAGGTGTGCTGCGCGATTGTTTTGGGAACCGGTCAGTGTTGGGGCCGACAACAGCTCACATACCTTCCACTGTGTCCCCCCTTCCACTGCTGCCACTGTGCAGAAGATGAGGGCGCAGGCAATGACAGCACAGATGTGTGCACCACCTTGGATCCCAGCACGCCAGCTTTAGAGAGTTTAGTGTGGCATGCCAGCGACGCAGCAGTGAAGCCCATTGTTGCCAACAGGCGGATAGAGCGGCTGCCGGAGCCCAAGTTTGACGCCAAGGCGCTGCCGTTCCCCGCAATGTCCCTACAAGTGGGTGCTTGCCTGTGTACAAGAAATGAGAAGAAAAGAAAATTGCGTGAGCAGAGGAATTTCTCCCTACATCCCAAGCTCGCCGCCAAGGCGCTGCAGTTCCCCGCCATGTCCCTACAAGTCGGTGCTTGCCTGTGCGCGGCTGTCTTAACCAAACAAGGCCTTTGATTGCCTTCCATTGCATCCTGGGTAGTGCCTTTCAAAAAGTGCTGCATCCCATTTCAATTTAAGTTTTGCTTCTTACGTCTTGTAAAAGGATACGAGAAACATGACTTATATTTTAAGTCATGTTTCTCATGTCCTTTCCTGCCAAGTACTTACCCCAAAACTGCACATTGCTACAGGGATAGGGCATGATTGAGAGAGCTTGCTTCATGTTAGCGGACCGTGCTTGCTGGACTGCTTGCTCCCTGTCTGTTGCTGATGTGGTTGGGGTGAACTGTGACCATGACGTGCAGGCGCTCTGGTCACGAGGTCCAGCGTCGGTGCATTTGTGAATCTGCTGCAACCGGTCATGAGACCCAGCGTCAGTGCATTTGTGAATCTGCTGCAACCGTGTGCCCTTTGCATCAGATAGCCTTTGCCTGTTGCTTTGGTAAATCCTCTCAACTTGGCCAAGGTCAGCCAAAAAATATGTGTACGTAGGCTGCATTGTTAAGCTTTCTGACAGGGGAAATGCCGAGTACAAGGGCGTGTATACATGGAATGGGCCAACCCTAGCCGCTTGTGCTTTTTTAGTGCATCAAACAATGCATCTGCCTCAATTCATTCCAGGCATGTTTCAGCTCAACACGGCTACTTGCGGTCTATGCCATGCGTTCACGTGTACCATCTCAACTGTGCATTCAATAATGCACAGGATTTAAAGCTCTGGAAGGAAGTTTGCACATGAAGCAATGGGCATTGCATCATTCAAACTTCAAGATGACCAAAGCAAATGCAATCATGTACATATAATATGAACAAAAATAGTTTTCACTCAGCAAATGCTGCCCTTGAACACCTCCCCTGCAGGAAATGCTGCATGCGGAGCAAAAGGAGCTTGAAAACTTCTTAACACACATCTATCGTGCCATCGCGAGCGCAGCCCCCCTAAAAGATAAGGTGAGCAGCTCGTGCACAACATTGAATCGTGTATGTGGACAGTTGACTATGTGTGTTTGTAGGCCTCAAAAGTGTCAGCTTGTCCTTTGACTCGTGGTTGGGTAAGTATGCTGTGCACGTAAGTATGCTGTGCAATAACTGTAGATGTTGCTCTAGGGCAGGGGAGTTGGATTTGCCAACCTCAGATTCTCTTGGGCTCTGCAGCTGTTCAAAGCAAGGCTAGCTGGCCAAATGCTCGAGGCGTAAGGGTAAAGGTCTAGGTACATCCTGAGCCCCCTTTTTTACAGCTGCAAAATGCCAACTTACCAAGCAGGTCAACGTGCTGTCCTACTTTGAGACGCTGTGCGTGGATACCAACGCTGCCAACGTGCTTATCAACTCCTCCCTCACCATCCTCTTCATCCGTATGCTCCGTAACGCGCGCGCACCCACGCTGCGTATTCGCCTGGCCTCGGTGAGTGATGGGATCCATACTGTAGACTATTGCAATGGTTTTGCTTATTGCTTGCATATTGCTCTAGAAGACAGTGCTGAAGACTGTAGCACATTGCTTCTTTCACTAGTGCATGGTGTGGTTGTGATTTCATGACAATGCCACTGTCATTTTTGCATGGTGGGATCTCTAGCACATTCCTTCTCTCACTTGTGCGAGGTGTGGGTATGAAGGAGAGTGCCACTACCACTTGTGCGTGGTGCACATGTAAGGGACAATGCCAAAATTCATCGTTTGTGTAGGATGTGGGTGTGAAGGACAGTGCCACTGTCCCTCAGCTATAGTGTGGGTTCCCAGAAGGCTGGGTAGAGGAAAGCTGGGTGCGAAGAAGGGTGTGGGTTCCCAAAAGGCTGAGTTTTTGAGAGGTTTTGAATTCCCATTAAAGTGGGTGCGCACAAGGCTGAGTGCGCAGAAGGCTATGGGTTTCAGAAAGGCAGGGTGTGCAACAGGCAGGGTGCGCAAAAGCTTGTGGGTGCAAAAGGCTGGGAGTGCAAGAGGCTGCCAAGAGGTCGCCGCAATGCTGTGGGTGCAAGAGTGCAGGGGCTGTGCTCGATCAGAAGGGGATGACATGTACGTCAGCAGCCCTGTTTCTAGGCAGATCAGGCTGTGCTGGACATTGCTGCGACGCCACAGCACAGCCTGATCCATGCAACACTGTCAGTCATCTGTAAATTAATGAAGCCAGATGTACTAATGGTGGGAAGGCTTGGTGATGGCCTACTGAGTCAGCATTTTTGATCATGGAATGTTGCGTACCGTGCTGGTGAATGTTGTAGCTGAAGGTGAATATTGTGCACCATGTTTGCAACGTTGCGCACCATACTGGTGAATGGGAGCAGAGTTACCATGGCATTCACCCAAGGCACATGGGAGACAGGGTGGCAGAGCATCAGTCAGCAGGCGCTACACAGGCAGTAGGTGCTAAGGAGGGTATTAAGGATGCAAACTTGCCTTGGCAAGAGACAGGACAGGGTAAAAAGAAACAGAAGACTGAGCACAGTTCATCAGGGGTTAAACGAAAGAGGTGCCAAGAACAAAAGAGTACTAAGGTGGGCGTTAAGAGGGCAGACGTGAAGGAATGGATAAAAAGGGTTGTGTGTTTGTCAAAAAAGGAGGTTCTGAAGGGGGCCCCGATGAGGCTCTGTTGAGCCTCTGTGACTGGAAGTGCTCAACCCTTTTTATCTAACCCTACATGCGTGCCGTGATGCTCGTTCAACGGTATCAAGTAGGATGTTAGGGGACAAAGGGTATAAGAGGAACAGAGGGGTTGAATATCAGTCTGCAGGGACTCAAGGGTATGGCCTGCAATGACGCTATGCTGCAGTTGAGCACGCACAGCTTCTGCTGGATCACTCACTCCAGTGCTTTTGCAGTGCTGCAGTAACATGCCTTCTATCCTGCACACCAGCGTGCTGCCGCTGTGGCAGGGAAAAGAGGAGTTTATATATGTATAGTAATTCATATATGTATGTATGTATGTATGTATGTATGAAAAATGCAAGATTCTGTACGCGTGCTGGCTGCAGGTCCTTGGGTTGTTGGTACGGCATGCAACCTTCATCGCAGAGGAGTTAGCACAAACAGGGGTTGTGGAGATCTTGACGGACGCGCTCAAGGACAAGATGGAGAAAGTCAGGTGCGCTAGCCCCGAAGGGTTCCTGTTTCCTCCGGTACTGTGACAATTGAAGCTGCAGCGCAGCTTGGGATAAACCTTCAATGTAGCTTGCTCATGTGGCCATGTGCTTGCTGCAGTGACTATGATCCAAACACAGCTATTCTGCTACTTGAAACATGCAATGTTTGATTGCAAGTCTGCACAAGCTTTCTACGTGGCTCAGCACACTTTGGTTGGTCTTTTATCTTGGCACAGCTTCCATTTCTTGCACGAAAGATGGCACACACACAAACGTGCACACACACGTACACACACACCCCATCAGGCGGCGTGTCATGGCCACGCTGGGCGAACTGCTATTCTATGTAGCTACGCAGCAGCAGGACGTGCAGAGTGGCACCACAGCGCAGGAGGTGTCCGACTGCTGGAGCATCACCAGCAGCACCATCAGCGCGGTGACCAGGTGCGTGCCTTTCTTGGGGATTGTGTACGAGTGTGTCAGAGGCAGAGTATGTGTGTGTGGATTTGTGTGTGTGGAGCGGGTAGCTTGTGTGCTAGAGTGCGACCAGGTTGCAGGCAATGTGGCAAGCCCTTACCTCTCAAAACAAGCATGACATGCATGACATGCATGGATCGCTTAAGCTCTTCAGTGATGTGCATGAAATACAGGTTGTTCATTAAATTCAAAACAAGCATGACATGCATGACATGCATGGATCGCTTAAGCTCTTACTTCAGTGACGTGCATGAAATACAGGTTGTTCAAGCCCTTACCTTAAATAACATGCAGGTTGCTCAAGCCCCTACCTTTAATGACGTGCATAACATGCAGATTGCTCATGCCCTTGCCTTTAATGACAAGCAAATTGCTCAAGCCCTTGCCTTGAATGACAAGCAAGTTGCTCAAGCCCTTCCCTTTAATGACGTGCATGGCATGCAGGTTGCTCAAGCCCCAAGAGGACGAGGTCACGCAGCACTATGCCGTGAAGACTATAGAGAACATCTGCAGCCAAGGAGGAGACTGGGCTGCTAATTTCTGCAGGTGTGCATGTGGATTGGCTCGCTTGTGTGTTATGACCAGTGCGGTGGCCATTTCGCGTATGTTGCTGAGGTGTTGCTTCATACTGTGTTGGATGGCCATTGCTGCATGTTTTGTGCTGGTCTCTTATTGACATGCTACAAGAAAGGTCCCTGAATTGAAGAGAATACTGTAACGCAGCCATACTGGCTGCTTGCGAGCCCTGTCGATGTAAGAAGGTGTCCCGAGGGGCAATTAAGTCTGATAGGATGAAATCGCAACAAAATATGCCTGAGGCAGATGGGCAGCATTTTTACTTCCAGCGTTCTCATGTCAGTGATGGGCAGAATGCAGGTGAAACGGTAGAGCCTGACTGACAGTCCTTTTATGCAGCTGGATAATGGTTTCTGTGAGCATCGAGTAGGAACATTGTCGTGACAGTGCCAGGCTTAGATTCTTGGAAGCCCCTCAGGTGTGCCTGCCTGTAGCATGTCATGTGTCCAGGCTGACTTGGGGCACAAGTGATAAGCCTGCCTCATGTTGCAAACGTCAAGAGCGCCAGCGTCCTGGCCTGCTGCTCCCCCTGTGCACCTTGCCATGCTGCCTGCAACTGTGTTACACTGAGACGGATGTTATGCAGGAGTTTGGGTCGCTTTGTGCCTGGATCCACAGCCGCCCTGCTTTAGCAGGCTGCCTGTGAACCCCACATCCTCAAGTTCTTGATGCATAAACATGGTCTTCAAGGAACATCAAGGTCGCCTCCATCTGACCCACGGCTTCAGCCACTTAGTCCCAGCACTGCCAGCTGAACTCATGTTACCCCCCGCCCCATGCTCTGTGAGCTGCGCAGCACGACAAAGGGGCTTCAAGCCTCTAAGCCCTGTCAGCTGCGCAGCACAACAAAGTGGCCTTGGGTATGGGTTCAAGTGGCACAGAACGTTGGCCTGAAGCCTGTGTCAAAAAAAGGCTGGCCTCAAGCGCGGACCCAAGTGGCACAGAACAATGGCTGAGACTCTAGGCTAGGCCTGGGTCACATCTACACCCTTGGCAGGTGCACCTTCAAACTGGTGCCTCTGCATACCCCTGTTTGTGCGCTTCCCTGTGTGCAGCAACAAAGGGTTGCTCATCCCATTCCAGATCTGCAGTGTCGCCAAGAGCAAGGACCTCAAAACATGTGCTCGCTGTGCCTTTTCCCCCCTCATTCCCTGCTCTATGACCCTGCGCAGCAACGAGGTTGTTTTTAGCTTAGTCCAGACCTGCAGTGCCACCAAGAGCAAGGGCCTCGAATACGCTGCTGCCTCCAATCATTGCATGTTTCTTGTTTTAATACTTCCCTGTGCAAGCAACAAGGCCGCTTTCAGCCTTGTCCAGATCCACAGCGCCAAAGACGGCAAAAGCCTTGAGGCCACTACCTCACACTTTGTCCGCTGCGCTTGTGAACTCTGTCTCTTCTGCTCTCTCTTCTGCTGTGTCCCTGTGCAGCAATGAATCTTCTTTTAGTCTAGTCCAGATCTATAGCGCCACCAAGATGGAGGACCCCAAGGCCACCACTGCCTCCTAACAAAGCATGTTCCTTTAATTTTTGTTTGTTTGCCTCCATGCGCAGCAACGAGGTCGCTTTCAGCCTAGTCCAGATCTACAGCGCCACCAAGAGCGAAAACCTCAAGGCCACCACCGCCTCCACGCTGGCACGCCTGCTGCGCCACAACCCCACCCTGGTGGTGTATGTAGTGGACAAGTTTGGCACGCGCCTGTTTGTGGCGGGCCTGAGTGACCCCAACAGCAAGGTGTGTTGAATGTAAAGCTGGTTGTTGATGGGTGGGGCACACGCGCTTGTTTGTGTGTGTCATGTGAGGGAGAGAGGGAGAGACTCCGGTGCCTCAATCCAAGCAGCGAACTGCATTAGGGTTGTTGTGGGCTTTGGCTGGATGTTGAGTGCAAGTGAGGTGGTGGACTGAATCCCAAATCTGAGGGCATGCTCTCTTCAGTGGGGTAGCAGTGCCGAAGCATGGTGAGCGCCGCTACGCCATGAGCGCACGCACATGTGTAAACACGGACATTCAGGCACATGCATACTAACATTGCAGCTGCACCATGCAAGTTGCCATACGATTGCGCCATGATGTGGTGCTGTGCCTGCTGGAAAGCCCCCTGGTTACTCAAACACGCACCAGGCTTGATTTGTACCAAGCACCTCAGACATGCGTCAAGTGTCCGCACATGCACGCGCAGGTGGTGACGAGTGCCATAAGCATTCCGGACATAGCCCTGTACAAGCCAAGCGCCAATTGCGCATGTGCACACTCAGGTGGTGAGGGCGCCATCGTCACGGCGCTGGGCCAGCTGGACCTCAGGAAGCCCCCCTGCTTTGCTCATTCACCTGCCAGGCTCAATGCAACCATCTAAAAATTGCGTCAAATGCATGCACGTGCACGCGCAGGTGGTGACGGGTGCTATCAACATGCTGAACATGGCCTTGTGCCAGCCAGACCTCACAGTGCGCGCGCGCGCAGCGCTGAGTGAGGAGCGCTCACTGATCCCTGCCCTCATGGCTCTCCTGGACCACCCACTGCCAGTGCTGCGTGCAAAGGCCATCGTCACCATCATGCTGCTGTGCACACGGTGCGTGCATGTGTACATCCGTGTGTGTGCGCGTGTGTGTGCGTGTGCATGTGTGTGTGCATTTGTGCAGCTTTGCCTGTGAGGAGACATGCTTGCTGCGCATCCGTCCTTGACCACCCATGTGCACAACAACCCACATCCACCGGTGGACTCAAGTTTGCACATGCTGCCTACACAGTGCTGCTCGATGCGTGCGGGTCAAAGCTCATTTTTATTTCTAAATCTGTGGTTGCCTGCAGGTTGTCAACACGCTGCCTGCTGGGTGCATGCAAGTTCCTTAACGTTCCTGAATCTATGGGTGCCTGCAGGTTGTCAACACGCTGGCTGCTGGATGCTTGCAAGTCCAAGCTGATCCCTGTTGTAGAGCGGCTGCAGCGGGAGAAGGATGATTACTTGCAGGAGGCCATTGGGGTCATGCGCGCAGAGTTGACACGCCTGGTGCCGCTCATCTGCCAGCAGGTGTGTGGGGGGAAGGGGGGGAAAGGGGGCAAGTTCGTGTGTGCAGAGGTGACACGCCTGGTGCCACTCGTCTGCCAACAGGTGTTTGTGTATTGGATGGGGAGGGGCATGCTGCTTTTCCTTATAAGCATTTGTTTTATGGCATCTTGTGTGCTCCTCTGCCCTTGCACTATCCTGATACTGTTAAGTGTGCGTCCCTTTGCTTTGTCTTTGCTTGGTGTGTTCGTGCCAGGCATACTTGTTAATGCTTGGCAAAGGTCTCGTTCAGAGCAGCAGTGCTGTAGCTAGAAAGCGTTGGCCATGCAAGTTAGGGGAATGCAACCCCCAAATGCCTCATCTTGAAAGCCCAAAGTCCCCAGAGTGCCCCTTCTTCTCAGGAGGCTGCTTATGCAGGCCACCAGGCGATGCAGCAGCGTCACCTGCACAGCATGCAAACCACTTGCCGACTTATGACTGCCTTGTTCTTGCAATCGTGCCGCACAGATAAAAGAGGATTTGAATAAAGCTGGGGCGCGTAGGGGGAGCACAACCACGCCTGCACGCGTGAACGGGGCCAAAGTCCCTTTCCAGCAGTTTCAGGTATGACAGTGATTTCCACTCTGTCAAGGGTACAGTGTTCGTCTGCAAGCTCTTCACGTGTTTGAAAAGACTGAAGGCTGTCTGTGCTGGTCTGATCCACAAGGTTACATGAAACAGCCTCAAAGGCTTTGCATACACAAACGCATGTCAATGCTTGAGAATGGGTAGCTTTTCGCTCATGGGTGCACGCGAGGTTCAATTGTATAGTCTGGCGCTGCAGCATTTCAGCCTGTTCATGTGCTCCTCTCCCTCATGCACTGCAGAAACACCACTCAATGGCTACAATCAATTTGCGCATCATGGTTCATCAATAGCACGCATCTTGACTTTTTCAAGGCATGCATCCCAATTCATCACACAATCAATCACACGCGCGCGCACTTCAACACACGTGCCATGTAGGTCGTGCTCCACCTCATCACCAGCCCCTTCTTCCGCGCCTCCACGGTCACGCCAACCCTGCTGTCAGACCTCGCGCTCTTCCTGGTCTCCTCCAGCAACCCAGTGCTGGCCACCGCCAGTGGCATGGCAGAATTCAAGGCCACGCTCATGCATGTGCTGGAGGCGATCTGCCAGGTGGGTCTGAGACTGCATGCGTGCGGACCACATGGGGGGAGTCTTGCCACCAACAGTGGCATGGCGGAGTTTGGTAGGTGAATGCTCATGCATGTGCTGGAGGCCATCTGCCTGGTGGGTCTGAGATCTGTTCTTTACTTGAGCTGGCCACCGCCAGTGGCATGGCAGAATTCAAGGCCACGCTCATGCATGTGCTGGAGGCGATCTGCCAGGTGGGTCTGAGACTGCATGCGTGCGGACCACATGGGGGGAGTCTTGCCACCAACAGTGGCATGGCGGAGTTTGGTAGGTGAATGCTCATGCATGTGCTGGAGGCCATCTGCCTGGTGGGTCTGAGATCTGTTCTTTACTTGAGCTGGCCACCGCCAGTGGCATGGCAGAATTCAAGGCCACGCTCATGCATGTGCTGGAGGCGATCTGCCAGGTGGGTCTGAGACTGCATGCGTGCAGACCACATGGGGGGAGTCTTGCCACCAACAGTGGCATGGCGGAGTTTGGTAGGTGAATGCTCATGCATGTGCTGGAGGCCATCTGCCTGGTGGGTCTGAGATCTGTTCTTTACTTGAGCTGGCCACCGCCAGTGGCATGGCAGAATTCAAGGCCACGCTCATGCATGTGCTGGAGGCGATCTGCCAGGTGGGTCTGAGACTGCATGCGTGCGGACCACATGGGGGGAGTCTTGCCACCAACAGTGGCATGGCGGAGTTTGGTAGGTGAATGCTCATGCATGTGCTGGAGGCCATCTGCCTGGTGGGTCTGAGATCTGTTCTTTACTTGAGCTGGCCACCACTAATGTGGCATGGCAGAATTCAAGGCCACGCTCATGCACGTGCTGGAGGCCATCTGCCCAGGTGGGTTTGAGACTGCATGCGCAGGTTTTGCCTTGTTGAGCCCTCAAGGCCACGCTCTTGCAGGCGCTGGAGGCCTCTGCTAGGTGGGTTTCAGACCGCATGCACCCATATCACGTGGGCGTAAAGTGTCGGGCTAGGCGCTCGGAAGTGCTGGGGCCTACGTGCTCTGTGGGTTTGCTGTATGCGATGTGCAGGGACGATGCACCCACTTGTGCATGTGACAGGACCCACCTGCCAAGTGGGTGTGGGTACCTGCCAAGTGGGTGTGGGCACAAGGCGATAGTGCTCTGCATGCTGCTGCAACTGCACACGAGGGGTACCCCCAAGGGGTCGAGGGGTGCATACGAGGGGTACCCAAGGGGGAGAGGGTCCAAGCAAGCAGGGAATGCCATGTGGCCCTCTGACTCTCTCTCTCTGTGTATATATATAGCCCAATGGGGCACATCCTCACTGTAACTGCATGGGGAGTAACTTGGGCCTGCAGCACAGCAGTGCAACTGTATGGCAGCACAGCAGTACAAGCACAACAGAAAAGCAGTGTAGTACAGCAGTACAACACAGCAGGGTAGCAGTACATGAAAGTACAGTAGTAGGGCAGGATCACAGCAGTGCAACGCAGCAGGGTAGCAGTGCAGCAGTAAAGCAAAACATTTCAGCAGTAAAGGAGGATAGCAGTTTACAGCATTGCGTTAGCAGCGTAGCGGTACGACACAACAGCACAGCACACAGCAGCACAACACAGCAGGGTAGTAGTACAGCAGCACAACACAGCAGGGTAGCAGAACAAGAGTACAGCAGTATGACACGAGTGCAGCAGCACAATTGAGCAGTACAGCAGCACAGCCCTCAGATAAGCCTATAGGCTGCCACTTGACCATCGTCATGGTCACTGAGAGGCACCCAAGAACTTGCTGCAGCTGTTGCTTACACAGGCATAGCTACGGCACAAATCGCTCGCACGCCTCCTCTGTGTGGTGTGCCCCTTTGTGTGTGTGTGTGTGTGTGTGTGTGTGTGTGTGTGTGTGTGTGTGTGTGTGTGTGTGTGTGTGTGCGTGTGTGTGTGTGTGCTGCAGCCATGCTCCAGACTGACAAGTGCTGTGTGTACATGCAGTTCGTCTCTGTGTGTATGCTGCAACCATGCTCCAGGCTGACAAGTCCTGTGTGTACATGCAGTTCGTCTCTGTGTGTATGCTGCAACCATGCTCCAGGCTGACAAGTGCGCACCGCAGGCAACACTTCCTCTGCATCGTGTGCCTCAGTGTGCATAGTGTGTATGTTGCCACCTTGCCACAGTCTGCCCAGTGCTTCGTGTACCCATGTTTGTCAGAGCTCCTGCTTCAGTTAGACCTGTTTGCACTGCGTCGTGTGCCTCTCTGTGTATGCCTCTCTGTGTGTATGCCACGACCATGCTCCAGTCTTACCAGCGCGGTGTACGCATATGCGTGTTGGAGGCATTGCCTCAGACCTGTTTGCTCTGCGTGGTGTGCCTCTGTGTGCATGCTGCAACCATGCTCCAGCCTGAAAGTGCTGTATGCACGCATGTTTGCTAGAGCCATGGCCTCAGTAGTGAGTGAGTTTGCACGCATGTTTGTTAGAGCCATTGCCTCTGTGAGACCTCTGTGTGCGTTCCGCATGTGCCTGAAACACACTGTGCGTCACCTGCACTGTGCAAGCCATTTATGACCATGCCCTGCGCAAGATGGAGTGCACTGTGCAAGCCATTTATGACTATGCCCTGCGCAAGATGGAGTGCACTGTGCAAGCCATTCATGACCATGCCCTACGCAAGATGGAGTGCACTGTGCAAGATGGAGTGCACTGTGCAAGCCATTTATGACCATGCCCTACGCAAGATGGAGTGCACTGTGCAAGCCATTTATGACTATGCCCTGCGCAAGATGGAGTGCACTGTGCAAGCCATTCATGACCATGCCCTACGCAAGATGGAGTGCACTGTGCAAGCCATTTATGACCATGCCCTGCGCAAGATGGAGTGCACTGTGCAAGCCATTTGTGATCACGTCCTGCGCAAGATGGAGTGCACTGTGCAAGCCATTTATGACCATGCCCTACGCAAGATGGAGTGCACTGTGCAAGCCATTTGTGACCATGCCCTGCGCAATATGGAGTGCACTGTGCATGCCAGCGCTTGAAAGCGTATTTGGAGCTACAGCACCATATGCTGTTCCTTGTGCCTTGTGAGCCGAAGCCAAAAGTGGTGCATCCCAAATTCTTTTGCTCAATCCGTGTGCGCCTGTGCCCTGCTTGCGCAGCAAACGGAGCTGGTGCTGCAACACCATGAGGCCATGCTGAGCCAATTCCTGCCTGCGCTGTGTGCCACCGTGAGCTCGCCCAACGAATCCGGGGACACCCGCTTCTTCTGCCTGCGGATGGTCAGCGAGGTGAGAGGGGCTGGCACCTGCGCACGCGCGTAAGTGCGTGCGTGTGTGTGCGTGCGCGTGCATGTGTCTCCCGCAATTGGTAAGTACAGCATATCTGTGTTTGTTGCCTGAATAGGATGGATACAGCAGTGTGCAGAGCAGTGACGGAGTCTGCCGTGCTTATGCAATGGCTACACCCAATTTTCTAGCACAAGTGTACCTCGTACCTTGTAACATGAATGTGTAAGCCTTGTTACTTGTCATGGCCACATTGCCTACTCTCAAAAAGCATGCGCACGCACACACATACACACACACATACACACGCATGCACGCACACACACACTCACACACACACACACACTCACTCACACACATACACATGGACCTTACCTACATTCCTGCACCCTTCCTCTGTACCCTGCAGGTGATGCAGCTGCTGGTCATGGATACTGAGTTATATGGTTCTCCTGGGTCTGCTGCACCAGAGGAACGGTTGGGCCTGGCCACTGCAGCAGTGGACCAGCTCATGGCCTCCCACATCCTGCCCATGGTGCCGCACCTGCTGCGCGATGAAGACCCCATGCCTCTGTATGCGCTCAAGGTGTGTGTGTGTGTGTTTGTGTGTGTGCGCGCGTCTCAAATTAAGCGTCAAATGTTTAGCAACCCTCACCATGTGTGACCTGCTGTTGTTGGGGGCCTGCTGGAATCCTCAGCCTCAGCTACGTGCAGGCGATGGTGCTGACTCTGCAACACTCGCAAGCCGAGCAGCTTTATGTCCATGTGTGGCCTGAAGCTATGGGGAGGCTAGCCAAAGTCCAAGACTTGCTATGTGGAGGCCGTGTGGCATTTCCAAGGCTGTGTGGCATTTCCAAGATCAATGACCTCCAAGGCCATGTGGTATTTTTAAGGCCGTGTGGCATTTCCAAGATCAGTGACCTCCAAGGCCACGTGGCATTTCTAAGGCCGTGTGGCATTTCCAAGGCCGTGTGGCATTTCCAAGATCAATGACCTCCAAGACCGTGTGGCATTTCCAAGATCAATGACCTCCAAGGCCGTGTGGCATTTCTAAGATCAACAGCCTCATCTTCTTGTGTGGTCCGCAGTTGTTGGGCGGCCTGCTGGAGTCCAACCCCGGCTATGTGCAGGCCATGGAAGCCATGGGCCTGGCCACGCAGTTCTTTGAGTTCCTGTCCCTGGAGCATGCCAACAACAATGTGCATAACATCCGGCTCTGCCGCCAGATCGTGGCGGCAGGGTCCATGCCGGTGTCGGTGCTGGTGGACTTGCAAGTGGGCGAGAAGGTGGGCTGGACTGGGTGGTGTTCTGATTCAATGGGCACAGTATCCAGCTGTGCCGCCAGATCATGGCGGCAGGGTCCATGCTGTTGTCAGTGTTGGTGGGCTTGCGAGTGGGCGAAAAGGTGGGCAGGAATGATCAATGGTGTTCGATGGAATTGCGGGTGCTCGTGGTAGCAGCGTCCATGCTGATGTCAATCCTGGTAGATCTGTAAGTGAGCGAAAAGGTGGGCGGGTTCAGTGGGGGTTATTTTTGAACTGTTGAGAATGGAAAGCAAAAAAAAAGGAGAGGAGGCCAAACAAGTGTGGGCGGCATGTTCCTAAAATGCTCATTGTTGCTGCGTGCTTCTCTCAGGTGGCGGCAGTGCTGGAGTATGCCACACACAATAATGTGGAGCCCTTTTTGGAACCGGTGTTAGAGCTCTGCCATGCCATTGTTCAGGTGCGTTGCTGTGCAGCACAGCTTGCTGCATTTCAGTTCTGGTTGAAAGAGGGTCAATCAGAGCTGCTCTAGATGCTTGCTGGACAGCTATTTTAATGTAACAGGTTCGGCTCTGCAAGGCATGTGCCAAGTTTTATTTCATTTTCCTGCAAAAGTTGCATTTCAGGGTCCTGGGACGGAGTGCACGTATTACAAATGCAGGCGCCTGCCTCAGCAAAACAAACCTGTCAGCCTTCGTACAGCCCATGTCCCGTAGCAAATCCCCTCCTCACTTTCATTGTTCCAACAACCATGCTTTGATGAGTCCCCAAGTATGCTCACGCTCAACACCCACGTTCGCTTGCCTTTGAAGATGCTTGTGCTCACCCACCCACATTTGCCTGCTTTTGCATATGCTCGCGCTCAGCACCCACGTTCGCTTGCCTCTGCCTATGCCCACACTCACCCGTCCACGTTTGCTTGCCTCTGCGTATGCCCGTAATCATCCACCCACGTTTGCTTCCCTTGCTTGTCCCCACTGCCTACCATGGCTATGACCATGCTTAGACACATATCTGCGCACGCTCTCGCCCACACACCCATGCTTCTGCCCTTCACCTCCTTGTTTTTTATCACACAGCGGGACGCACGGGAGGTGGAAGCTGGACGCAGCGACGGTGCACTCATGGCGGTGCTACTTGAGCAGAGCGGGCTCTTCCTGGAGCTGTGCGCACACTCTGATGGTCCTGTATCTGTGGCGGCCGCCCTGTGCTTGAACGACATGGTGTGTGTGTGTGTGTGTGTGTGTGTGTGTGTGTGTGTGTGTTCAAGCATTGTAGCAAGCAGGTCATGGTAAGCGTGGTGTGTGCTTGTCTTGGCTGTCTTTGCTTTGTTGGTGGAAAACAATGACATCCTTTTTGTGCATCACAGCTGGGCATGCGTAGCATGTCTATGGTTATGTTCATGCTCATGCTTTGCTGCAGGTGGCTGTGTACCCCGAGCAGTGTGCCCCCTGGCTGCTCTCTCCTGTGTTCATGTCCATGCAAACATCTATACTCATGTTTATACTCATGTTTGCTGCAGGTGGCTGTGTACCCCGAGCAGTGCGCCCCCTGGTTGCTCTCTCCCGAGAGCGTGGCCATCCTGGCGCCTGTGCTGCAAGGCGAGCACCTGGATGCAACAGCAACTGCCCCGCCTGCGCAGCTGCAGCAGCACCTACTGGAGGCTGTGAGCCGGTCCCTGCAGGTGAGAGGGGTGTGGCAGCTTTTTTCCTGAAACTGTGATCCGGTCCTCTGCGGGTGAGGAGGGTGCAGCAGCATAACTTGCAGCAGCACATACCAGAGGCTTTGAGCTGGTCCCTGCATGTGAGAGGATTAAGAAAGGGGGGGGGGGTGATAAAAAGGAGCTGCAGGTAGTCTAGCAGAAAAAGATGTGTTTCGCGCTAGCTTCAAAACATGCTTGGTTACATACACACACACACACACATGCATGCATGTGCACAGGCACACCAAAACTATGAACATGGCTGAGTGCACAAGCGCAGGCTCCTGCGTCTGCTTTCTTGCAATGGACTTGTTCAGACACATCCATCCATGTGCATGTGCAAACCTGATGCAAACCTGATGCGCGTGTTGCAGGTACCTGGAAGCTTGCAAGGGCCCGACCCTGAGTTGTTGAGGTTGCATGAGGCTACCCAGGCATTAGCTGCAGGAGGTCCTAACTCACACCCCGGAGTGGCAGCCCTAGCTGCAGAGGTACTGGAAGGCCTCATGCCGCTCGTGTCTTGAAGCTGTCCTTCCCAGCTGGTGTGATAGCAAGGGGTGTGTATATTGTGTATGTGTGTGTGTGTGCCCATGCGTATGTTAATACGTGCCCGCAAGCTCGTGCGTGTTGGGCATTTGGATCAAAACCAAATTGGGCTCTCTGTCTCTACTATCTGAGGGTTTGGGTGTCGTGACATGTTGAACTGGCCGTGCTAGGGTGCTTCGCCTTGCAATCCGCAAGGCACCAAGTCTTTGCGCAGCACTTGTACTTTTCTTGTTCTTGCAGTGTTGGCTCCTACTTAGGTCGACTTGCCGTGTGGAGAAGTGCAGCACGGATCAAATAGGGTGTGGTGCAGTCAGTGTACAGTTGATGACTGATATTAGGGCATCTGCCTGCAGGCACAGTCAGGTTCATACATTTCATACCTTGCCTTCGTGATCAGAGAAATTCTGTGTGCAAGCTACCTGTCCATGCAGGAAATGTATGCTATTTACCTTGGTTGCCTTGTCGGCCTAAAACAGTGTGGGCGTAGCATTTGGGCTCGAGGTTCTGCATGCAGTCGATCTTAGGTTGGTGTGTTGCTAGGGCATGCTTGGTTGGGAGAACTTGGTGAAGCACTCACCTCCTAGGCAACTAAGTGTACCTTCCTGTCTGGGCCTCCAGGCTCAATTGTTCTGGCTCCTATCTCCTCCGTCCTTTGTGGTCCATTTCTTGGTGTGGCTGAGGACTTGGTCCTTTTGATCTTTCCATCATCCTATGAATTTATGTAAATGGACATGTCTGGACGGCCTAAGACTTCTCCTCTCCTTTCATTCCATGTATTTATGGTCTTCTAATATGTTCATCGTCTCATGGTCTGTTACATGGTCATTGGGGTATGCAGCCTATTTTTAAAGTTGCTCTCCTTGATGCCCTCTGATGGTTGTTGGCCTCCCTGCACTTTAGCTAGCTTCGTTGAGACAAATCAGGACAGAACACAAGGTGCGTGGGTAGTTAGCCACTCCTTACCTCGGTAAAGAGCAGCACAGGACAAGCAGAGGCATGTGTCTTCTTCCGTACATACTGTAGAATGTCAGCCTACTCGTTCTAAATTCTAGAAACTCCAACAAAGTTAACAGAAAAAGAATCCGGAATGAGGCAGGAACAAGCTTGAGGACTTTGTATCTCAAGGATAGGCGCTCTTTCCTTATTTCAGCGGCCTTTTTTGGCGTGGTCTATTGCCTAACAGACAGTGGGTTACTGCACATTGGATCTTCAAGAAGTTAAACACATAAACATCAAACACATAAACGAGAAACCTAAGCCTCACAGCCATTGAGCTAGGATAGGGTAGGATAGGGTTACATAGCTGTACCTGCCTACAAGGGCAGCTTAGCTGAAGCAAAAGGTGCCTGTGACCAAACCAAAAATGTATAAATGTCGACTGAAAGCCTTGAGCTGATTTCAGAATTGTCAACTGTAAAAAAAAAACACTCACTCTAAATTAAACAAGCATACCAAGTCATGCACAAAAACTCCATAAAGCTGCAGTGTCAGGAAAGTACAATGAATTACAATGAGTTACAATGGGGTTTGACCTTCAGCCAGGTAGTTTGGCTGCTCGGTCTGCTCAACTGTTCCAACTGCACAGAAAATATCCATGAGATCGGAAATAAAACGATAAGTGTCATTAGGAAAGTACACTTTTGAGTTTCCACAAGAAGCGCAGAAAGTTTGAGAACAGCATCTCTCTGAAAAAGGTCCAAGTGACCATGACGAATGTGTTCATGTGATGCTTTGTACTTCAGTTCTCAGCATCCACTGTTATAAATGCATTGCAATGCTTCAAGAAGGGTATCTGCCGATACAGCCTGGTGAGTGCACATGTCAAGATAAGGTATCAGATGCATTGCCTTGCTTGAATCTCTTCAGCGGATAAGTACCCTCTGAAATCTCTCCAAGACATAACAAGGGGTAGGGACGGCCCTTGAGGACCCCCATACACTGCCCCATACCTCCTATTAGGGACCCATGTTGCTTTTTTTGCCTGTGCAGCCTTGTGTGCTCGAACTCGGTTCTCTTGGTCTACAGTTTGTCCTTGCCTCATGGCTCCTCCAAAGGTACCTGCATGCATACGTACTGGTGCTACTGCTCCTGCTGCGTTGCATTGAGCTAGAAGACTGCCAATGGTCCTTCAAAACTTGTGTGCACCATTACTGACCTCTGTCTCACAGGGACTTGAAATGATCGGTTTGTTCAAGTATTGGTTGTTTCATTCTTTATTGTGTGTCTGTCCCGCATATCCCCTTTGTGTTTGAACACCGTGTTCACCGTGTGACAGGTCTCACATTGAGAAGCAGTTCCTTCTCGGCAAGGTGAGTTTGCACTCTTAATGTCCCTCAAGGTCAGGCAAAATGGTGATAAGGCACCAGCAGATACAATAGCATGCCCGCACTGCCATGGGGTGGACTGGGTATGAGCACCCTTCATTTTGCACTTACAGTGAGTGGCTGCAGACACAGGAATTCTGAGCCCTTCCAATGCTACCTGTAGAACCCTCGGCAAACTCATTCTGCAGCAGCACCGTGAGCAATAACGGCAGCAGCTAAAGGCAGAAGCAAAGGCAGCAAGGTAAAGCGCGTGCCAAACAAGCCAGCCCCAGTGCTTCCCCAATGCAGCCGGCGAAGAGGGCCAAGGCTTGGGACGTACCTGCTGCGTGTGTGTGCCTCTGCTGCTGCCGAAAGAAACCACAGATGTTTGAGAACCTTGTGACAGGTTCACCCCATAGCTCGCTTTGCAACCACTGATCATGGTATGGCAGCCCAGGAGGGCCGCAGCTAGATGGGGGGGAATGTCACGAAGAAGGTTGCAAAGAAGTGTGCAACTGCAAGGAGTGCAGTTGGAGTTGGTTGAAAGGTGGTTACATGGTGACTAGTGCTTGTGCTGGGTTCGATCCCCAGAGATATATATCCCTTTAATATCTGGCATTGGGCCAAAGCACAGTCACAGTAAGAGCAGCCATAGCGTCCCTTGGGCTCTACCTTAACAGTGCATGAGGCAGGAGAGACGTGTCATTTGAATCCAGTTTGTATGCAAAATTGTGTTGAGTATTCTATGGAAGCGGGGAAAAAAAGGGTCCTTCCCCCAGCCCAACCTGTATACACGCCTCCTCAGCTTGATAGGCCTTGTAAACTAAGCAGCGCTGCAGCTTACAAGCCCTATCAAGTTATTCAGCTTGCAAGCCTGAGTCAGCGAAAGGAATTGAAAAAATAGATAGGCAAAGGAAACACTTTTCATATCAATAAGGAAAAGAGGATGCCTAGGGCCAAGGCACTGCGTATCCTCTCCACCAAGAGAATGGAGGGTTCTAGTGGCGTCTCCAGTTGGATGCAGATGCTTCAGACCTGAGGCGGTTCTACTGCCCCACTGCTGATTTGTTGCTTGATATAAGGGAATGTTTGTCTGCCTACAGCTGTCTGCCTACAGCTGCCATGGTTTCTCTTTTTCATCTGTTGTAGCACCTCAGACAGCCTGTGGCTGAGGCTGCTACTTTCAGCCTGCACCCGGCTCCAGATCTTCTCAGCCTCTTGATCCCGACATCCAGAACATGGCAGGTGCACTTGAAGCCATCTAATCCTGACCCCCACATCATGGAGCATATGTGCCGGGCAATCCAAACCTGGCAGACTTGCAGCTCCCTTGGTGGTGGTCCTGCTGCTGCCGGGCAAAGGCTCCTCGAGGAGCTCAGATCTGGATTTGTTTTCCTAGTAGTCCTCAACCCTATCCTCTTCAAGGAGGTATGAGGCTTTACAACACCTCTTTGAAGAGGGGAGGACTGAGGGACTTCTAGGCTCCAATCAGCAAGGATACCGGGGCGCTTGCAATATATTGCTTGGGTCTAAACAGATCTCACCTCCTTCACCTCCCCCTGAGGTGAGTATTGGCCCACCCCCAGCCTAGCCGGGACCTCTGTAGAGTAGATTCAGCAGCGGCACAGACGGATGACTCTAGTCGTGTTGATTGTGGCTGGGATCTGCGCAAATGCTGTGTACACATGTGCTCTTGCCTTCCTTCCCCTGCCCTTGCCGTTGAGATTGTGTTGGGCTGGAAGCTGAAGTGCATGAACCTGAGGTGCATCATTGTGCACCAAATGTGAGTTTTATCTGGTCTCGGAACGCATTGCTACAGACATGGGCGACTGACCAGTACCAACCCTCCAATTCATCTAAAAATCACGAGGATTTAAAGAAAATGCTTCAGGAAGACAACTGTCAAATTTACTTTACAACGATATTGAGCACAGTCGCATGGCTTGTTGTTTTTCGCACTATTTTTCGCCTGTGCCCCGCTTTTAATACTATTTGGATAACATGTTCCGCAATAGTGCAGTATCTGCTCTCCGATTGGGTGCCATCGCTTTTAGGCGCGTTGATCCAACCAAGGTCCCAAATGCCATGTGCAGAGCCTACACACAGCAGAACACAGGGAACTCATCATCCTCTGCGGGCAAATGGGCATGGACAGCAGGAATCCTTGGCGCAGGTGTGTGAGTTCACAAGTATCCTCATGCTTGCACACATGCACACACACAGACATACACCCACGCGCACACACACACACACACACACACACACACGCACACACACACACACGCGCACACACACACACACACACACACACACAGACACACACACAGACACACACACACACACACACACAAAGGTGCCTTACAGGCTGATCAACACTCCTCTCTTTTGCAGGGCTCTTGAGCAGCAACCACGCTTTTGCTGCTGGTCCATCTACAAAAGAGCGCAGCTTCATTGCCAGTAAGCTACTTAAGCATATAAGAGGACTGGTAAAATTTTCATCATTCATCACCTAAAAATATTCAGGTATTGCACTCCCTTCCTCCTATTGCAGTTAAGCCGGACGGGGTGCACAGAGGCATGATTTCCAACATCATCAGCCGATTTGAGCAGAAGGGTTATAAACTGGTAACCAACTTTTCCTTGCAAGAATGGCGTCCCAGATTAGGTTGGATGAAATGGTTTTGTGGGCAGAGGTTAATTTTTACCAAGTGATGATTACTTCCATGGATTACTTCAAGGACTGAGAGCTGAGGACTTTGCAACGTGCATACATCTTAGATACTTTTGACGAATGGAAAAAATGGGTGCACCCTGGACATAAGGACGGGCTGTCCTGCATGCAAACAATCAGATGCACAACACATCAAGCGTGCGCACAACAGTACACTGGTATCTGTTGTGTTTCTGGTGCCTCTGCTTTGGAGTCTCCTGGAATGTAAACAAGTCAAAACACCTGGCGATAATGAAGCTGGTCGAGACTGTGACGCGGCACTTGTGATGATCTTGTTATGTCTTTTGCTCGCAGGTAGGTATCAAGGTGATTGTCCCAGGAATGGACCTGGCCAAGGCTCACTATGCTGGTAAGCATCCTGTGCTCTGCTCCTTCTATTCTTCGTGTGGCAAGTGCCACATGCCTAATCAGCGCCTTTGATAAATTGCTCTGTGCCAGAGCCCCTACATGGTCTATCCAGACAGTTAAGAAGCGTACAGCAATCCAGGCTTTCAACTCATGCGTGCAACTCTGAAGTGCTGAACCTTTGCGCTGGAACCTGGTATCAGGATGTAGATTATGTTCAATGGTTTCATTGGCACTGTTACATCATGGGCGTAGGGCCATTCTATGCTAAATCGCAGTTTGGCCCGATGTCTGAGCAAACCTCAAGATTCGACGTCAAATTTGGGATAAGGAACATTGATGATAGACAGGGTGTCCTGCGAATTTTGAATGTAGGAACAACCCCTCCCAGAAAAGGCCTCCAGGGTAAGAGGTCCTGGGTGAAGGGGCCCCATTGGTAACATTCCTGAACTACCCCAACTCACTCAGACCAACTTTTGGCCCATCTTTTTCACTAACCTCCTCCGTATATATTGACAAGATGGAGATGATCGGAAAACAGCTCATTTCCACCATACTCTCCTCCAGTTCCCCTTATGAGCACCCAAGCACACACATCAAACCAAATTTTCCAGGCTCTTTGGAGTATAGAGTTGCGCCTCTCTGAGGATCAAAGATGACTGCACACTATAGGGTATGCAAACTTTGCCTTTGAAAGGTTAGGCCAAGGAGGCTCAGAACAATTTTTTGTGACAGTCGCCCTGAACATCTAAGTAGGAGGCTCAGAACAATTTTTCGTGACAGTCGCCCTGAACATCTCTCAAGTAAAGACTCTTTGAAGGAAATCCTGAGGGCGACCCTTTCCCAAATGATTTGCCAAAACTTGGGCATTGGGGAGACTGCACCTATGTTGGCCAACGCTGAACACTTGGAGTCGTTTCGATCACCTGAAACTGACTTACCGTTATTGGATACCCCTTCCCAAAGAAGCTCCCCGAGGCTAGAGGAACCTAGGCCCATGTGGTTAGGGCCTAGTTGGGAGGTTCTGATTAGGAATCAGCTTCTCCCAGGAGGCTCCATCTGGCCAGAGATTTTGTTGACTGCTTCCATTTGGTTTTCATGTATTTATCCGGCTTTCCATTGATCTGGAATGGGTTGAAGGAAGGCAATGCACGCCCTGTCCCCCTTCCTCTTCCCCCTCGCTTTAATTTCATCAATACTAACATCATTAACAATACATAATATGCGTCCTCACTTCAAAGTGCTGCATCCTGGGCTTTAAAATAGAGCCTCTAAGTTAGAGTCTAAGTCATGGAGCTCCTAGCTGTCCCAGCTTTGATGAAAATTAGCATCCTTGCAAGCTCCAGAGCCATATGAGCGTGGTCCTTGGTGCTCTGTGGGCCCTAAATTGGCCACCTGTACTCACTGGTTCATGTTGATGGGGTGCGTGAGCAGTTTTACAGCAACGTTAGCTAACACTATGCACTGCTACCATGCCTTTCCCCTGGGCTTCTGCTGCTTGATGCTTCACATATGGCATCTTCATCTGGGTGCCAGCATACTGGCGCATACCAGGTGCTTCTCCTTGATCCCCAACAAAATTACACTGCTAAGAAATCACACTATCCTTGAATTCATGCCATGGCACTCCCCAGATGTTGTCTTCTTCCATTTCCAATGATCTTTGTGAACCTATGGAGTAAATCTCCCAGGCATTTTGCCAACTAGCGTGAGCCCATTCTCACAAAAGCCTCCCCTAGCCTAGGCAAGACTAGGCAACCATTTCTGCTCTAAGCATGTGCAGTTTTGTTTGGGGTGTATACAACCTTGTTTTGCAAACTCAGAAACGTAAAATCTGTTTGGCAGCAGAATCCTTGGAGATCAAATTCGTGCTTTCATGTCAAGTATAAAACTCGTATTTTTCAGCTAGTTTGAGCCGCAGAGGGGGGTCCAACATTGATAAAGTAGCTGCCAAACTGTTCTGGGCCTGCTGGAGGTTTCAAGGCACAATATGTTGATGAAGGTTTGTTCTTTGTACGCCTTTGGGACAATCCTCATCAAAAGTGTGTGTGGCGGTAAGAGGAGAAGAGAGCACTGTACATTGAGTTGTGAGAATGGGGTCAACTGGCTGCCATCATGAGACCTGAGCATGCAGAAATACTAAATGCATCACATGTGTGTATCCTATCCTGCACCTTCAGATGGCTGGGAGAGGAGCTAGAGTTCTTTCTTCCCAGGCGAAAATGGGGTCGATCATGCTCTTCCATTGCGACCATTTAAATCCCAAGACCTGTAAAAAAAATTATTGAACAATATTGGCAAAGGAATGGGGTCAATCGGAGGTCAGGCTGCAACGGGGTGTGCCAGAAATGGCTGGGAAATCGCTCTGGCCCCTGGCAATCTTCCTGCACTCATCTGATATCATAGGCGTGCTTGTGTTTATAAAATATAAAGTGAGTTTCACCTAAAATTGGCACCTTGCTTGCACTTCCAATGGTTTGTCCATTCTTCACAAATACTCTCCTGGGAGCTTCCTGCTCTTTTTGAACACGCAGGACATTATTCCTAATGTAAACACAACATTCTGCATCATTCAAATTGGCAGAACTTGAAGCTTTCAAAAAGTTTCACGTGACCCTGATTTGGCCATATCTTAGGACGTATCGATCTTCCCGGACCAAAAGTAGCGTTTCCTAAGAATAATGCTCTTTCACTGACGAAGTTTGGTCCAGGAACACCCATATGTTTTTGAGATATAGCCTCATGAAGTCCCACACAATGTTGACCCCTCTCTGATTGAGCTGCCTGGAAAATGGGGCTCATTTTGCAGTCTTGCCTTATCAGCATTTGTGCTTCTCAACATTTACCCGTGGTTGCAGAGCACGAGGGAAAGCCTTTTTTTAACAAGCTGACGTCATTCTTGACAAGTGGCCCAGTCGTGGCAATGGTCTGGTAAGGGTCACGTTAATCCTAAATCTCACCTTCCTTCCCTCTCTGGCTTGTCATTCACTCTGTTTACATGAGTGTTGTGTGCATGTGCATGTGGCATGCACACACACGAGCATGTGCATGCATCTGAGATGCTCTTTGCATGGCTAAGGTCCTCTTGCTAATTCACATACTGATTCCGTGTCCTTTAGATCAAAATAATATGTGTTTGCAAGGAAAGGGTGCCCAGTATAGCATGTCAAACACAGAAACGGAGACACGGAAGCTGCTGTCAGGATTCTTGTCTGCATGCAGCTAAAGTATCATCTTTGTGTAGGGGCCATGCTATCCTTCTTACTTTTTTCCAATATTAACATGCATCCCCTGCAGTGAACAGCTAGGATGTTGTCCTGCCTTTGCTTGCTGCCCTTGAATTCTGGGTGTAAAGAACTGAAAAGTTTCAATGCAAAGCAGCCATCACGGCTGTCATTGCATAAGTCTTGCTTTTCTTTTTAAGCGACACCACAATAACAGCTCTGGTGTTGAACAGCATCCTATATCAGGTGGTTGCGTACGCAGGGAATTGAGCAGCGCTTTCTCAGTGGCTGAGATATGGGTGGATTTGCATAGATGCAATACATTCATCATTGTGAGGAGGAATGCAATCGTCTTTGTGAGGGACGGTGATGTTGACAAAGGCTGTTTTTGAGTTTACCTCATCTCTTGCTTTGCTCTTGTCCAAGGATGCTCACGCATGTCATACACGCTGATGATTTCCAAATGTGTTACAGGGAAGGCAAAGAGGTCATCAAGTACGGGCGCACTATGATTGGAGCCACCAATCCCCTGGCATCTGCTCCAGGGACCATCCGCGGTATGTTTGGCCGCCTTTTCTACGTATGTCAGCTCCAACGACATTGCTGACAATGTAAACTGTGTAGCATTGGCCCAATTTGTTGATCTTTTGGGAGGTGAGCCCCAGATGTTGCATTCCTGTGCCGAGATGCCATTTTAAGGTAGCCGATGAGGCAGAATCTCATGGTATGACTTGGTAGACTTCTTATGAGCAAAAGCGTGTTCCTTTGTCTGCATCCGCAGGTGATTTCTGTGTGGACATGGGGAGAAACATGATTCATGGCAGCGATGGACCTGAGAGCGCGCAAAGGTCAGTGAATCACTGATCATTTGTGTGTGTGTGTGTGTTTTGGGGGCAGGTGGGACTGTGCACAAGGGGAGCCATCCCTCTATCCCTTACTTGCATCTGCATTTTCTACTTGTTTGAAGCTTCAAGCTCTTTCTCAAAAGGCTGGTTGCTTGTGTTCGCGCATACTGAAGGTTGCTTGCAAAGCATGAATTGGTTTGACACAAACAAAAGTGATGTGCTTTCTTACCTGTTTACTTCAGGCATATGATTCCTTGATCTCACATTTCACCTGTGCACACAAAGCTTGCCAACCCTGCGCCAACCCTGAAATGCCCCATGCAGCACTGTATTTTCTTTCTTCGTTGCTCCTTTTGCAGAGAAATTGCTCTATGGTTCCAACCCTCCGAGATTGCTGAGTACGAAAGTGCGACCCAGAGCTGGGTGTACGAATGAGAAGCTTGCACCGCTGATTAACCGCGCTGGTATAAGTGCATCCTCTCCTGTAGCTGCGGTCTGAAAGTTGTTTTGTTGGGCTGATTTTATGGCTTATTGACAGCATTCTGCATGCATTGTAACTGGACCAACAGACCAGCCTGAGGGCCCTGCTTCAGCTCAATAAAGACAAAGAAGAGAAATCCTACGCAGGCAGTGAAAACTCCCTACATCAATTAAAGAGAAGGGGCCACATTGGTTCAAAGACTGTATGATTTACCCCCACCACTTATTGCTAAAGAAAACAGAAAAAAAACACGGAGGTAGTGAGAACACTCCCTACTTACTACTAAGTGGGAGTACATGATTTCGGCTTCGCCTACCAAAGCGCCTCAACTGTAAAGGGCTACAAAGTGAGCAACGAATCTTTATGCTTGTCATAAAATATGTGGTGTACCGTACAAGGCTTTGCAGGATTTACAAAAGCAATCAAAATGCGTGACTGCTAGGCAAGGTTTGAAAAAGAGGCAACCTCCAAAGAAATTGCCAGTGGTTCATGTGTTTATGAAAAACATCTAAAAAAATTGTAAAAGAGCCATTCAAGAAAGGAAATTTTGTATGGGGAGTAAGTAAGTTGCAAAAAAGCCATGTGTGGTAGGTAATGAATCATGTGGTGTTTTGTACACTGCCAGTATAAACAGTGTTTATAAACACCTAGTACTTCACGTACTAGTTTCCGCTTATCTTGAAAGCTTTCAAGAATTTAAGTATGCATAAGCCTTCTAAACAAGCCTTTGAATCAGTGCACAAAGGAATTGTCTTCAGCAGTGCATTTGGAGGGGCGTGCATGAAGTTCAGCATCTGTCAGCTTCCTTGCAGCTGCACCACCCAACCCTTCAGAGTTTCACTAAACCTGTATGTCGTTGTGTAAAAAAACACCCTTTTAACTCAGAGGCAAAGCTTTAAGTTGGTAAGTTCCTAGCGGTACCTAGTTCCTAGCTAGGCGCCACCAGCCCAACACATCCCTGCCATAAAACATCATCGCAGCGGGAGAAAATTAATTATCCTAATGCATTTTAATTTCTGAACTGAGGTGCAGTGTGCGGAAAGTGTGGGTGACTTTTGGAAATCGCCCCTTACGGATTGTTCCATCGCCCTTGCTCCATGATTTAAAGAACATGTTCCAATATAACTTTTTGGTTCTTGCTTCTTGTCGGGACTCCAGGCATTAAGGACTATTAAATTTGGCTGGAAAGCATACCGCACAGCATAGCATGATGTGTGCTGCTGCTTTTTCATTTTGTTGGTCATTTGTCGCTTCTTCTTACGTACACAACATATTCATCCCCTTGCTTTTAAGAGCTCGTATTTCCGAAGGCTTGAGTGGCGGCATTCTTTGCAAGCGTGCAGAGCTGTATATTACAGGAGATTTTGTTGAGTACATGAGCCAACCATGGCCTCTGCAGTGTCTGCAGTGTTGAGGTCAAAGCTATCTGGATACGCGAGGACCTGCGGCTCTGCGCAGGTGGTGCTCCTGTTCTGGATACCTTGAGCTACCTCAGTTCTCTCCTCATCAGATTCCTGAATGCCCCAGTTTGAACCTCCCCGGCCCCTCGCCTCGCCCCCAACAGCGTGGTCAACCATCCATTCAGTGCAGACCATGCTTCCGCACCAGTGCTACCTTGAACATGTGCGGGCTGGCACACGTAGCTTGGAAACAGGTGCGTGCACCCTTAGTGCTGCCGTGTTGCCTTGTTTCTTTCGGGACCTCTTGATGATATCAATGATATTGCATTGAAACAGGTTTTAGAGCCGGGAGACCTTGCAGTTGATTTGACCTGCGGAAATGGACTGGACACCCTTTTTTTAGCTGAGGTGCGGCTTTGTAACTCAGCTTTACAGTTTCTTTCTTGTTCAATGTCAAGTTGGCACTTTACGGGCCGTGAGCGCAATTAGTGGCCCTGTTAATCTGAGACAGACAACACAGAAAAACGCTTCTTCTGCTGTGCGTGCCCCCCATACCTGGCCTCCACTGTGTCTCTCTGTAGGCTGTAGGCCCCAAAGGTACTGTATTTGCCATAGACATACAGCAGTGTGCAGTGGACAGCACAAGGGAGTTATTAGAACAGAAGCTGGAGGACGATTGCCGGCCAGAGACGCATCTTCACTGCACATGCCACTCGAGGCTCCTTGAGGTACTTAAATGCGCTTGTCTTGAGCTGGCAAACAGCTTCGTGCTTGTAATCCTTTTGTGGCCTTCCTTCCCATGAGGATCATACTTTTATGCTTGGGAAGCAGCTCCTGCTTCCAGGTGGTTTAGTCCAAACGTCCAGCACCAAGGACGCCTTTGATCACATTCCGGGCATGCTCCTTCCATCCATCGCCATGCAAAATGCAGCTGTTCTCACAAGTCAGTCGACCTGCCTTGCAACTTGCTCACCAACTGCAGGTGTTAGGCCAAACTCATGTAGGCTCTGCAAAGGTGATTGCTTTGAATCTAGGGTATTTGCCTGGTGCAGACAAGAGCCTTGCTACCACAGTTAGCTCCACACAGCAAGCAGTGGAAGCAGCATTGCAGGTGCGTGGTCTGATTAGGGTAGCTGCCTCTGCACTACCGTTGTGTCACACATGCCAGCTGAACTTGCAATGAGCCTGCCCAGCTGAGTCTACATCCCGAGTGGAAACAACCCACCTAGTTGCAAGTTGCTGACAGCTTTGCCGTGGCCGTCAGTGGAGGAAATTAAAATCCAATTTATTTGTTCAAGGCAGCGTGCACTCTCTGAAAAAGACGTGTGCAGCAACCTACACCTGCTTTGTTTGAGCTGCTATACAAGCATCATGCAATGCAGTTCAGAACTGATGCAGCTGCGTCTATCACCTGACGTGCTCCAATGCCCAGCATGATCCATGCATGCACTACTGACACAGACATGTGCTGTCCTCACGCTGGCACAGGCATGTATTGCTTATACAGGCATGGCATGCGCTGCTGACACAGACATGTGCTGTCCTCACGCTGGCACAGGCATGTATTGCTTACACAGGCATGGCATGCGCTGTTGATACAGGCATGTGCTGCTTACTCAGGCATGTGCTGTTGTCGCATGCGGGCTGTTAGCCTTGGAGGGACAGTTCTGAGCATTTGCTACATGCACAACCCCCATTCATATTTAAAAATTAGTAGCAAGACTGTGTTTGTCATGTGCAGGCTGTTTGCCTCGGAGGGATGGTTTCGTGTATGTGCTATGTAAGCAACGATGCTGAACTGCAAATGGTGCGAAGCAAGTTCGCCTCCTTAGGGCAGCAGTGGGTAAGTGGCAGCTTCTTTGAGAACTCCTTGCACAGTTAGGAGCCTTTCCTGGATGCACGCAGCCCCTCTGGCTTGTGCAGTCTTTTTTCCTGTTTCTCTCTTTACTACTTGCATCGGGGTGTGTTGTAGAGCCTCTTGGAGGTCATGTCCATCCTTTGGGCCAGGGGCCCTTAACACACTCCCCCCCCCCGGAGATCCCTTCCAGTGCCCAATGGGCACTGCCCATACCCTGGCCAAAAGGACACCAAGCTCCTTCCTAAGGTCTGCACAAATTACAGGTTAAAGAAGGCCTCCAGTCAAAACGGTTGACTGCTAGCCTGCTCATAAAAAAAAAATAATTCATGTGAAAAAGGAAGGGCACCAATCCGCTCCTTCCTAAGGTCTGCACACATCTGCATGTGAAGAACTTGCTGGCCACTAAGCGTGAAACAAGTGGTGGCACTTGCATGCTAAGAGCAGAAGCCAAGTGCCCGTAAGTAACTTAAGTTTGCCCATGTTCTACCATTCTTGCTCCACAGTACCCTTTTATTTGGTGTTCAGATTGCGTCTTGCAAAAGGCTGGGTGCTGTTATGCAAAAGTGTGCTTGCAGGCCATTTGGCAACCAGTTGGCATTCACTATGTGAGGCGCAAGCGCGCGCGCGCACACACACACACACATACACACACACACACACAGCCCTTTATTCAAAGTATCCAAAAGGTACCAGTCAAGACTTCTCAAGCCCAGAAGAAAGATTTGTAGAGTCACGCTATTCCCGCCTCTCAACCTCCACCCCCTTACCCCTCCCATTAATACATCTATTGTCCACTCGCTTTTAAGCTTGGGATTGCAGATCTATAATTGGATGAGCCCTCGATGCCCATAAGTTTGAAAACTCTGTTCTTCTATTACTTACGCTTTTGTCGCAGGCATCAACAGAGACGCGACTCACAAACAAAAAAAATGCTCCAGTCCTGTGCTTGGCCTGGAGGCTCTCGCTGTGAATTTTTGCCATCTACATTGTTGTGCGGTAGGTCAGGAGCATAGAAAACAGGAGTCCTATTCTAAGACAAAACAATCGCACCTACGCTGGTCTTCAGATATGAACAGCCCTTTTGTTTTGGCCTCCCCTGGAGTTAATTGGTGTTGTAAATTGCTAAGCTTTGGCATGCACGACTTAGTTGATATTCGCCCTGATGCATAATGCTTGTTCTTCACAGTATCGTTTGAGATGCATCGCCTTCTAACGGCCAGAATGCAGAGTATTATTCCATTCAAGTATCTGCATGTATCTGGTATTTGCCCTGATGCAAAACGCTTGCCCTTTACACTATCAGTAGAGGTTAATTGCCCTCGACAAGTCACCAAATAGGATGTATCCATTTAGGTATCATGACTGACAAATCGTGCATACAAATTTGGGGGTGAATTCCTTTTCAAGCGGCCAGATGCACTCTGCTTCAAAGTTACTAGATTACACTGGCCTTCAGTCAAAGCACCTAATCGCTAGCCTCTTCATACAAGAGATGAAGTTCATGCATGAAGGAAAGGAAAGGGCGATATGGCTGCACCTGCCTACAAGGGCAGGTTAGCTCAAGCAAGAAATTGCTTATAACCAAATTAATCCAATCTGGAGAAAAAGTGCAAAAAAATAAGACCCATGTATGGAGGAAGAAGGTTGGTTGTTGTCATGGTTATATTTAATCAGTCCTTACAGGTGCCTTTTCAACGTCATCTAAAATGGCTATTCTGCTATTTTCTCTGTTGCTCTTTTGGTTCTACAGATACCATCATTTGAGGGCATTTGTTTGCCTTTTTACTACCCGCCGAACTCTTACTAGCTCTGTCTTAGATTACTCGTTCCATGCTTTCACTAGTCTAAGCATGCGGGCTTTTTTGTGCACTTGATTAAAATCAAATGATGTGAAGATACAAGGCCTGGACACCAGTTGCAGGCTGCACAGTGGCAGCATGCAGAACTCTAAAACTTATAATTGGGAAAGTTGAAGATTTTCATACCATCCTCCTCGATGTTGGTGGAACGTGCTTTAAGGTTACAAGTTAACGATGGTGTTGGTGGAACGTGCAACACTGAGCAAACTATAAAACCAGTTTTAACAATTAGGCCTGGACCACAGCTGTGCCACTAAACCTTCCTGTAAACTTCATGTCCACAAACTGTTCTACTAGGCGTGGAAAGAATACTCCTCGTAGCCAAATTCCATAGCCAAGTGCTTTTAGCAACCTTCCAGAGTCCCACAGACCATTTCTGTTCCTGTTAGTGGTAGAGGGGCTTGTGGCTCTTTTTGAGCCAACCTGTCTCCTTTTCCTGTTAGATATAGGGAGGGTGCCTTCTATTACAGGTTACAGGAAAAAAGAATGCCTCCAGTCAAAACGATTGACTGCTAGCCTGCTCATAAAAAAGCAATAATTCATTACGTCTTCCTTCTATTACGTCTTCTATACTTCTAGACTTAAAGAGCTTGGTCTTGACACTCATAAAGGCATCAAGCTCGCTCTGACGCATCATGCTCATTCCGTCAGTATGTTTGTGACCTTGCTAGCGCCAGACACGCTTCTGAGACAAGTTCTTTAACTCATCAATGAGACGAAGGATACCCTCCCTTTTGACCTTTCTTTTGCTTCTCTTGGTGAAGGGGATACACAGTACTTCGGCCCTTTGTAAGAAAAAGGAAAACTACGTAGGCAGAGGAAACTCTCCCTACATCAAATAAGGAAAAGGAGACACATTGGCTCAGAAGGGCCTTGAATCCCCTCCGCTGCGAAGTTACAAATAGAAGATCCTAATGGGGATCTGGAGGGTTATTGGAAGCACCCGGCTCCATAACCTGGCTATGAGAAGTATTCTTTCTTTCAATGGCACGCCTAGTGGTAACAAGCTTGTTGGCATACATAACAGAATGGGCATGAAGTTTGCGCGCAAGTTTATTGGCGCGTTGGTGGCCAAGTCCCAATTGTTGGCATTGCTGATTTTCTTATCTACGTGTGGTAACAAACTATGATAGTACGAGTAGTAGCCCGTGTTGGGGTTTTCATATCCATGTCTGTGCTTTGTATGCATATGAGACTTGAGAGCACTTTGAAGGTTGGGGAGGTAGGTGATGTTAGGATTGGGTGCAGGAGCTGTGGATGTGCCGGCAGTGAGTTCTCTTTTTTCCTCCTTGGCTAACCCAAATAAATGAGAAAATGGATTTCCGCCAGGGCCTTGATGGATCCATTCCCTTAATTGATGGACCAAGGATCAAGCCCTTGTGGCGGTGGGTTTTTTCCCCAGTGTTCTTACCCATGATGACCCTTACATTATCGCTTTGGGTGATGTACCACTTGCGTAGCATTGTTTTTTTTGGGGGGGGGAGTGTTTTTACTGCCTGTGTAGTTTTCTTTTCTTGGTGAGACCCTTGCTAGCTTGCTAGTTGCAAGCAATTGGCTTAGACTTTTCCCTCTTTCAGATACATAGAACCCAGTAACAGCATTTTAGGCATGTTGACACGAACATGGCCAATCCTAGGACATCAGGTTACAGGTTACAGGAAAAAGAAGGCCTCCAGTCAGAACGGTCGACTGCTAGCCTGCTCATAAAAAAAAGCAATAATTCATGTAGAAAAGGAAAAAGCCTGTTATTGTATTGATTTAAGAAAGAAGAGATCTGATAAGACTGTACATGGTGACTGCCAGGTGCGCAGAGAGCCACGTTATCGGAAGAGGGAGATAGAGAGAGGAGAGGACCAGAAAGTAAGGAAGCAAATTTAAGCCAAAGAGAACAATCATGGGGATACGTGCATTTGAAAAGAACGTGTTGTTCATCCTGCACATCATCTTGGGCATCACATAGATCACAAGCAGGGGAAACAGTGTCATCCCATGTGGCCTGCTCAACTCACAAGGTATGGACACGAAGGCGAAATCAAGCCACACTGCGGATAATGTGTTTGGGTAAATCCAAGTAGAAATGTTTGGGCAGAATATAAGGAGAATATGTGACGTGTGCAGGCTTGGTTGGGAGAGCACACCAGTGATGATAAGAAGATTTTTTGCTGTTTATGTCTCGTGGGTCGTAACCAGAAAATTGTCTTCAATATGAGAGATGGCGAGAACTGAGACCTACAACAAGCTGACTCAAGTCCAAAGGATCTTTTGCTGAAAATTATGGGCATGATGTAGGCCATTCATGGCAGACAATAGATGGGATGTCCAGCAGGAGGGATTCCTGGGGCTGAGGGAGATGTCCGCATAAAAAACCTTGTGAAGTAGCGCTGTTACAAAGGGTGAGAGCATTATAAAAGCGTGCACAGGCTCTGAACCAGTTGAATTATATAGGTTCGACTCCACACTCACGGAGGATACTCCAGGAAGGAGTTGATGTTTGTAGACCCAGAATGGACCTCAAGAATCTCAGAAGCCATTTCTGGATGCAATCATCCATCTCTGTCCCCTGTTGAGGATATGCAGTGGCCCAGATCTGGCTTGCATACAATCCTAGGACATCAGCCTGGTTAATGAAGTCTCTAAGACATGATGCACTGCTTGGGGGTGCAGAACCATACAGATTGAACTGATTGCGCTGGAGCCGTTTGCGCAGGTTCATAAGATCATGACGAAGGGCAATCCTGCGAGGAGAGAGAACATTATGAGTTCAGTGGGACCAGGAGGATTATTGGTCACTGTGTCTGACCTTGGTGACAGAAGTTGGTATAAGCTCGCCCGAAGCGCCTCTGGTGCTGGCAACTTCAAGAGCACACTGAGCATAAAGCTTCAAAGCAAGCTTGTTGGCTTTATGAGTGTCAAGGCACTTTAAGTCTCCGAGACAGTCTCTTTCCAACCTCTTCAAAAGGCTTCAACGTATAAGGGATGCAGATGCCCCGACCTCACCTAAAAGGATGGATGCGCACTGTAAGGCAAAGAGCACATTATCCTGGATTGTGATCCTCAGGATTTGAGAAGTTTGCGGACTCTGGAACTAAGATTAGTTCTGTACCCGCAAGAAGTGCATCACGTCTTCCAGACTCCGTAACCTAGGCTGATGTCCTAGGATTAGTCAAGTCTGTGTCTGCTGTGACTGAGCTTCTAGCTAATATTGCTCTTTAGATTGGACTGGTTTGGTTGCAGGCACGTTTCGCTTCAGCTAAGCTGCCCCCCCAGGCAGGTACAGCTATGTAACCCTTCCCTTCCTTCCAAATCTGTGTCTGCATGAGGTGCTTTGACTGGCTGCTATGTGTTTTGACCTTGTTCTCCAGATCGGACTGCCAGTGGCCTGGATACTGGCACATTGTTTGCTTCAGCTAAGCAGCCCTTGTAAGCTGGTACAGTTTGTAAGCCTTTCCTTCCCTAACAGGGTGTTTTGGAAGTTAACTTGAGCTGAAAACTTTTTTAAGATGGCAAAGAAAGGAAAAGGAAAGTCAACGCTAGCCAAAAAGGCTGCATGCATTAAGGAAGGTTCCCTAGCAAGATAGCAAAGGGGGGGGCGGGATAAGGCGGCACAGCCTGTCTGACTCAGACCTCTCGGAGAGGCCACAGCACTGCTGCCGGGATGCCTCAAGCTAGTACTTGGGCCTGGTGCCACAGTGTCTTTACAATATTCGACACCTACAAGCTGATAATCTGGAGGGAGCTGACTAGGGTGACGGATTTCAGAGGTAGGTGGAATGGCCATGGCTGGCGCTGGACGCACCCTGCTTCCCTGTGCCTCCTAGACTCTTGAAATTTGTCAAGTGTTCAGGGATCTGCAGGTTCTGAAAGGCAATCTGCGCTAGTTATGGACCAGTTGGTCCTGGATTGCCCGTCTCAGGATTTAACAAACCTGTGCGCTCAATTCTAGCATCTGCTTAGCTCTGCCCCCCCAAGTAGTGCAACACGCCTTAAGGGACTTCATGAAGCAGGCTGATGTCCGAGGATTAGCCAAGTTTGTGTCTGCATGCCTTAAATGCTGTGACTGAGCTTTTAGTATTGCTTTTAGATTGGATTGGTTTGGTTACAGGCACATTTTGCTTCAGCTAAGCTGCCCCCGCAGGTACAGCTATGTAACCCTTTCCTTTCCAATGTACCCGTTGGAGGCACCCCCTACGTAGCGGGTAAACAGAAAAAGAGGCACTCTGCAGGCAGTGGAACACTCTCTACATGAAGCAATGAGAAATGGAAACACTTCGGCTTTAAGAGCTGCGAGTTCCCCTCCACAAAAAAGAGGGAAATGGTATGGGTCAGGAGGGAGCATTGTTGGACATCAAGTTACGCCCGTAACTTACAGTTAAAAGATTTACAATTGCTTTCAGTGACTCGTGCAGGAATAATATCTTGGTTGCATAATGCAGAACGGGCATGGAGTTTGAGCCCAAGCTCAGCCCCGCGGAATAAAAAAAGTCCTCCATTGTTCTACTATGCGCTCTAGCTACTCCTTCTTTTTTTTACCAGGCTAGTTGAGAAAGCCTCACCATAATAAATGCGTCCAAATTTGGCCTGCGTGACTTTTCCGAACTCTTGCATTCAGAGCATCCATAGCAACACCTTAGATCCCAAGCGGACATGCTTATCACCATAGCCTGACTGCTCAAAGAAATACCTGCTGTCTCCATCCTACCTCCCAAATGCCTTGCTAACAAAACCTTCTCCCCTTCCCACAGCAAGCTTCAGCTCTGATAATTCTAAGAAGCTGAAGATCGAGTCGCCTTATGTAGGGATATGCATGAAAAAGAAGAGCAGTTCCAGTCTTATTTAACAGTATCTAACCTGGCATCAAAACACAAGTACGTTATGTCCTCACAACAGCATTATTCCACAGGCAGGGCAGCATACAACTTGGCCAAATTCATGCAAGGCGTTGCTGAGTCATTCCAAGCCTACAAATAAGCAAATTTTTTTGAGATGCATCCCTGTCTCTGCAACAGCAATTACGAGTCATCCTCATAAAGCGACAAAGCTGTGTTCTTGAAACCTGCCTCCAACTCTCGTCCTTTACCCCTGCAATCAAAACACACATTGCGGGCAGCATGCTGAAGGAGCAAGAAAGCATCTGCGCGCGTGCGTGCGTATTTATGTGTAAGTGATGAGCACAAATGCATGACTGCTCATTTAGTTCATAGATTGTAGTGGACAGCAGGGCAGCAAGACCACCTATCCAGAACCAAAGTTCTGCTCTTCTGCGCACCTGCGCTCTGCATGGCGAGTGCTGGTATCAAAGAGGTCGCTGATGTCATTGTCATCATGCTCACCGGTTGACACCAGGCGTAGCTGCGTGCACGTGTGGAATGAACGAAGGCCAGCAGTCCATTTGAAAGCATGCTTGTAAAACAGCCTTTCCATTATTTCTGTCGGTGAAGCCCCATTCATGGGGCGTGAGCCCCTATGTTTGCCTTTTCCAGTGAAGTTCACACCAGGCTGCCCAAGCCCGCCCACTAGTGCCCGCCCACCAGGCCCTATGTTTGCCTTTTTCCAGTTAAGTTCACACCAGGCCCGGCCAGGGCACCCCTAGCCCTGAAATGTTGGCTAGCCTCCCAAACAAAGCTGCTTGGCAGCCCTGCAGTGTCAGGGGAGTGTGGGAGGCAGTGGCTGCTGCTGCTGCAGAAGTCTTTTGGAAACTTTTGCACGGCAGTTCTTGGACCAAGCCAGCCAGCCAGTTCACGCCCTAGCATGAAACTTGGCACAAAGGCCCAGCAAAACCTTTTACCCCGGAATCTAAGTTTTGGTTGCGTCCTGTAGGCAAAACTGCAGGAAACATCCTTATGTTTGTTAGCTGAGAGAAGCTGGCCAGTTGCTCCTATCCAGGCCCCTGGAGCAGCTCCACATAACAAAACATTAATCAGCATACTTTTGTGGATGCCCGCGCCGGGTCCGGGGCCGGAGGGAGGCCTGGGGACTTCACAGTCCACCTGCAGACCCTTCCAGCTTGCCGCTGAGCCAACGGATTTGCATGGTTCCAGTTGCAATGGGAACTTCAGTTCATGTTCTAACAAATGTGCGATTCGCTCCATGGATAGAGGTGTCAGCATGCAAAAGTTTGCTGATACGTTGAGGAGCAGGACCTGCACCCCTGCCCTGGTGTATGGATAAGGGAGCCTCTGGTGCATGGCCTGCTGCTATTGTCTAAGAAGAGCAAGTAGGCAATGAATGAGAGGAACCCGCTGCATGGCGCGTACTTAGGCACGCATGCATGCGTGAACAAGGCATGGTCTGCAGGAAGCATTGCATATCAATGCCACCTCTGTGCCAGGAAGGACTGGCTTCGCCAATTATACAGCGCCGCTTGCGATGCTCCCCTCACTTGTCATGATCCATTGTCCAACACCTTCAATCCATTCTTAAATACCTTCATAAAAAACAGTAGTTCTACCTGAGGACATGCTTGTCAAACATTCCTCATTTTTCGTCTGAAAAATCTATTGGTGAGCACCATTGAAAGTGTCACCGTTTGCAGCCCATGCTTTGTGCTACGTAACGAAGAAAGCACTCCCCATGACCCTGTCTTTGGTGTTTGTATGTTCTCTATCAAATGTTCATTTGCTTTCCATAGGATCTCATGAATTTGCCTGTTTGCTTTCCATCAAACTCCTTGACCCCGTCCTTGATGTTGGTCTGTTGGTGCTGGCCAGGGCACAGAGTGCAAGACCTCCCAAATCCAATTGGTGACTAATTCCTGACCAGCACACTTCCCTTGACCCTGCCCTTGCTGTTTTTCTCTTTTCCATAGAGTGCACCAGCTTGCCACGAAATATCTCTTAAAAATTAGGCCTTGCCCCCTCTCTACCAGCCACCTGCCGGACCACCTCTACCTGAGTTCCACGTGAACACCAAAGGGTGCACATGGCAGACCAAAGATTTAGAAAAAGGATGAGAACGAGGATCAAACGCAGGTGCAGGCAACTGCATATCAAATAAAAAGGAAAGAAATTGAATAGAAAACGGGATGGGAAATGGGGTGGCAGGCAGTACATGCAGGTGTATACTTAGGAAAGGTAAAACCCAAGACACATGTGAGCAGGCTCCTGTTGGTCAACAGTATCTTGTATCTTTGATCCAACCTTGCTTTACAGTGCCAGCTTTGCATACCCATGGGCAAAGCCTTAAACATGAGGCTAGCTGGCTCTGCTGCTTGCTATTCGAGGTCTGAAACTGTTTTTGCTTGCTCAGGCCCTTCCTACCTTCCCTGCCTGACCTTCTCTCAGTCTGGCTATTATGTGGGGACTCATGTTTCTTCAGACCAATGTGGCCCCTTGTCTTTGATCGGCGAGAGGCTTGTATGTGCACAAAACACACACATGCACACACACACACATGCACACACACACATGCACACACACACACACACGCACACACACACACACACCTCTTCTTCAGGGAACACCTCCAGCTGGGCCAAGCTGAGATCATCTCCTTGCAACAGCACGTTTTGAGCGGTATACACCTGCATAGAATGGGCAAAGGAATGGACGCAGAGTGTGCAAGCAAACCCTGGCATCCACCTCCAAATAATGTCATTGCCACTTCATGGGATTTATTCTTAAATCCACCTCCAAATAATGTCAATGCCACTTCATGGGCTTTACTCTTTAACACACCCCAACAGGAGCATGTGGACTCCAAGAGAAAACGTGCCTGCCCCAACGGTGCAAAGAAAAGACAAGACTATGCACGCCAGATGTGGCCGCGTGGACTACATCACCCCTGATCACTCTGATGGACCTGTACCTCTTGAGGGCCCACAGCTTGGCCCTCAGACTGATAGTTGAATCCCAGAATGATGAGTTTTTGTCCCACTGCACCAACCTCCTCTACTAATCCTGCTTATTCAGAAATGGCTGGAGGTCAGGCCCTGACCTTTTCAGGATGGAATGGGGAGGGTGCTTGGCGTTTTTGGACCCCACCTCAGGAATTTCCTGCGCCTCTTGTGCAAATTATGAACAGACCATAAGATGTCTGAGCTTAAGCCTTTCGTCCATTGGCAACCATTGGGGCAAAGTGGTTGAAAGGGGGGGTCTTGTACTTGACAGGGGGTAGATGCTGCATGTGCATAGATTTTAGCCATGTCGGGTGTGGAGGCAAGTGTGCATCACCTTTGGTGCATATCAATGTGGGATGCTCAGTAGCTTGGCAGAGCCAAGGCCCAGAAATGGGCAGTAGTGGGCGCCTGGCAGGACAGGTATGCATGCGCGTCTGCATTTCAGGTTGGATTTCACAACTCTTCTGCAATTTGCTTTTGGAGAGTATACAGCACGTCAATGCTAGGGAATTTGAAGGGGAGTAGAATGGTCCTATACCATGTCAATTATTTTTTCCTGACCACTCTATCAAATGCTTGCTTTGCCCTATAGAGAATTGCCAAGCTGGATGCTCGCAACAGCAGAATGACGCTGCGGCTTCCAGGACCTTCCAGTTTTGCAATCCGCCATAGGCTCAAACAACAGCATGTGATAAATGATGTACATAGGACAGCTTCGACCATGAACACGCCTTCCTCGCTTGAAAAGGGAATGCAGTGCTATTTACTTTCACTTGCATTGAACTGGATTTTCTTGGATCTGGCAGTGGCAAGTTCCGTATGGACCAGTGGCCACGGCTGAAATTGCTCTTCAAGTGGCTGGAGAAGAACAGTTCCCATATCTAGGCAAAAGTGCTCAAGAAAGAAATTGCCAGAGCTTTTGTTGGCCAGTCATGGGGCCCCTTCAGTGGAAGCACATGATTGCACCCAGCACAGGGATGACTTGTGCACATATTCACCCTTTTGCATGCCCTCCGTCACGATACCCTCCTGCGCAATTTGGGGAGCGAATCAAAGACCTCAAACACACATTTCCTACACCCACCCATATACCACCCACTTTGCCCACCCACTATTACCAGTTGCGCATTCTTGGGGTACACATTGAAGACCTGAAACCCGCCCACTACACCCACCCATATACCAACCACTATACCACCTGTGCATTTTGGGGGTACACATGGAAGACCTCAAACCCGCCCATTACAACCACCTATATACACCCACTATACCCACCATACCCACCTGCGCATTCTTGGGGTGCACGTTGAAGACCTCAAAAAGGTGCAGCTTGAGCTGGTGCAATGTGGTGGTGCTGGACAAGTGCACAGGTTGGCGCAGCTTGCGTGCCCGCTTGGATCTGCGCTCGCCCCCGCCTGTGCTGCCCCCCTTTTGGGCTCCCACATCCACTGCATCCACCACCTCAACCATGAACTGCACGCATACATGCGTGCGTGCATGTGCGTGGGTGTGTGTACGTGTGTGTGTGTGTGTGTGTGTGTGAGTGTGTGTGTGTGTGTGCGTGCGTGCGCGCGCGCACAAATGAGAGCGTGTGCGAGCTTGTGTGCGTGCACGTGAGAGAAAAAAACATATCGTTTTAATAACAAGTACGTAAAAGGAAAGGTCACACAAAAGCAGCTTGTAATTGCCACAATCATCGTTAACCCCTTCATACAGTACAAGTGTGTGTGGAAGTGCTCCAAAAGCTGAACACATTTACTTCTTCCACACCACAGGCTCCCCTTCACACAAACACACACTTTTGTACTCACATGCTTGCATACACACACACACCTCTGCTTGTTCATAGACCAACCGCTGCTGCTTAGCCTCAGCAGCTACAGCCGCCACATGCTGCTCACACACAGCAGGCACAGTGAGCAGCGACGGGGCTGGCAGGGGGTTGGTGGCACTGTCCTACGAATATGAAATCGTGTGATTTCAAGCAGTTAGAGTGTGTGTGTTGCGTGTGCGTGTGTGTCGTGTGTATGTGTGTGTGTGTGTGTGCATGTGTGTCGTGTGTATGTGTGTGTGCGTGTGTGTGCGTGTGTGTATTTGTGTGTGTGTGTGTGTGTGTGTGTGCGTCGTGTGTCGTGTGTGTGTGTCATGCGTGCATGTGCTCACCTCTGTACTCATGCACACTGATGCGTTAGCGCTAGCATAAAGCAGCACAGCAGGCCTCACAGACATGCCTGAGTGAGCGCCTGTTATCAGCTGTCATGTACGGCGCACCGGCTGCCTACCTACCCCCAGACTGTTTTGACAAAAACATCCGTCACAAGGAACACTCGGCATCATGGACTCTGCACCCACAGACTCTGCACCCCGGATCATGGACTCAGCAAAACAGGCTCTGCATCAGGCATCAGACTCTGCATCACGGACTCTGCATCACGCATCACAGACTCTGCATCCCATCCACCGCGTGGATTCTGCAGCACGGACTCTGCAGCATGGAAGCAAGCGGGCAGGCAGTGGGATGATGATGATGATGATGATGATGATGATGATGATGATGATGATGATGTGTCAGCTGAGGACATAGGTGTCAGTGTGACTGACTCTCTGTCACGAGAACTGGGCGGGCAGGCAGCGTGATGCGTCAGCTGGCGGTACATCAGAGCAAGTTTCGTGATCAACCTTTGTGTGTCATCAGCCGATACGTCATCACGCTGCCTGCCTGCCTGCCTGCTTCTCCTGACAGTGTGACTGCAGTCACACTAACTCATGTGTCCCCATCTGACACATCATCATCATCATCATCATCATCATCATCATCATCACCACCACCACACTGCCTGCCCGCCTACTTCTTGAGCACAACACAGCCAGCCAGGCTTGAGGCAAAAATGGGGGGAAACAAGAGAGAGGAAATGTGGGTGCACCTGGCGTGAGGCACTGTGGCGCGTGATGGATGTGACTGCCATAAGGATGAAAGAGTGTGGAAATGTGAGCTCACCTGATGTGAGGAACTCCAGCGCATGATAGGTGTTACAAATAAAACAATACAAAACAGTGGAAATGTGGGCGCACCTGACGTGAGGCACCGCGGCGCGTGGCAGGGGCCAGAAGGGCACTGACCTGCAAGTGGCGGTAA